>BSBK01010299.1:100000-435000 GCA_027943335.1 Chamaecyparis obtusa | reverse complement strand
TGGTATCAGAGCAGTATTGGTTCTCAAGATAAAGCTTAACTAGCTTGAGCAAAGATCCAGGACAATGGAGGTATTCAAACTGAACAAGGTGATTGAAAATGAAAAGCTAGATCTGGAAATGGCCATAGCTAAACTTAAAGAAGCAAAAGAACATCTTTCCCAATCCCTAAGAAGAAGGAAGGAACTTGCAAATCAGATGAATGATCAAAATTACATTGAAGAGAAGATTGAAGATCTTTTTCCCTCAGATAGCTCAGATGAAGCAAACAATGCTGTCAAAGAACTCCTAGAAAAGAATGGGTCTCTGCAGGAAGAAGTGAGAAAATTAAAAAGAGAACAAGAACTACACTCTACAAGATTTTGTGAGATCTTAGAACAAAGAAACAAGTTGAAAGATGAATTAGATGGAAGGAACAATGAAGTCCAAAATAAAACCCTTCAGCTAGAAAACCTAATTGATCAGATCTCCCATACAAATGAGGAAATTCTGACTCTAAGTTCAGAAATAGAAAGCACAAAAGAAGAACTAAGATCTGAAAAGGAAATCAATCAAAGATTGGTGGATGACCTAAACACCGAAAAACAAATCAATGAAAGAATGCTGAAAAGCCAAGAAGACCTAGATCAGCTGTATAATCAAAATCTTCATAGGCAAAAAGGAAAAGCAGGACTTGGATACAAAAAAGAAGGTGAATCTTCTAAGCAAGGTACTCAAAGAAATCAGAAACCTACTTGTAATCATTGTGGCAAAATAGGACATACTTCAAAAAAATGTTGGAGCAATGAAAAAGCAGAATTCAATGGAAAATGCTACAACTGCAATCAGAACGGTCACAAAGCAAATGAATGCAGGGAAAAACCAAGATTCAAAGGTAATTGTCACAAATGCAACAAACAAGGTCACAAGGCATTCGAGTGCAGATCCAAAATATTCAATCCAGCAGAACTTATTATGAAAGAAATGTTTGGATGGGATTACAACACCTGGTGTAGATGTCATTACTGTGGAGAATATGGACACATTGGCATGAACTGCATAAAACATCATCTAAGGAAAAGAGATACTACCATAAGATGCTTCAAATGCACTAAACTCAGTCACATAGCCAGAAATTGCATGAATGCTAGCGAAGTTGAAGATGGAAAGAAGAATGAAGCAAATAAGGTCAGGAAATAGGTAAGACAAAAGTGGATTCCTAAATCTACCGAGCAAACCAGTCCAAGTAATGGAATGGGTGGCTCTACCGACTCAAACTAAATTCCCAAGAGAGCACTGGAACTGTATTCTCATAGAAAAATTTCAAGCAGTTCTAGAACTAAATTAAAAGAAAGATCTAAATCAGCATACAAAGATGCAACAAGATCACAGGAAGGTTGGTATCAGTTTTTACCGAGCAAGGTCGGTACCAGTCTTTACCGAGCGAGGTCGGAGCAATATGAATTCTTGAGTTCACCGAGTTGCGAAGTCTTTTACCAAGCAATTAATTCATAGTGGGTGACAGTCTATCGAAATTCATACCCTAATTTGTACTGAGCATTAATGACAGAGTTGTAAACAAAAGGCAAGAAATCAAACTCATTCTTCACCGTGAACTTTAGCACTTTAAGAGCAAAAAATTTTAAGAGCAATCCAGCGATTCAAATACTTTTGCGAAAAGAATTTTCTGTGAGCTACCATGGCATCATCCAGCACTTCAGTGACGAAAGGAATAGAAATGATAATCAAAGGGGAATGGAGCGCACCAGATTTCAAGCTCGTGCCCGCAATTGCAGCAGCCCTAGATCCGAACGGAGCTCAATCTCAGATTCCTCCTAAGGTACTACTTGTTAACGATATTCGTAATCATTTCAATTGTGCAATTCAAGAAATGGGAAACCTAGAGCTACATATTGTGCGTGAGGAACTATGTGTGGATGGTATTCTAAAACCTGAGCACAAACATCTGGAAGACAAGGGATTAGTTCACATTGCACATTTACCTCAAAACTTTCAGGAGAAATGGGTTAGATACATTCTCAGCCGTGTACATGAAGGCAAGATTTGGCTTGAGCAACCCATAGAGATCACTAAGAAGATGATTCATCAAATCATCGGTCTTCCGATGTTGAACAAAGCAAAATCTACCAAAACCCTAGGTCGGCCGAAACTGGAGAAGAAAACCCTAGCCGAGTGGGATGGTAGAGGCATGAAAGTAAGTAGCATTACTGATGCTGAACTAAAGTTTGGTACACACATAATTGCCCATAAGATATACAGTTCTAGTCGACAGAATAGTGTATCCTGTGAAGCCGTAGACCTAGCATACAAAGTGGTCAAGAATAACTTATCATTTGATCTTGTAGATTTATTGTTAAAACAGTTTAACAAGAACATGGAAAGCATTCAAACTTCCAAAAACAATCCATGTAAGTTTGGATCTTTACTGGTCTGTTTATTCTTCTATGTTCAGAAATTCTTCCCTTCCAAAGGAAAAGTAGTATGGAGAAAAGATGTGCCAGTTCTTTATGAAATAAATGAATATATTTCAAAAATGGGTGAAAATTTTGAAAGCATCATGGATAGTTATTTTGAGTCCTTCAAAGAGAAAATGAATGACAGATTCCGGATTCCATAGAAGTTGGTTGAGGATTATAAGGATGATATTTATTTCATGGTGGACTGTGACAAAGTATACATTCAAGCTGTTAAACCGAGGATTGTACATGTAAAACCTCTTCCTTATGAGGTAAACATTAATGAAACCAAGAATATCATTGAAGCCCTTCTTAATCAGCCTGTTAATCCCAAAGCTCCATATTTTGGAACATATGATGAAGCTAAGGTGAGAATTGAATTAAGTATAAAGCTTCCACAGGCGGTAAATAAAGGAAAGAAGAGGATAGCCAAAATGCAAATGCTAACCGAGGATAAAGGAGAAGACACTGAAGAAGAAAAGGAAAAGGATGAGAAAACAGAGGAACCAGAACCTGCAAAGAAGAAAGGAAAGGTATTCATCACTAAGGCACCTAAGCCTCCCACTGCTGTATTTACAAGGAGAAGTGCAAGAGGTAAAGTAGACAAGGAAGACAAAGATATAATATTCAAAAGGCCTCCTCTAACCCTTCAAGAGAAGATCAAACTTTTTAGAGAAGGATCAGGATCTGGAGTAAGTAATATAAAATCTTTTAAATATGAAACCAGATCCGAAACAGAACAAAAGGAAATAGAAGATGCTGTCATTGAAAAGATGGGACAGTGGAAATACTCTCCTGATGAAATAGCCCCACAGGTTCCAGCAGCTTTATTAGATCCAATAAAAATGAGATGGACCAATGCAAAGCAAACTATAAAAGACATATTTGATCAAACCCTGAGACAGTTAATGCCCAGCTTGAAAAATGATGAAATAAAGAAGGCATTGAAGGAGAATGAAAATAAGACGACACTGAAGTTCAATACTTGTTTGATTCTGATTAACAATATTGAATCGGTTGTGAAGGCTGCAAATGCCACATGGAAGAACATATACCATCTTCACCAACCGAGTATTGAAACAGTTATAATAAAAGACATTGAAGATGATAGTGATGAACAGGAAGAAGCCACTGAGGTAGATGATATTGTGAGGATAGCGGTAGAAGTCATTGCATCACTTCCTACCTCTCCAGTAAAAGTTACTACATCTAGCCCGGAGACACCTTCAAGCATGGTTGTGACAACTTCAACATTTGTCCAATCACCTATAGCAACAACAGAAGCAACCACCATTTCTTCTACCGAGTTGCAGTCTCCTACTTCATCAAGTTTTCCAGCAGTAAGTATTCCAATTTTTTATTCTACATGTGTAAATACTTCAAGTTCTCCAATAGACAGTATACCAGTCTCTATAGCCAGTCCTACTATGTCTACTGTTACTACTACTAAGGCATTAAGTACAGATAAGCCTAAGGCTCAACCGAGTATAAGATTTTTGGGTAAGAATATAGTAGAGGATATAGACCTAGATGAGGAAATAGAAATTCCAACATTGGATTTTGCAAATCTATCAGCGGACCAAATGCAAAATATAGGTGAAATCGTCCAAAGGAAAGTGAAGCAAAAGAAACTTAAAGAGGAGAGAGACAAGGAATATCAAATCATTAAGGATGCTAAGGACATTTTGTCTGAAGCATTAGGTATTAAAGTAGACTCCTCTCAACATGTTTTGTTACAATTAGCAGAAGCAGTAAACAAATACAATGAGGATTCATCTGGGACAGAAAAGTTAGTTGAAAAAGCTGAGAAGAGATTCAACAATAAAGTGCTTGAGCACATTGCTCAGCACATAGCTATTAATCAAGTGGAATTGTCTTAAGTTTTGTCAAACATTGAATCTTCCTATTCGAATGTTACCTCTCTTTTGACCAGACTGTGCAATGTTGCCGAGTTCACAAGGGATGTCAAGGACAAAATGAATAAAATTGATGAGGATTTGAAGATTAGCATACAGAAGTTGCAACTTGAACCAAGTTCAAGCTCTGCTCATCACATGAAAATCTCATATCTATCAAATACACAGTCAGAACTACTGAAAGAAGACACAAGGATCCGGTCCACACTGCTAGACATTCAGAACATGATCCTTCCCATCATGAATACAATGTATAAGCACATTGAACATTCCAAAACATTGATTCATGACAATCAGTTCTCAATAGTAGATCACATGATTGAACTCTCTGCAGAAGTCCAAATTGCAATCCAAACATGCAAAATTCTGCAAGAAAATTGGGACAGAACCCTGGCACTGATAATGAAGGTACATTTTGATTTTCTATCAAATTTTGGATTCTCTCTGTAAATCACTTGTATATACACCTTTGGCATTATCATCAAAAAGGGGGAGATATGTATAGAAGAAGATATGTATAGAAGAAAAAGTTAGCACATTGAAAGGGGGAGATAATTTACAAAGACAAATTTTGAAAAATCAAAATAAATCTCAGCATGGTTCATGTATATAAGTTTTGGGCAATAAGTGTTTTTGTCACTAATGCCAAAGGGGGAGATTGTTGGAATTAATCAGGATTGCCACTAGTGACAACACTTATTTGCATTTTGAGTGCAAATCGAGCAGAACAGTGCAAACCGAGCAGAACAGTGCAAACTGAGTAGAACAGTGCAAACTGAGCAGAATAGTGCAAATCGAGCAGGACAGTGCAAACTGAGCAGAACAATGCAAACCGAGCAGGACAGTGCAAACTGAGCAGAACAATGCAAACCGAGCAGAATAGTGCAAACCAAGCAGGATAGTACAAACCGAGCAGGACAGTGTAAACCGAGTAACATTATGTCTACCGAGTCACCAGTATTTACCAAGTTCAAAACCTACCGAGTGGTCAGTATGAACCGTGCCTTCACTTCTACCGAGTGCATGACGATGCCGAGTAATGCAGTGGACGCCGAGTATCAAAAAGTCACCGAGTTAGTTTGGAAGAACCATGTAACCATACATGGGCCAACTTAGTAGCACTTATGTTTATTTGTCAAGCTGACTTTGTAATTGTAATTGTAATTAATTGTTTAGACTTGTATATAAACAATGTTGTAAAATACCAAGATGTATTAGTATGAGTATGAATATGAAATAGAAAAGAAAAGCAGAGATAAGCGAATTACAAAGGGCTACAGCAGTATAAGGAACAACAAAGACAAATTCATCATAGAAGGTGATCAGTACATCAGCGAATCTCATTCAGCAATCCATTTGCAAAGCAAGAGATCTACTGTTTCATCCTAACAGGTGAATCAGTACTAAAATCCTTTAACCGGGTAGACTTAACAGTCTTTTGTAAAATCTCTTTACCGAGTACATACTTCTTTTGTAAGTTTGTAAAAATTATCTAACAAGGTGGACCTAGCAGTCCTTATTGCTCCTAGTAGGGTAGATCATCAGAAGTGATCAATTGTAAGCCTTAACCGGCCAACTTTATACTGCAGTACTAAAGCTTTGTGGGTTTCATCCCCACCCCAGTTTTACTTTCTTTTTGGAAGGTTTCTGGGTAACCAAATCTATGTGTCATTGTTGTGAATGCTTTTAAGTTTCATACTTTCTATATGCATAAGGATAAAGTGAACTATATGTTAATACATCTGTAATTGAAAGAAAATTTGGAGTTACTGATTCACCCTCCCCTCTCAGTAACTTGGTTAATTCCTGAATATTTCCAACAATATATATGTGTGTGTGTGTGTGTGTGTGTGTGTGTGTGTGTGTGTGTGTGTGTGTGTGTGTGTATGTATATATGTATATATAGACACACACACACACACATATATATGTGTGTGTGTGTGTGTATATATATATATATATATGTGTGTGTGTGTATATGATCATATCCATATCATGATTCTTCAATAGTTCAGTACTTTTCTAAAGGAAGATACATATATATTACTGTATAATTGTATAGTTACAAATCGATCTAGTGAAAGGCCTTACAATTTGGCTCTATCATAATCAAGCACTTCAATATATATAAGAAAAATTATTGTTGGGTTTTTCACCTTCAATTCGGAAGGTTTTCCTAGGGTATATGCTATGTTTATTGGTGTGAATTGTCTCATATATGTATTGCTATTAATTAGATCATAAAATGAACATGGTGTCAAAGTGGGTGTAAGAAAAGATCTAATCAAATTTGTTTAAGAAGAAAAACCTTCATCTAGGGTAGATCCTTGAAGGATAATTCATTTGAAAAAGAAGATGGCAAATAGTGTCAAAGTAGAAGATAGGCTTGACAGATCCTCAAACTTCAACTCTTGGAAACCCAGGGTACTCCTTGCATTTGAGGAGAATGATCTTCTTGATTTTCTGGAAAGTAATATGGTCAAGCCTTTAGATGATACTAAGGAAATCTAATGGAAGAAGAATGACTTTAAGGCTAGGAAGATATTGATAGACTCTGTGATGAATCACCTAGTACCAACCATCTTTGAGTTGAAGTTGGCTAAAGAAATGTTTGATACTCTAAAAGGATTGTATGAGATCAAGAATATCAGCAGAGCCCTTGCCATGAGACAACCGCTTCACCATGTAAACATGGATAAAGAAGATTATGTCATCTTATTCTTTATGAAGATTACTGATTTGAGAGATCAGTTGAGCACTATTAGGAACATAATTGTAGACAAAGATCTTGTTATGTTGGCACTAAATGGTCTTCCCCTATCTTGGAAGCCCTTTAATCAAGGCATTAGTGGGAGATCTTAATTTTCCCAAGTTTGATCGTCTTTGAGCAGATTGTATTCAAGAATAGTCCAGGTTGACAACAAGAGGAATTGGGCAAAATAATCAAAATGTGGAAAATGAAGTTCTTGCTACATATACTTCTAGATAAAGAGGCAAATTGAAGAGGAATAGAAACATAGAATCAAATTTTTCCCCTAAACTGAAGAAGAAGAAGAAAAAGAAGGATCTTTCTCACATTCAATGTTTCAGGTGTGACAAGTATGGTCACTTTTCTCGAGATTGCAAATTTAGATCTACACAACTTGTTACTATTGTAGAACTTTCCATGGGGGCATCTCAGAAGGATCCAAGCTCTAAAGTTGATTCAGAGGGGTTCTTATCCTAAGTAGATTTGGTTCTTCGAAGATGAGGAATGAACATGTAGAGGGAGTCTAAAAAATCTACAGAGGCAACCTTAGATGAGAAGGTCAGGAGGTTGATGTTAGTACTTGGATCTTTAGAGGGAGTCACATCATCATGAAGATCCCTTGTAGTGTATATTTATTTGAGATGGAGAAATATGAGGTGAACACCCTTGTTAATGCATCTTTCTCTACAAGAGAAATTTGAGGTGTAAGCCCTTGTTAATGAATCTTTCTCTATGAGAGAAATTTGATGTGTAAGCCCTTGTTAATTCATTTTTTCTCTGAGAAATAAATTTGAGGTGAAAGCCCTTGTTCCATCCTCTGGGAGTAGCCATGATGTGTGTACTTATTCTTTTCCACTTATGAGAGTAGCCATAGTGGACATCAAGTTGGATGACATCACCTTGAATGACTCCATGATGGGCACTTGTGCACTTGTTCTTTCCACCCTCTAGGAGTAGCCATGGTGGATCCACCCTTTGGGAATAGCCATGGTGGATGTCATGTGAGAGAATCCATGAATTTGCACTTTTTTTTATTCACCCTCTAGGAGTAGCCATGGTGAACGTCATGATGAGATGAAGACATCACGTTGAGTGATTTCTATTGAAGTTGATGAGTAAACAACCTACAGGTCCCAAGAACACCTGGACACAAACACTTGTCATAGAGAGAGAGAGAGGTGAACAAACCTAGGCTGCATGATAATAATTAATAAAGCAATTAATTATTATATGCCTAAAGTTTAGCTTAAGTAGAAAGAGATAATAAGTGACTTAGTAATTAAATCAATATGATTTAATTAATAAGTAAACAATTTATTACTCTAACACCCCTCCTTAAGATAAACTTTGGGGGAAGCTATAAACCTAGAAAGAACTATTGAAAGAAAATGGGTCCCAACAATAAAAGGCCTGATCAGGTACCCAAGTACAAAAGAGAGTCTCTGTAAAAAGGAGAAATAGAGAAAACCACGTGGGAAAAAATCTACTCCAAAAAGAGACAAAGAATAGTTTAAACAGGAACCAGGATGAACATGTACAACATCACTGAAGCTAGAAGATGCAAACTCTGTCAAGAAGTAGCTAATGATCTGAAGATCCTCCATTGAAATATGACCAGGTAGAGAAGACTATAATCTGCATGAGTGCTCTCAAATGACTCTACTCAAATCAAGAGGCAAACAAAGGAAAACACCTGAGATCAAAAATATAGATGGCATAAAAACACCAAAAGTCTGAAGAGTTGATCAATCAAAGCTGCAAGAGTGTGTCCAAAAATAGGAAAGAAAGAGTGTACATATGGTAAATGATCCATCTCACTGGAATGCATAGGTACCCAGCCACCGCGTCTTCCTAGTAAATAGAATTAAATACTGAATATGTAGCTCACACTATCGAACCAAGGAAGTAGTAGAACCAATAGTAGAAACCCCCCCATAATGCAGACAAGGGAGTAATGACGGGTACACTAAAAAGATCATCCAATATGAACTACATGATGAAAAAGAATCCAAAACATAGAAGGTGCAGAGAGGGTACAAACACATATAGAGATACTTGAGGCTAATGTCACTATTTCTTTGTCTTCGCATACCTTCATATCACTGTATCTTATTGATATCAACACCAAAACATGTGCGACCATAACTAAAGGTCATACATATTCCAAAATGTCTTCCTCTAACTTCGCAAACCATAATACATCATATATTATCTTTGCTGACCAAATCTGTATTGCAGAATATTGTTATTTTGATTCTGTACTTAGTCATTTTCATGACTGTGTCTCCAGTATTGTTAGTCCCAGTTTGAGTCTTGCCCTTTTATTCTTTGATTATGACTTCATGTTAAATTCATCATTTCTTTGAGTTCCTATTGGTGTCTTTAGTCTCTCAAAATTTTGTGAGCTTTGTTTTTCTTGAACACCTTGGAACACCTTTGAACACATTTGAATAGCCTTGAATGGTGTTCATACCTGTTCAAGGATGTACACACAATTTACATCTTTTGTGAGGTCATGACAGGTTAATAAAGAAAGAAATTCTTCCACCGCTGGCACTAAAGAAGATCGGATCAAAATGGTCCTTTTATCATGAATGTTCCCATGCATGTGAATTATCAATGGAGCTAACTCTAAAGTTGGAAAATGTTGAACAGTCTTGAATAGATTTGAACAATGTTAAACTCCCTTTAAATATGTTCTTTCTTGTTCAGAAGAATCTAGGAAGTTGAGAAATGAGAGAGAATTTAATGACAGCTAAGTAGCGGGGCCCGCTAGGGAGTGGCATTAAATGCTAATTATGGTTTGAATTTGTTAAGTACGCCCTAGATGTGTGAAATAATCATAATCTTTAAATCCCCTCGGGGTTTTTTTAATGGTAATTATGGATCACTTGTACAAAATGTCAAATCAAATCCCCATGATATTCATTATGAAGGATTTGCAATCAATTCAGGTGTTCTCGCAATTCTATTTAAGTTATATCATTTCGTCTTTCTTTTCAAATGCCTAAGTGTTTTTAAGAAGCTGGTGCGTGGAGGCAGGATTTGGGAGCTCTTGTAATCAAAATCTTTTGCAGAAAAGAGGTGATTTTGGCTGTTACTCCTATGATATTTTCAAAATTCAATAGTTTGCAACATGAATAGAGGATTAATTTCTATAGTATGAGGTCAGTTTTTCATATGTTTGGGAATACTATGAGTTTAGCATGTGATGGTCTTGTAGTATCAGACATTGACCTAGAAGACTATGATATTGAGGATTTGTCATCTCATCTTTTGAATTCCTTAGATGGTACCCCAACTTTGGAAATCCTACATAGTGGGTTGTGTTCTGTGGTGGCTTTTCCTCCTGCTATTATGTGCCCAGAGTTGATTCTTGAATGCATACAAAGTTATGATGCATGAACTGAGTCAATAAAAAAGAAAGATGGTAGTGTCCTCATGCTAGTTAATAGGGAAATAGTGACACAAACTCTGCAAATCCTAGAAAAGGCATTCTCCACTTTTTCTCCCACGTAGTCCATTGTAAAATTCAATGAAAATAAAGATGTAAACCATACCTCAATAGCTAAGAGCTAGTTGCTGAACCCAAAAAGAGGGGGTTCATCTTTGCCTAAGAAATTTAATAGAACCCATGTCCACCCTTACATTAGTGACCTGATGGTGATGCTCCATAGAGTAAGATGGTCTCAATTTGCTTATCTATTTTTTGATTAGATGTATTTTTATGTTCAAATCATTCTAGAAGGAACACAACTCCTAGATTGGGCTGAGTTAATTGCTAGTTCCCTGAGAGAACAACTCAATACCTCTAAATTGACTGGTAATGGTTTCTTCATGTCTTCCTATCTCATGTATTGTTTAGCCTGTAGTAGACAATGGTACAGAATGCCACATGAACCCTAGGTTACAAATATCTGTATGAATATTATCCAATTCTACAGAAGGATAAGGTTGTTGAAACTTATAGGAGACTGCACGACACATTCATGGGAAAACTGTGTTTTGAGCTTACTAGTGTCACTGGTAAAAGAATTAGTTTGGAAGCCCAAGGATTGGTAACTAAGTATGGGAGCTATTATATTTAGTTTCCTAGGTTTACATATATCAGGGTTGGGGGTTTTGAAGATCAATCGCTGAGGTTACCTAGGTATGCATTTGATTGTTTTATCTTAGCTGAGATTTATCAACATACTATAGTTTTAAAAAGATTTCTTCCTGAAGAAGAGTAGGACAAAGCTTTTCCTATAACACTGGGTAAATTTTCATGTAAAACCATGGCTAACGCCATCAGTATTGGGAGTGACATCACCATTTTGATTTCAAATACTATACTAAAATGGTGGGGTTTGATAACAAGAACTATGCCAGTGGCACTTTAGGGCTTAGATCACACATGTTTCCTGTACCTCACCTAGAAGATTTTTGGGAAGACTGTAGATTAATGTAGATGGGGTCACTGATGATGGATCTAATTTGATTGAACCTAGTTACAAAAAACTAGTTGAGAAAAGTGATCTTGTTATAGACTGGTCCAAAGAGGAAGAAGATGATATTGAAAAAAGAGCTTCATGTGTTATCCAATTGACTAATGAGTGGCTCCAAAGAAGAAGGAAGAAAAAAGAACCTAGAGTAGAGAAAGAAGAAGTTGCATGTACTTCTTTACATTCTCCTATTTCTATTTCTAATTTACCTACCCAAATTGAAAATGCAGGATCTTCTAAGAAACCACAGGCCAGAAACGTGAGAAAGAAAATTGTAGCTGAATCCCTCCTAGCTGCTCCTTCACAAAGGATTACAAGATCCAAGACCAGGTTAAAAACTAAGAAAAGCATGGCTCAAGAGGATGTTCTAACAATTAATCTGGATGAAGACAAGATAGAAGATATGAGTTTTCACATATCTGAAAATGAACAAGTGGATAAAGATCTCTTTGACTTAGACAATGCCACGCTGGAGGTGATTGGTACACCAGCAAAAACACCTCAGCAACCCACTGGTTCTAGAATTACACCCCCTTGGTTGATATCCACGGTAAGTAAAAAATGCAATCTGGTTCCAATGTATGTGCCCATTAAAGATATAGTGAGAAAGTATGTTCAAATGACTCCCAAGGCTAAAAAGGTAAAAAGTACAGCCTGAATGTTCACAAATATGAAGACTAGAAAATGGACTGCTAAAGTGGCAACTTATAAACCTAAAGAGGGGGAAAAAGAAGTTAAGGCAGAGGATTTTGAAATCACCAAGGTGGAATTGGGTACTATGGACCACCCTGGTAAAAATAATTTGTTCAAAGAAATAGCGTAGCAAATGTTGAATTTGTCTTGGCAGGATGGAAAAGAAAAGAAAGAATTAAAGCAAATGATTGTAACTCTGTCCTAGTTTATCAATACATTCTGCAATTTTGACGCCACTCCATTAGTCCAATCTCCTCAGATTTTTGATCTAGAATCTGCTGAGAGTAAACATTTGTTGATTCAAGTGCAAAGAGGTCAAACCCTAGTGACCTCTATAGATGAATGGATCAGTGAAATTATCAAAGGTGGTCTTAGGTACCTCAAGGATGCTCAGGAAGTTTTGCATGATATAGAGGTCTTGATAGGTGAATTAAAAACACAGAGGTAGGTGTGGGAGAGAGAAGAGGAGAAATGGTTTGGAGCCATGTCTAAGTTCTTGGAGATAGAAAAATATGGGTATGTAAAGTTCTCTACAAAAAAGGCTGTAAAGTCACATGATGAAGCCACCTTCTTTGTTCTCAGACAGAATATATGTTGGCATCTTAGCACCATCAGGAGTACTATCATTGAAAATAAGGATAGTGAAAATGAGATCAAGCAGTTGTAGAAAACAATGATGACTAAATTGAAGGTGATAAATTTTGATCATACCTACACAGTTAATCGTGGAGAACAAGACCAGAAGATAGCTCTTGCACTGTTTGAAAATACCTTGAAAAAGATTAAAGAAAAGGCCAATCCTAAGCCTTTAGATTTTACTCAAGTGGCTAGGATTTAATCAATGTTGTATCTCTGTGTGGATCAATTCCCTTTAATGATCGAGAAGGTCAAGAAATCCAAGTGGACAAAAGAAGCAGCGATGACAAGGATATTGAATATGAAGGTTCTACATATGCAGCTCGCGAAAGAATTGGTTCAGGCACACAAACAATGTGAGGGGACTCAATCCACCGCAGCTGAAGGAGGGAATCTCATAGTAGATGAGGAGTGTGCTGTCAATAAGGAGGCTAATCTGGAAATTTAGTTAGGTTTAACTATCTTGAAACTTGGAGGCACATGTGTCCTCTTTTACTTTGGTTACTTGTTAAATATTCTAATCGAGAGGTTGGGTTTTTTGGGAGACCTCTTGGCTTTGCAAAAACTATAAGTAGTTTAGCTTCATAGTAGAAAGGGTTAGAAATTTTTGGAAGAAAATTGGTATTTTTCTTTTAAAGTTTCTTTCAGTCTTAGAAAAAAAACATTTATGATATATCAGGTTTACTGGTAAAGACCTTATATATATATTTTCCATGTTTTTGCCTATGTTGCAATAAAAGTTAATATATCAATCATACTTTGTTTCAGATCTGTGAAATTTGAAGTGAATGGATATATGTCCTGTGGTGATATTTTATTCAATCTTTGTTTCTGCAATAGATCTTTGTCTGTATCTTGAAGATATCAGTAGTTGCATTCAAATTCATATTCCTTTGATTCATTTTATTATTATACTATCTCAAATAGGTATAGAAGGAAGAAAACTGTGCTTTTCTATTTTTGTATATCTAGTTTTCCTTTTGAATAGTTGTGAAAAGTGCTAGTCATCTAAAGAATGATATAGTGGCCTTTAAGCTTTCAGGTTAAAAGCTAAATTGACAAATTTAGTTAGAGAAATTCATTGAAAATCTATTTAGGGAGCTGTACCTAGACTAAAATTTAGAGGGAAGTGACTCATATTCAGCACTTACCCAGCTGTTAGTAGAAGTTTGTCTTTGAAAGGGTGATAGAGTAATAGTTTTAAAGAAGGTAGAAACAAAGACAAAATATGTTCACTAACAGATTTTTGGTGACTCTACTGGGGAGCAAAAATAATAAACCAGTGTCTTTGCTTTTTTAAATGTATAATCATGGTATTACCTGCTGACATAATACCTGGTCAAGCTAAACTACCCCCAGTTTTACAACCTGGTTTAGATTTCCACAACACCGAAGAGGATATTATTATAGACCTAAATAACTTGGCTTGGAAAGTAGGAACAAGTGGTCAACAATATCACCAAGTTTAGTTAGTATTAGAAGAGGAGGAAGAAATTGGCGAGTGGTTGAGAGGTCTCCTTGTTGCCCGGGAAGCTGCAGTAGTTGACAGAGCCATTCCAAGACCATAAAATTGCAAAACTGGATTCTAGACCTTATACCAGGTCTCAGAGAGAGGTGGGTATCTTTGATAGTATCTTTAAAGAATTGAGAAATCTTGAAACCTCAAAAATATGCCCCTCCAAGATAAAGGCTCATAGCAGACCATCTTCTCCTCCTAGAGAACCTTTCAAGTCATCTCCTAAGACTTATGATTGGCAAGCCTTAACCTTATCAGGCATACAAGCTCCTCCTCTCCAAAATATCTTCCCAGCAGTTATCATGGCTCAACTGTGGGGTAATGCAATGGGGCCTTTAGCTCTGAATGATCACCATGCTCTTCCAAAAGGAGCTAAAGATGTTCTTCCAAAATTCACCGGAGATGGTACAGTAATGTAGAATAGCATTTTAATGCTTTCAATGTAGCTACTGGTATTCTGGGGGTGCAGACTAAGGATGTAGCAGTCAAATTGTTCGTGCAAACTCTCACTGAAAGAGAGGCTGAGTGGTTTGGACACCTACCTGCAAGATCCATAACTGACTGGAACTCCATGAAAACTACCTTTGAAGGGCATTTCAAGAGTGTTGATGATGAGCATTCTCTATTGGCACAACTTACACAGATGAAGAAGGAAATTCATGAGCCTATGAGAGACTATGTGGCTCGGTATAATAAAGTTGTTCATAAGATTCCTACTAACAAAAGACCCACCCCTGAAAACCAACAATGTTTCTTTGTTAACTCCGTGCCCCCAGATATTGGTTTTCATCTCAGAATAAGTAGGCCAGCAAACCTGGTAGCAGCTCAAAGCCAGGCGACAGAGTTAGAGGATGACTTGATTACAGCGGGGAAGTGGAAGAAAGATCTTCAAGCTCCACATTCTCAAGCTTCTACTTCTTCCTCAGATGCAGTAGTTCAAAGACTAATGAATGATGTAATAGCATTGAAAAGGCAACTACCCAAAAAAGGATCTACTTATTCTTCTCCATATCAAGATGCCAACAGAAAACAACCTGGTCAATGGCATGGTAAAAATTCCTTTCCACCCTCAACTCAGCCCAAATTGGCCATTGAAACACCCTCCAGGGAAGGAGTTATGTGTTCTTTTCATTTAACAATAGATCATGATGGTGATACATGTCCAGACATGATGAGACATATGCAAATGAAGGTAACCCCAGATGTATTAGGAGAGGTGAATGTTGAAGAAATGGCTCAAGAGTGACCTGGTGACTCAGACTCATTTTACCTAGAATATGAATCAGACTCCGAAAGAGGAGAAATTTTGGTCACTCTTGAAGATTCAACCTGTGCTATGCTCACTTATAATCAAAAGTCTCCTAAATACAGTCCTTCAACATCAAATACTACCAACAAAAGTAAAGATCCTGTAAGTAATCCTCCTGTTTCAAGTGTAGAGTCTTCAGAATTTAAAATTTTGCAAAAAAATGCACGAGCCACTTCTTTTGACATAGTTGAGTTTTGTAAATCTTCTGCTATCCAAATTTCACCCGCTGAATATTTAAGATTAAACCCAAAAGAACTTGACAAGCTGGTTAAATATGTTAAGGGTGAAACTCCTGATTCCTCTTGCGCTAATCAGTGTATAGCTAATCAATCTGATTCTTTTGTCCAGCCTCCTTTAGTAGTTCCCCCTATAGATAGTAACCAGATTAATTCATCCAAAACCTCCACTTCAAAAGCTGAGTGTGATATTCATGAAACCAGAAAACCTGAGCCTTTCTATATTTCCATGCTCCTTAACGATCTTAAATTGAGCAATTGTATAATTGACTCAAGGGCATTCGATAATATCATGTCATCCTCTACTACAAAAGTGCTTGGCCTGACTTTGATGAAGACTTTTGGGAGATGCTATTCAATGGATGGAAACCAAGTACTTCTGATAGGTCAAGTGAAAGATGCCCAAGCTATCCTAGCCGCCCATCCAGATAAGAGATTAAAATTAACAATTCTTGTAGCTGATATTCCAACAAGTTATGGGATGCTTTTAAGCATGAATTTTTGCAGAGACATGGGAGGAGAGATTAAGATGGATTGGTCTGGGTAAGAAAAAAGTTAAGCTGGAACTGGAAGCAAAGAATAAGTACACAGTTTCTCCTTCAGATAACCCAAAAGCTCACATTTTATATCAAGAGTGTGAATTTGGAAATTGCCTAATTATGGCAGATGAAGTCTCTCCTGTTTCAAAAGATTGGGATGAGGTAGCTCAAATCTGGTCAATGGAGTTTGATGGTAGTTGTGCGAATGTTGGATCTGGAGCAGGGGTAGTTCTTAAAGGTCCTAATGGAGAATGTTTGCCCTTTTCTTTTAAGTTAGATTTTAAGAACACTAATAATACTACAGAGTATGAAGCCTTTTTGTTAGACTTATAGGAAGCAAAAGCTCATGGAATCACAATCCTTATTGCTAGAGAGGATGCTGAGCTGATCATTAAACAAGTGAAAGGTCAATTCATGGTGAAAAATGAATGGCTGAAGCACTATAGAGATTTGATTTGGAAAGAGCTTGAAGCTTTTGACGCTTTTTCTATAGAAATTATTCCAAGAAGTTTAAACTCAAGGGCAGACTCTTTAGCTATTTCAAATTCTCTATTGCTTCCCCATCTTGATTTTAGAATAGACACTTACAAGATAGAAATGATTTATAGGCCAGCAGTTCTAGACAATGTCGATCATTTACAAGTGTTTGAAAATGATTCTAGTATTAAAGACTTCATGGCTTGTGTGGAGGTTTTTGCATCCACTTATTTTGAAGGGTCAAGTGAGACATGTGAAGAGCTTGTTTTTGAAGAACAACCATTAGGCAAAATAGTGCAGTTAAAAGGTAATAAAATTCCAAAAGGCTTGGTTGCACTTGAAATTTTGTTTTCTAGAAGGGATGATAGTTTCTCTTTAGGAAAAGGAAATCCTCATCCTAAAGCACTTAAAGAGTATGATAAGATTAATATTGGGGATGAGAAATAGTCAAAATGGATATCTATAGGAACTACTCTTTCCTCACAGGAAAAAAGAAGACTTTAATCATTGTTGACATCTTATTTAGATGTTTTCACCTAGAATTATGATGACCTGAAGGATTTTAGAGGTGGAACATTTAGTCATAATATAACCCTCAAACTAGAATGTAAACCTTTCAAGCAAAAGTTGCATAGTTATAATCCCAAAGTGTCAAAGGCTATATTGCGAGAGGTGGATAAAATGCTAAAAGCAAGGATAATATACCCAATTCACCACTCTACTTGGATTATGAATATTGTCCCGATAAAGAAAAAGAATGGAGAAATAAGAATCTGTGTGGACTTTCACAACTTGAACCAAGCAAGCCTGAAGGATAATTACGCCCTACCAAAGATGGAGCATATTTTGCAGACTGTGGCCGAATCTAAGATTATGTCAATGCTTGATGGATTTTTAGGGTATAACCAAGTAAGCGTGGCAGAGAATGATAAGCATAAAACCACTTTTACTACACCTTGGGGAACATTTGCATACAATAGAATTCCTTTTGGTCTAATAAATGCTGGAGCAACCTTCCAGAGGGCTATGGACTCATCTTTTGCTGATATGAAGAATAAAATTATTTTTATATACCTTGATGATTTGATAGTCTATTCCCAAAGATGAAAACATCATCTCAGAGATCTTCAACTAGTTCTCCAAAGGTGTCATGATCACACTATTTCTCTCAATCCCAAGAAATCTATCTTTTGTGTAATGGAAGGAAAGTTACTAGGTCACATAGACTCTGTTAGTGTTTGAACCTGCAGATTAGTCAATTACTCAAATAATCCCAATGGCTATAACCTAGCAAGTTACAAACTACTAAGGTATTAAGGTTAAGACCTTCTTCACTTTGAGTAATATATACTCAGGCGGGTGTACCTCTATCAATTCAATGTTCAATTGAGCTCTGAATTGAGAACTTGCTCCTTCACTGCTTTGTTACTGCCTTCAAAATTCAACTCAATAAGTTGCTAAAACTCTGAGTATAACCCAAATTATCCTGATACACAACATCATGATATAGACTATATAAACAGCAACATGAAACAAAGGCTTAAGGATATTCATCCTTCTTCCTTTTAGAGTTAAACTCAGGGAAGGGTTAACCTCATTTATTGCTTCTTCAAAGCATTGAAATACATATTTATGAACTTGTCATAAAATATCTCAAGTTTGGAAATTATGCATATAAAGTAAAATTTCAGTCAATTATATCATGGATGGTAAACCAATGTAAATGGATCTAAAACCAGTCCCTTATCCGCTGGGCATCAGAGTCAAACTCTACCTTCACATATATCTATTAAAACGAATACAATGAAACTCAAATGACATGCCTAACATATCATTGTTCCCATTCCTACACCTGTCATCAAATCCACATATAGATATTTAATTCCCAGAGACCTCCCCTAAGATTTTACTCTTTCCTTGAAAGAAACTTAAGCTCAACCCCTACATTCACCTTGTGAAAGATGTACTTAAACTGTCTTACAATCTAAATACATAAAGAAACTAAAACACTCCACATGTAAAGACAATCAAATGATAGTAACAAAGCTCCAGTGTATTTGTATTAATTGATCAAATGCGTTCATACAGTCTTCCTTGATTTCAAGAAAATAAGGTTCTATATTCCAGACCTCTCTTTTACAAAAACATTTTCCAACCTCTATCTTCAATAGAAATTGACTATTTATACTAATCAACCATCCTGGAATCCTCGAAAGGATGCAACAAGCTTTGGATGGCTGATAGAAATTTGCACTAGAAAACAAAAGAAAATACAAACAGAAAGATATTTAATAAAGACAGCAAGGCATATTTTTTCAATTCTAAACAACTTCCGCAGCTGGCACCTTTGTTTGTAGATATTTTCAGAGCAGTTACCAAGTTTGTCATATGAATGATGACCGCCATTACAAGCTAATTTACATCATTCTCTGTTTGAACACGCTCTCCCTCAAATTCTAGATCAGGTGCCAAGTGCAATCTATTCTTCTTCCTCCTCTATCAGCTGGATAACCGGTTTTTTCTTCTTCTTTGTTATTAGCTTTTCCCAAGCTGCCACATCATCATCAGATGGCCAGTCGTAACTCTGCAGCTCCTGTAATAAGTTGACTTGCCGTTCCCATGTAGAATTAGTCACATTTTTAACTTCTGCTATAAACTTAATACAGTCACTTTCAACTTTGAATAAATTATCAATTATATTGTTAGTTCTTTCCACATCCAAAGCCTTATTATCTTTTAGGAAGGTGTCTTGCTTGATTACCAACTGACCCATTGACAACTTCCAATCTTCCAGCTTGACCACATTTCCATTGTCATCATATACCAGGGGAAAATACTTGCTGTAGTCTTTATCAAACATGGCTAACCTAGCCTTTATTTGGTTTGACTTTCCTTTGAAAAACTTTGACGCAGCACTTATTAGGCCAATCCTTTCAAATACATCAGTCACTACTTTTGGGATATCAGGCCTGTGTTCTTGTAAACTGTCAAGTTTATCAAACAACAAATTCCTCCCAGACCAAATACTATAGAGTGGCTCCAAGGTGGCTAAATAGTCATTCACCTTTTGATTGGTCTGATGTAATAGGCAGACTGATTTATGAACTGCATCCATCTTGTCCTTTATTTTGTCTTGCCTGTACTGCACTATTTTGGCTATAGTGTCTAGGGATGCATCCAATTTCACCTTTTCCAAGTCTTCAGCAGGTCCCTCAGGTGCTTCAAAATTTATCTGAACAGGTACCTCAACTTGCAAAGGAGGAGGAGGAATTATTTTTGAGGCTTCTTCAAGTTTGACCTTTATTTCTGCCAGCTCATCTTCCAATTGTTTGATCTTCATCATTTTCAAATCTCTGTCCTTGGCTACCATGCTTGAACTTTCAAACAATTTAGCATATCTCTCTGACAGCTGAGCTGTCTTGGCTTCATTCAGATTAGCCCAATGAGTTACTGCTTTGGAGACTTCAAGGTCTGTTGTATTTTGTACAGTCCATATAATCTTATTCCCCTCCATCTTATCCTCTATACTCAATAGAGATGGCTTTTGGGTTTTGGGGGCCATAGACCACATTGCAACAGCTTGGGACTTAGGGTCATAGCCACTTCCTCTTATCATGTCACCAATGTGAACCTCATATGATAGGCTACCCTCTGGTTGCTTTCTCAATTGATCAATGAGGAATGTAGAAGTCAGATCCCATCCTGGGGTTAACAACATTCCACTTGATTTAACCAATTCTCTGGCTTCGTCCACTGTTATAGGATCAAGGCTAGGATCATATGAAGCAAGAGCTCTCAAAGTTTCTTCACTTGGCTCCATACCTTCAGGCAGAGCTTTCTTTACTTCTTGCTGCTTGTTCCAAATGAGAAAACTCTTGAACTCATCAGTCTTAATGAATTGATCATCCCTCAAGAATTCCTCCTGATAGACCTCTCTGATATCCTTCTCCAACCACAAGGACTTTTCTCTGCTTTCTTGCTCAATGGCCATTTTCTTGCCTGCTCTTATTGCTTTCCTCAATTGATGATGATATGGCCTATCACCTGGTACAAGAGCAGATGCTCTGTCAATTTCCCTTCTTTTTTTTTCATGCCTTGAAGGTTCACCTTCCTCAAGCCTCTGTTTCTTTAATGGTGGCTCTGAGATATCCTTTATTTCTGGTTGATCTTGAGTGAGATCAACAACTGGTGGTCCCTCAACCTGTGGAGGACTATCTTCTTCTTGTGACTCATCAGTGAATTCTTCCTCATTAGAAGATGAATAATCTTTCTTTTTCTTCTTCTCTAGCTTATTCTGATCAATCAGGCTTTCCAATTGATTCACCAAGGTATCATATTTTTCAATCATCCCATCAATCTTCTTCAAATAAGGAAGATCGGGGAAAAAACCATCAAAAGGAATCTGAGATGCTTTCAATTGGTTGGAAAAATCTACTAAATCAAAGAATCTGTACCATCTCCTCTTAACCTCATCTTCATCTAAAATGTTTCTAATCACATCTTCTTCATCTAAACCCTCATGCTCCTTGATCACACCAATGTTTGGGATGTAAGTCATCCTGGCAATCTTGATGAAGCCCTCAGGATCTATGTGCCTACAAGCACCAGTAACCATTTTGAATTGTTGTAGCCATGCACTAATTTGAGGAAAAGCCCTCTTTCCTATCAAGAAGTCACCTACCCTGAACTGCCTAGGTGTGAACGTACCCTTTCTATGAGGGGCCAGAAGCTCTCTATCTGTAAACATCAATTGCCAAACAAATTCCAAACAAGCCACTCTCGGAGGCACATACTTTGGTAATAAATGTGGGGGTTGGGGACAACCATAAACTCTGATAATTGTGGAATTATCTCCTAAGTAGAAGTCACCCCAATTATGATTTCCAGCCCACTTATCCACATACTGCAGTGGTCTTAAAAGCCTAAGGACTCTAGGAGATAGCCTGGTGACATTTATGCCTAGCATCCTGATAATTGGAAAGACAATGAAATTCTGAAAAACACAAAAATCTGCTTCATTGGAGGTAGAATTCCATATCCTCACCCACAACTGCACTGGATTATGCTGATCCTTGAAAGTGAACCTTGGTTTTAACATGTTTAAATCAAAACTGTTGATGTTGAAAAATAGAATCAAATGCATTAATAAAGAATAATGCATGAACTCAATAGGACTTTTACTTTCTTTGACAGACATCAGCCCTTGATGCATCCTGTCAATCACATACTGAATGTAATCATAGTCAGTGTTTACCAAGGAATTTTGAATATCCAAGATAATCATCAGCAAGTCAGCTGGTAAAAACTCTGCATTCCCATCAATTCCCAAAACTCTACATAACGCATAGCAAGTATATCTCATATAATGATGGAGGGATTTGAACTGGTGTGGGGCATTCATGTTAGCAGGAAGGGGGGCTATATATTTATCCTGTTTTGGCATATGTTTAACCAACTGGTCTTTTACTGACCCTATATTGCTTCTGTATCTTGCCTTTTCTTTGTTCAAATCAATCTCAGTTGAAAAGGATGTGTATAGACCAAAAGATTTCATAAAAGATCCCCTATCAAGAGTAACTAAGGGTGATTGGTCTTCTTTTCTAATTGTCCTTGAGATAGGGTCATAACTTTTGGCTAGGGCAACAATTAAATCAACATCTAGGAAAACATCAGGGACAACCATTTTTCCCAATCCTAACACCCAACCATTACAGACAGGAACATGCTTATTTTTATTGCTGTAAAAGAAGTTGAAAATAGTGTAACCTAAGAATTCTAGAGTGATTGGGTCTCTACACCGTTCCAAAAGATCTTCAAACACGTCATCAACAGCCCTCTTGTTCTGACTGGAGCCCGGCAACAGTTTCAAGAATTCATCTGAAAAATTTGGTTTATTCCTGTCCTCACCAGTTTTGGACTTGGCCTCACTACTAGAAGACGCTGCACTCTTCTCAGGTTGACTCATCCTTGCTACAGAAACACCTTCAATTCTCTGTATCTCAAATTCTTTATGCTCGGAAATTCTCTAGACAAACAGAAACTCTGAGACTGAACAAATAAACAATGAGCTTCAACTTATTTATCGACATGAATCCAAGGTGTGCAACTACCATAGTTAATGCAAATTTCCTTAATTGATCCCATATTCAATTTTATGTACCCTCAGATTTCAAATTTCAAGCTCGCCATGTCCGGATGTTGACAGATAGATTAAACTACTTGAAAACAAGGTGAAGAGGCAATGATCATGATTCTGTACTTTAAAACTGTTTGCGTCATGCAATCTTTCTTCTTGAAGCTGATTTGATGGCTTACTGGTTTCATGTCCAGATCGACAAAGTACTTTATCTATGTGGCAACGGTTCTTTTTCTTTTCCCTTTATGACCTTTTCCATCTGAGCCCATTTAGCGAACCGGCGACTATTGGCTTCTCTTGGTCGCTGAATATAATGCTAACCCTAGCTAGCAACCGGAGAACTGGCGACCACTAGCTTCACGAATTCTCGGAATCCTATCCTTAACCACCCATGCATTTCACGAATCAGTGAACAAAGGGCTCCCACTTAAACAGTTAACTGCAATTACCATTTGGCGAACTAGCGAACAAAGCCACCTCCCATTCTCTTAATATTATGACTAACGGTCAATTTTCTTGGAGATCTAGCGAACAAAGGGTTCGCGCATTCGCTTAAAGATATACTTAACCGCTTGATTGTCTGGAGAACTGGCGAACCCCTTTAATCTCTGATTCACTGAATCTTTCCTTAATCATCACTTTATACTGGGATTCCAGATTGACCGTTGATCTTCATCAATCGATGGCTATCGCTAGTTCTTTGAATAACAAAAACCTTAACCATTTAATTCTGAGAATCAGCGAACAAAGAGCATTCGCTAGTTCTCGGAATACTCCATATCATTGAAAATTTTATTTCGAGAATAAGTGACTGAGACCTTAAAACTTATCATCCATTGATTCGCTTATTCGCCAGATTGTTTTAACCTTTATCCTTTTATTAAGAGAACTGGCGATCACTGGCTTCGCTGAATCGCTAAATTGTTTAGCATGTCACCAACTTATTCTGAGAATACGCGAATGTGAGAAAACTTATCTCCACTGAAATCTTTTGGGCAAACCATCAGAACCGCCAAATTTAGAGGATAGCACTATAAGTATTTAGTCGCTCATTCGCCAGATCAAATATGCAGGACCCACAGATATTTTGAGATTAAAACAGGGCCGTTGATCGTGAAAACAATCCACGGTATTCGCTAATTCTCTAGTTGACACGACCCTTGACCGCCAGATTCTAAGAATAAGTGAATAAAGTGTTCACTGAATCGCTGGATTGTTTCACAAGACCGCCAAAGATTGCGAGAACTGGAGATAACCCTCATTCGCTAGTTCTCGGAAAGGAAAATGAAACCGCCGAAGCACTTGGAGACTTAGCGAACAAAGTAATCAAAAAGCGTGGCTTTAATGCATTCACCAATTCACTGGATGTTTGGGATAACCGCTGGAAGATCTAGAGAACTGGCGACTGATATTCATAGTGAACATGAATTTGACTCATTCGCTGAATCGCCAGATTGTTTTGAAATTTGATAAGACACTTCCCGATTCGGCGAACACTTGGGGCAAATAAGCACATGCACAAATAGCAACTTAAGTGACTTAAAGGTAACCAAGAAAAAGAAACAAGAGGGCCACATGAGGTTTAGAAATGAATTGGAAACATTTTGAAATACAAGACCTAGGGTAAGGGTTTTTCTGAACATGTCAAAAACCATTTTCACGACACTTTACAAACCCTAGTCCAGGTATAACACTCTCATGGAGACTTAAACTAGGAATTGGACACAAACCTCGAAAAAATTTTAGGATACCCAACAGACTCTAAGGAAGGGATAAGGATAGACCCTGAAAGAGTTAAAGCCATTCAGCAACTAAGTCTTCCATCAACTAGAACCGGTGTAAAGTCATTCTTTGGGCAGATAAACTTTTTGCGAGCTTTTGTACTAGATTTTTCTGAGTTAACTAGACACATTGTGGGGATGATGAGTGAGAAACAATCCTTCAAATGGACCGAGGCTGGTAAGAAGGATTTTAATGATGTCAAAAATGTTGTAGCTAATGCTCCTTCTTTAGTTCATCCTGATTATAAAAAATATTTTATTATCTACTGTTATGCTTCTGACCATTCCTTATCTGATATACTTACTCAAAAGAATGAGACAGAAAATGAAGCACCAATTGCTTTCATGAGTACTCCCCTAAAGAAGCATGAACTCAAGTACTCAATTTTTGAAAAGCAAGCTTTTGCGGTTGTTAAAGCTGTAAAGCAGTTTAGGTTTTATATTCTCCATTCACATTCTGTGGTTTTTGTTCTTGATTCTGCTGTAAACAGTTTGCTCATGCAGCAAAAAATAGCAATGAATAAGAGAGCAACTTGGGTAACTAAGATACAGGAATATGATCTAACAATAAAACCAACAAAGTTGGTTAGGGGGAAAGGTTTGTGTAAATTTATAGCCGAAAACCCGAATCAAGAAGAGGAGCCTGGGAATGAAATATCACATGCACTATTAGTAAGCTTAATAGATCCTTGGTTCTGCAATATAGCCTATTAATTGACTTACAAGGAATGTTCTTCCCGATTAACACCAAAAGAAAGACGCAACCTTAAGCTTCAAGAAGATAAATATGTGATATGGCAGGGTTCACTGTTTAAAAGAGGAATGGATGGAACTTTCCTCAAGTGCATTGATAAGGAGCAGCAGATGCAACTTTTAAAAGCCTTTCACGAAGAAGCTTGTGGGGGTCACTTTTCCTCTTCAGTTACTACTTTCAAAATTCTTCGTAATTATTTCTACTAGCTAGGCATGTTTAAAGATGATTATGCATTCATCCAAAGGTGTGAAAAATGCTAGTTGTTTACTAGAAAACCTCAACTAGTTGCATTACCTCTAAAAGTTGTTGTGGTAGATGAACTTTTTAAGCAGCGGAGACTAGATTTTATAGGCCCAATTAATCCCACTTCTAGTGTTGGCGATGTTTTCATTTTGACGGCCACTAACTACTTCACTAAGTGGGTGGAGGCCATTCCAACCAAGAAAGCCAATTCTCAGGTGGTGTGTGAGTTTTTGAAAAATAATATTCTGGTCCATTTTGGAGTGCCACAGAAGATTGTGACAGATAATGCCACTTATTTTCATCTCAAGAGTTGATTTTGTTTTTCTATAACCATAGTATTTCCTTGTCTCATTCATCTGATTATTTTCCTCATGGGAATGGATAGGAGGAATCGAGTAATAAGAATCTAGTGGCTATTATGAAGAAGCTGGTGGATGATAATGGCAAGAATTGGCACAAAAAGCTTTTTGAAGCTCTTTGGGCAGACATGATAACTCCCAAAAGGGCAATCAGCATGGCACCATTTGAATTGGTCTATGGTATAGGGGTGCAGGTATCTCTTCCTTTAGAGTTATCTGCTATTAAACTTCAAGCTGTGATTGAAGATCAAGCTTTCAAAAGTTCCCTTGAGAAGCTAGAAGCTGAAAGGGAAGCACTGGTAGATAGAATTACAGAACATCAGCTTAAAATCAAGAATATCTTTGATAGGAAGGCTTGGCCCAGGAAGTTTATGAAAGGAGATGAAGTACTGCTGTGGGACAAAAGGAAGGAACCAAAGGGAGCCCATAGTAAGTTTGAATCATTGTGGAAAGGACCTTTTCTCATTGCAGAAGAATTGGGATCTAAAGCTTTAAAATTATCTTACCCAGATGGATCAATCTTTCCTTATTCCTACAATGGGCAAGATTTGAAGTTGGTGAAATTGTAAGTTTCTCCTTTGGAGTTTTTTCTTGTACATATTAGGTTAGTTTCCCTTTCCTGTGTTTGCATTTTTTTTGCGGTCTTGCCCTTTCATTTATGCATAACCAGATTTCTGAGTTCTCTGCATTTTTGTCAAAAAGAAGTCCCCAGTTGAAGTCAATGTTAGTCCCAGTTTGAGTCTGGCCCTTTTATTCTTTTATTATGACTTCATGTTAAATTCATCATTTCTTTGAGTTCCTGTTGGTGTCTTTAGTCTCTCAAAATTTTGCGAGCTTTGTTTTTCTTGAACACCTTGGAACACCTTTGAACACATTTGAACAGCCTCGAACGGTGTTCATACCCATTCAAGGATGTACACATAATTTGCATCTTTTGTAAGGTCATGATAGGTTAATAAAGAAAGAAATTCTTCCACCCCTGGCACTGAAGAAGATCAGATCAAAATGGTCCTTTAATCGTGAATGTTCCTAGGCATGTGAATTATCAATGGAGCTAACTCTAAAGTTGGAAAATGTTGAACAGTCTTGAACATATTTTAACAATGTCAAACTCCCTTGAACTATGTTCTTTCTTATTCAGAAGAATCCAAGAAGTCAAGAAAGGAGAGAATTTAATGACAGCTAAGCAGCGGGGCCCGCTAGGGAGTGGCATTAAATGCTAATTATGGTCCAAATTTGTTAAGTATGCCCTAGAGGTGCAGAATAATCATTATCTTTAAATCCCCTCAGGGTTTGTTTAATGGTAATTATGGATTGCTTGTACAAAATGTCAAATCAAATCCCCACGGTATTCATTGTGAAGGATTTGCAATTAATTCAAGTGCTCTCATGGTTCTATTTAAGTTATATCCTTTCGTCTTTCTTTTCAAATGCCTAAGTGTTTTTAAGAAGCTAGTGCACGGAGGTAGGATTTGGGAGCTCTTGTAATCAAAATCTTATGCAGAAAAGAGATGAGTTTGGCTGTTACTCCTACGATATTTTCAAAATTCAATAGTCTGCAGTGTGAATAGAGGATTAATTTCTACAGTTTGAGGTCAATTTTTCATATGTTTGGGAATACTACGAGTTTAGCGTGTGATGGTCATGTAGTATCAAACACTGACCTAGAAGACTATGATATTGAGGATTTGTCATCTTGTCTTTTGAATTCCTTAGACGGTACCCCAGCTTTGGAAATCCTACATAGTGGGTTATGTTCTGTGGTGACTTTTCCTCCCACTGTTGTGTGCCCAGAGCTGATTCTTGAATGCATACAAAGTTATGATGCACAAACTGAGTCAATAAAAAAGGAAGACGGTAGTGTCCTCATGCCAGTTAATAGGGAAATAGTGACACAAGCTCTGCAAATCCTAGAAAAGGCATTCTCTACTTTTTCTCCCCCGCAGTCCATTGTAAAATTCAATGAAAATAAAGATGCAAACCGTACCTCAATAGTTAAGAGCTGGTTGTTGAACCCACAAAGAGGGGGTTCATGTTTGCCTAAGAAATTTAATAGAACCCATGTCTGCCCTTACATTAGCAACCTGATGGTGATGCTCCATAGAGTAAGAGGGTCTCAAGTTGCTTATCTATTTTCCGACTGGATGCCCTTTTATGTTCAAATCATTCTAGAAGGAACACAACTCCTAGATTGGGCTGAGTTAATTGCTAGTTCCCTGAGAGAATAGCTCAATACCTCTAAATTGACTGGTAACGGTTTCTTCATGTCTTCCTATCTCATGTATTGTTTAGCCTGTAGTAGACAATGGTACGGAATGCCACATGAACCCTGGGTTGCAGATATGTGTGTGTATGAATATTATCCAATTCTACAGAAGGATAAGGTTGTTGAAAATTACAGGAGACTGCACGACACATTCATGGGAAAACTGTGTTTTGAACTAACTAGTGTCACTGATAAAATGATTAGTTTGGAAGCCCAAGGATTGGTAACTAAGTATGGGAGCTATTATATTTAGTTTCCTAGGTCTACATATATCAAGGTTGGGGGTTTTGAAGACCAACCGCTGAGGTTACCTAGGTATGCATTTGATTGTTTTATCTTAGCTAATATTTATTGACAGCTTACTACAGTTTTAAAAAGATTTCTTCTTGAAGAAGAGTGGGACAAAGCTTTTCCTATAATACTAGGTAAATTTTCATGTAAAACCATGGCTGACGCCGTCAGTATTGGGAGTGACATCCATCATTTTGATTTCAAATACTATACTGAAAGGGTGGGATTTGATAACAAGAACTATGCTAGTGGCAGTTTAGGGCTTAGATCACACATGTTTCCTGTACCTCACCTAGAAGATTTCTGGGAAGACTGCAGATTAATGTAGATGGGGTAACCAATGATGGATCTAATTTGATTGAACCTAGTTACAAAAAACTAGTTGAGAAAAGTGATCTTGTTATAGACTGGTCCAAAGAGGAAGAAGATGATATTGAAAAAAGAACTTTATGTGTTATCCAGTTGACTAATGAGTGGCTCCAAAGAAGAAGGAAGCAGAAAGAACCTAGAGTAGAAAAAGAAGAAGTTGCATGTACTTCTTTACATTCTCCTATATCTATTTCTAATTTACCTACCCAAATTGAAAATGCAGGATCTTCTAAGAAACTAGAGGCCAGAAATGCGAGAAAGAAAATTGTAGCTGAATCCCTCCTAGCTGCTCCTTCACAAAGGATTACAAGATCCAAGACCAGGTTAAAAACTAAGAAAAGCATGACTCAGGAGGACATTCTAATGATTAATCTGGATGAAGACAAGATAGAATATATGATTTTTCACATATTTGAAAATGAACAAGTGGATAAAGATCTCTTTGACTTAGATGATGCCACACTGGAGGTGATTGGTACGCCAACAAAAACACCTGAGCAACCCACTAGTTCTTGAATTACACCCCCATTGTTGATATCCACAGTGAGTAAAAACTCAATCTGGTTCCTATGTCTGTGCTCGTTAAAGATATAGTGAGCAAGTATGTTCAGAAGACTCCCAAGGCTAAAAAGGTAAAAAGTACAGCCTGAATGTTCACAGATGTGAAGACCAGAAAATGGACTGCTGAAGTGGTGACTTACAAACCTAAAGAGGGGGAACAAGAAGTTAAGGCAGAGGATTTTGAAATCACCAAGGTGGAATTGGGTACTATGGACCGCGCTGGTAAAAATAATTTGTTCAAAGAAATAGCATAGCAAATGTTGAATTCATCTTGGCAAGATGGAAAAGAAAAGAAAGAATTGAAGCAAAGGATTGTAACTTTTTCCCAATTTATCAATACGTTATGTAGTTTTGATGCCACTCCATTAGTCCAGTCTCGTCATATTTTTTATTCAAAATCTGCTGAGAGTAAACATTTGTTGAGTCAAGTGCAAAGAGGTCAAACCCTAGTGACCTCTGTAGATGAATGGATCAATGAAATTGTCAAAGGTGGTCTTAGGTACCTCAAGGATGCTCAAGAATTTTTGCATGATACAAAGGTCTTGATAGGTGAATTACAAACATAGAGGTAGGTGTGGGAGAGAGAAGAGGATAAATGGTTTGGAGCCATGTCTAAGTTCCTAGAGATAGAAAAATATGGGTATGTAAATTTCTGTACAGAAGAGTCTGTAAAGTCACATGATGAAGCCACCTTCTTTGTTCTAAAAAATAATATAAGTTGGAATCTCAGCACCATCGGGAGTAATATCATTGAAAATAAGGACAGTGAAAATGAGATCAAGCAGTTGCAAAAAACAATGATGACTGAACTGAAGGTGATAAATTTTGCTCATACCTACACAGTTAATCATGGGGAACAAGACCAGAAGATAGCTCTTGCAGTGTTTTAAAATACCTTGAAAAAGATTAAAGAAAAGGCCAATCCTAAGCCTTCAAATTTTACTCAAGTGGTCAGGATTGAATCAATGTTGTATCTCTGTGTGGATCAATTCCCTTTAATGATTGAGAAGGTAAAGAAATCTAGGTGGACAAAAGAAGCAGCGATGAAAAGGATATTGATTATGAAGGTTCCTCATATGTAGCTCGCGAAAGAATTGGTTCAGGCACACAAAAAATGGGAGGCGACTCAATCCACCGCAACTAAAGGAGGGAATCTCACAGTAGATTAGGAGCATGTTGTTGATAAGGAGGCTGATCTGGAAATTTAGTTAGGTTTAACTATCTTGAAACTTGGAGGGACATGTGTCCTCTTTTACTTTGGTTACTTGTTAACTGTTCTAATCGAGAGGTCGGATTTTTTAGGAGACCTCTCGTGTTTGCAAAACTATAAGTAGTTTAGCTGCATAGTAGAAAGGGTTAGAAATTTTTGGAAGAAAATTGGTATTTTTTTTTTAAAGTTAATATATCAATCATACTTTGTTTCAGATCTGTGAAATTTGAAGTGAATGGATATATGTCCTGTGGTGATATTTTATTCATTCTTTGTTTCTGTAATAGATCTTTGTCAATATCTTGAAGATATCAGTTGTTGCATTCAGATTCATATTCCTTTGATTCATTTTATTATTATACTATCTCAAATAGGTATAGAAGGAAGAAAATTGTGGTTTTCTATTTTTTTATATCTAGTTTTCCTTTTGAATAAATGTGAAAAGTGCTAGTCGTCTGAAGAACAATATAGTGGCCTTTAAGCTTTCATGTTAAAAGCTAAATTGACAAATTCAGTTAGAGAAAATCATTGAAAATCTATTTAGGGAGTTGTACCTAGACTAAAATTTAGAGGGAAGTGACTCATATTCAGCACTTACCCAGTTGTTAGTAGAAGTTTGTCTTTGAAAGGGTGATGGAGTAATAGTTTTAAAGAAGGTAGAAACAAAGACAAAATCTATTCACTAACAAGTACCTATACTCACTTCATGCGATCGCTCCAACATAAGTGTTTCCATAAATGACAACCCTTAAGTTATCCATAGTGCTCTCCAATCATGACTTGCCAACACAATCAATATTAGAACAATCTCAGATCCTATGAAAAATTCATTTGAATGTGTTGGTTATAGATCTATTTCCTGCTTTGTCCCTAGCCACAGATCAACTAGCCACTCTATCCCTACAACTTTTCACTGAAACTTTAGGTGCAAGTTAGTTTTGTCTTCTGATTTCTATTTTCGTCAGTTTCAGGTCGATATCAATTTTTATCAATATGTTTTAATCAAATTTTTAGTGTCTTTTCCATTATATTTGTTACATTACATAATCATTCCTATTTCATTGCATTACATATTTAGTGAAGGACAAATCCTTATTCCTAATTATTTACTCGAGTCACCTCTTAAGCCTATTGGGGATAATCTTCCTTCCTAATGTGAAATCAATGAAATGGGGAAGTAATTCATGTAGTTTATTCTATGTTGCATTGCTCTCCTAATTTCCTATTATACACTAATATCCTTTGATGTTTTGTCAATCTTTGGTCTTCCTAATCTATCCTAAGTTGTGGCCAAAATCATGTTCATGTTCATACCTAGATCTACCATCAAATGTTTAATTTGTTATTATCAAGATGTGCAATGTTTAAAAGAGGACCATTTTTCTAGTTCTAGTCCTTAGTGGACTTGTTGTTTCTTATCCTTATTCTAATATTTCCCCAACTATTTTTATTTCACTAAAATGTCATTTGAAAGGGCTAAAGATGTCAAGTTCTTTAGCATTGCCATCTCTTCTTAAAAAAATTATGAGAAATCATCATTTTGTTGTTGAATAATTTGTCGTTTAGAATTATCCACCAATATATCATGTTTTTTGTTTTCTCAACTTGAAGTAGTCATATTCCTCTTCTTTTAGATTTGGTTTTTCACTGACTTCTTAAACTTATTATTTTCTTATTTTTGCTAGCATCAATCTATTGCCCAGTCAAAATTAAAGTTTTATTATTTTTAGTTTCTTCCTCATTTTGATTTTTACTTGTTCTTCTCTAGATTATTATCCATTTGATGTATATGATGACCAAATATCCATTGTTTGACAACCTTTTACTTGTTTTGGTGGCATTCTTCTTATTACCCCAACTCCTCTATGCCCTTGTAAGTCATCACTTCTAGATTGTGTTACTATATTTTTTAAACAAATTCTATGCCATATTATTAACCAGTTACTAAGAGGGAGGGGTGGTGAATCAGTAAGAACTATTTTCTACTATAATTCCAATCTTGTTTAATACTTCTTGTAATCTAAGAAAAGTGTGAAACAAACATTCATAACTGTAAAAGAAGTACATAGATCAACACAAGATATATATGTGGAAACCCTCGGTTAGAAGGAAAAAACCACAGTGAGACAAAGCTCACAAATTCACTACTACAAAATGAAGGCACCCTTTTAGGAGCTTACAAAACACTTGTTAGAGTGCTACCCAGTTAAGAGATTTGGTAGAAGATCGGTTAAGATCTTAACTCTATTAGGAGTTGCCTAGTTAAAGGACTTTTAACATCAACAATGATGTTATCCTGTTAGGGGCTTTTACAAAGAACCAATTAGGTCCACCCTAATAAAGGAATTTTTAACTTGCTTTCACACCTTACAAAAGAAATGATCTTCTATGACACTGATTGTCTAATTAGATCATACCTGTTGATCTCTTCCTTAGTTTTCCTGGCTATTGAATCTTTTCTACATCTTTTCCTTTCACCTCTAGTGATTGTGATTGCTACGCAGATGTCTCTTCACTGCTCTATTTTCTCAACAATTCTCAACAACCTTATTTCTTGCATCCTATGACCTATATTTATACAAGAGTTCACCTTAATGAAACCCTTAACTCATAGAACCGCCAGGCTGTAAACTCAACAAGAAATCATGCAACTAGAAAAAAGTTATGTGTTGTGATCTGGAGTTTACCTTTAAAACATCTGTAGAAATAAAGCTAACTCTCATTAAAAATATAACTCCACTTCAGAGCGGTGGATGTCTTGTATAATCTGGTTTTAATGCAAACTGATCCACAAAATCCAGATCAGATCTTTATGCAGTTAGACTGGTACATCCTATACTCAATTCATCTTTGTATCCACTTATAAGATCAGTAATGAGTACTTAGATCAGTCTATCAGTGCTTACATCTACCGGTACACACACTCTATTTCTTGTCTACCGATGTCTTCTAAGTAGCGTGAGTGACTGGTGAGCCCTTATCGGTGCATGGTGTTTGTGAATTTACACTAATGACAACTTAAATTGCTAACAATCTTCCCCTTTGTCATTGGTGGCAAAACCATACTCACTTACTTGTGACAATTTATACCTTGGTCTTGTAGACTTTGCTTCCCTCTGTAGCTCACTTCCCCTATTTGAGTGCTCCGGTGGTTGAGTGACTGTAGCTTTTCTATCCTGTTCCTTTTCTATTCTACTCTTTCCTCAATTGTCTGAGTGTTGCTCTACTTCCCATTTCCCTTTCTATATCCTCTACTTTCTACTGCTTCTTCTTCCCATTTTTGCCTCCATAGGACAAAGGGTTATCCTTCTCTTCACATTTGAAGTTTGGTGAAGATATCCTTATAAATTGTTTTGGAAGAGTGAAGGAATGGTTGTCACTGACCGGTTACATAATTTATGTTCTTTGGGGCTGCCTTAAGAGAAACAATGATGTTATCCATATCTTCCATAGTTTTGTAATCCAGTTCATTGATCAGAGCCTCTATAGAAGTTGTTGTTTGGCGCATAATGTCAAGTGTTGGGGCTAGAAACATCTGAAATCCAATGATATCTTGGATTATTTTGTTCTCCTATTTAGTTGTATTTCTCAGTATTAGAGAAAGACTTATCATTTCCCTCCTAAAATTTTTTGCAGATTTATTCTTGATGTCAAATTGGGATGAAAAACATCTTATGTCCTCTGAGGTCATTGTAGACTTTTCAATTAGATCTTGCAAAAATATTTCAAAGTTTGACATTATGCTCATCAAACTTCCTGCAACTTGGATCTATTGTTGAAGAACTTTCAAGTTATTTGACAAAGTTACCTTGATATCTGCAACTTGCTTGTGGAGAATCTCCACTCTTTTCTTCTCATAGTGGTTAATTGCCACTATTTTTGGATCAGTTAGATCCTCACTGATAGTTTGTGCTAGAACTTCTAGCTGATCGATGACCCATTCATCTTCATCTATGTCAGCATCTGGTATAAAGTTGCACATAATGTTCTTTACGTTGGTTAGGACCATGTCCTATTTCCTTTTGGTCAGCTCTTTTAGCAGCCTTGTTGACATCTTGCTGATGTCCACCACTATATCGGTGACCTTACTCTTTTTGGCTTCCTTCTCAGAAAATGACAACTTCCTCTTAGATGAGGAGCTTGGTATGTCTGTATGTTCCTATTTCCTTTTCTCTTGCTCTAGTTGAGCTTTCTCAGTGTGGACTGGGATTTCTTCCTCTTGCCCCTTAATCTCTTCAGCTCCTTCTTGAGCTGTATTTTCTGGTTGAACCTCTAGTTCAAGTAGGACTTTCTCTGCAGGTAGTTCTTCCTCATTCTGAGCATCATCTTCCAGTTGCAAATTAACTTCAACATCTTTTTCTTGTTGAAGTTGATCTTCTGGTGAGACTTCTTCTATGAGTTTCTCTTCAGTAGTATGGAGTTCTCCCACAGGTATTTCACTTCCTATCTCTTGTTCAACATTTATTTGTTCACCAGATGTGAACTCCTTTGTTTGAACATTTTCCTTTTCGATAGAAGGTTCTTCACCAGTGGTGAATCTGACCAGTGGTGCTTGTAATTGTTCAGCTTGATCTCAAGGACCTAAATTGTCCAGGGTACTGAAATCATAATTTTGCCAAAAATCCAGAGTCTCCTTGTAGACCTCATTTTCAAATCCATTTATTATTTTGGCAACTCTATATTTAGTATCTAAATTCATTGATGCTTCTTCTAGTAGAAGCTTGATCCTTTCTTCACTTAGGCCAGGTCTAACTTTAGAAAAGGTTTCTCTATTAATTCTTGTATTTATTCCTAGACCGGTTCTCCATTTGGCCTGAATTCTAGAATTTAATTCCAGTGGAAACTGAGACCTGTAGTCCCTTGGAGTTTTGTGAAAGTCCAAAAAGTTTTCTGATATAGCTACAATTACTACCTGCTTATCATCTTCTTCTAGCACACTATACCACTTAGCAACATTGTCTATTATACCAAAGTCCATTACTTCATCAACTATATCATTGACTGACATAGGTTTAGTGTTACCTTTTCTCAGAGAGATGAGAATGGCTAGTCATGTAGGCTCATTGCTCTTTTCATCAGTGATGTCGATGATCAGTACTATGGAGCTCTTTTATTTGATAGGTGCTTTCACTCCAAGCACTCCTTTGCCTTTATTGGTGTCAAGGACTGGTTGAACTGTGGCTCTTTGGCATTCTTCCTCAGCTCATTGTTGGGCTTGAAGAAGTTTGGTCCACATCACTACTCCTTCCTCATGCACTTACTCAGCTTCCCTAATAAGCATGAGAGCAATCCTTCTTTTTGTTAAGAAGGTTTACTGGTGTAGTTTAGCTTGTTCTGTGGCTTCTTCTAGAGTGAGATGATTCTGAACCTCTAGAAGAGCATGTATCCTCAACTCCTTCTCTCTTTCCATTGAAGCTTTCCATCTAGCTTCAATTATTTCTAGGAGATCCTTAGGTACAATCTTGTGAAGTTCATTAGGATGTAGATTGAATTTATGAAGGAAAAATACTATCGCTTCTTCAATTTTCCTTCTGTCTTCATCATTTCTTAATTTGTACCTTCTTCCCACTGTCCTAACCTCCCTATATCATTTATTCCTACCACTAATTCATCAATATCTTGTCTTTTTGGTCTTGGTTCAAGTTCCTTCACCCATTTTCTTGAACCCCTCTCCTTTTGATTAAAGGAAATGTATCTTTTGAGTCTGACTCCTCTTGTTCTGCCGCCAGGGCACTAGATACCAATTTTGTCTTCTTCTTTTGAGCCTTGGGTTTCTTAGTTGTCAGTTTCTTCTTTGGTGTGGGGGCCCTCTTGTAAACATTCTTGATCGGTGCCCTCTTTTCAAATTCTCTAGAATCTTTGCAAACATGCCAAACCGGTTGGCAGTGAGATCTAGATTTGCTTCATTTAGGGCATCAGCATATGCCTTAGCATTTTTGGTGGTGATCTCATACCCTAGATCAGGATCATACTCCATTCTCAGTTCTACTTCCTAAATGATGCAATGGTCGGTGGAAACCATAAAACACACATCATCCTTATATGCTTCAATAATTGTTGTCAGCATCCACTCCCTTGTGTGCATCCTCAGTTGAAAGGCTTCAAAATATTCATTCATAAGCTTACTTAACTGGTTTCCCAGTTGATTTTCCAATTCAACTATCTGGTGCATGACCGGTCTATCAGTCTTCCATGCCACTTTGCTAATACCTGGGAAGAAGCTCTGGTAGTAGAAGTAGAGACATACTAACAGGGTCCCATACTTCATGGATTTCTTCTTAACCATACTAAGCTTTTTTAGATTCTCGAATATCTTCCCTCGTAGCATTTTGCAGACATCATATATGGCATTATCATACATTATCCGGTGGGTGGCATGAATGGCTCCTCCCAATATTTTGTTAAGATTACTAGATTGATATATTTTGTAACCTATCACCGTAGATGCAAACCAAACCCCATCATCTTCAATATCATTCACTATCATGAGATGGCCATCATATTTAGATTTCACTAGCTTTGTGACAATTGCATTTAAGATGGTTTGTAGCATCAAGGCTTCCCCTTCATGACTGTATCTGGTTACATGATGTAGATCCTCCTTGGTTATTTCTGTAAATGCACCCTTTTGTAACCAAAACCCTAGATCATGCACTCGACTGAGGACCAGTTGAATCCAGTCAAGCTAGAAGATGATCAGATAGGTGACTCCGTTGATAAGACCAGATGACACCAACTTTGTGTATCAGTCTTGTAGTCTTCCATCCTCACACAAAGAGAGGTACTCACCCTGAATGTATGTTTTTCCAAGTTCTTCCTACTTGGCGTGGATGAATGAAGTTATGTCTTCTGTCATAAAGATGCCCTTTGGTACTATTGACAAGGCTCCACCCATATCGGTTTCTCAATTCTAGATCGTCACAATATCATATGCAGGTTGGTTCACTTGATCTCCCTTTATCAACTTCACTGTAGCGGATGATGAGGCCATTGTAAATAGTTGATTCACAGAAAGAAGCTTTAATCGGTCTAACAGATAATCACTCATGGTGATCAAAGCCTAATAATATTACTCTTAAAAATTCATTAATCTCAATGAAAATAAAGTAAAAATGATGAGTAATTCTTCTTTCTTTTATAGGGTTAGGTCATAATGGTAATTACCGAATAGTAACTATTTGTTAAACGACTACAATAATAAATGCGTTACTAAATTTTCTTTCCATTTTTGCCAATTGGTTATCCCAATTTTTTGGTTTGAAAAACCCCTATTGATTACTTCTTACCTATCCAGTTGTCCTTGTAGACTAAGTGAGTCTAATTCTCACCAGTCTTACCGGGAATGGTAGATGGTCTATCGGTTCCCTCTAAGCCTTTACAACTCAGTTTGCTGAAGAGATATCACCATCAACAGATAATGATCTTTCCTCTATTTTCTCCTTAGTGGAGCTCTTTGATTCCTTTTTTAACCAAATCTATCTGACTGATTTTCTAGTTATTTCTTCTTTATTGATCTTCTCATTTGAGGATGAGGTCTTTTCTTCCAGTTTGATCGATTGTTTCCTTATGTTCTTGGACCGGTTCCTATAGTCTTTTGCTAGGTGTCCAACTTTGTTACAGTGATAGCAGACTACTTTGGTTGTCTTCCATGGGTTCACCCTTCTTGGGTTGGGTGATTTTCTCCAAGAGTCATTGTTACTGTGCATCCCATAGTTTGTACAGTTGGTTGTGCACTGGTTCTTTTTTCTCTTGGTGAATGCCGGTCTTGGGGATCTGAATGCCATTGTATTTGATCTACATTCTTTAGCCTTGTGTCCAAATTTATTGCATGCATAGTAGTAGCCCTCGAATCTTGCCCTACTTCCACTGGACACCGATGTAGGGCTAGAACAACATTCATTGGTTTTGTGTCCAAACTTGCAATAGTTCTTGCAGTAGCTGTTGTTTGGCTTTACCATTGCATTCCTACAGTTGTTTGTTCTATGACCCAATTTCCCACAATGATTGCAAGAGGTGTTAAAAATTTTCTTACCTTTTTGAGTCAATGGCTTCTTCTTATCCTTCTTGCTTGTCTTTGCTCCAAAAGATTCACCAATTTCTTTGGTGTCATTACCGGTGAATCCAAGACCGGTGTGATCTTTGTGCTTTCTTTGAGCTTGGAGTTGGTCACCAAGCTTCACCGAGCTCTCATTGTATCTTCTTAGGGTTTCATTTCTTTCTTCAATTTCTTTCATTTTTTCCTTCAGTTGATACAACTCTAGTGCCAATCTTTTGTATGCTTCATCCCTATCATGCCATCCCTTTTGCATGTTGGTGTTTTCTTGGGTGACAATTTGCATGTCTTCTTGGAGTTGCAAAATGATCAGTTCATTTTCTCCTACAGCTCCCTCTACCTAGTTCCTTTCTTTTTTAGAGGCTATTAAGGATTTGACCATTGTGTTTCTTTCATCTTTAGCTTTTCTCTTTTTCTTGATTAGTTTAGTCATCCTTAGGGCATTATCCTCTTATTCCCTCTTAAGGTTGGAGATCTAATCAATCAGGATATGGTTCCTCTCCATAAGCTTAGAGACTACTTCCTCAGCTTCATCAGATCCACTCTACCCTGAGATTTCATCAATGGTCTCATTGCTTTCATTCAGTTGCAGAGCCAGCTCCTTCCTCTTTGCAAGTGACCTTCTCAGCTTGTTCTCCAGAGAGGCAATTATCACGTTGGCTTCCTCTAGTTTTTTCTGATACCGATAACCCTCCATGATCTTTCTCTCAAGCTGTTAGAATTTTATGTATGAGAATGAAGCTCTGATACCAATTGTTATTATTAACCAGTTACTGAGAGGGGGTGAATCAGTAAGAACTATTTTTTACTATAATTCCAATCTTGTTTAATACTTCTTGTAATCTAAGAAAAGTGTAAAACAAACATTCATAACTGTAAAAGAAGTACATAGATCAACACAAGATATATACATGGAAACCCTCAGTTAAAAGGAAAAAACCACGGTGAGGTAGAGATCACAACTTCACTACTACAAAATGAAGGCGCCTTGTTAGGAGCTTACAAAACACTTGTTAGAGTGCTACCTAGTTAAGGGATATGGTAGAAGATTGGTTAAGATCTTAACTCTGTTAGGATTTATCTAGTTAAAGGACTTTTAACATCAACAATAATGTTACCCTATTAGGGGATTTTACAAAGAACTGATTAGGTCCACCCTGATAAAGAGATTTTTAACTTGCTTTCACACCTTACAAAAGAAATGATCTTCTATGACACTAATTGTTTGATCAAATCATACATGTTGATCTCTTCCCCGGTTTGCCTGGCTTTTGAATATTTTCTACCTCTTTGTCTTTCACCTCTGGTGACTGTGATTGCTACGTAGATGTCTCTTCACTACTCTATTTTCTCAACAATTCTCAACAACCTTATTTATTGCATCCTATGACCTGTATTTATACAAGAGTTCACCTTAATGAAACCCTTAACTCATAGAACCGTCAGGCTGTAAACTCAACAAGAAATCATGCAACTAGAAAAAAGTTATGCATTGTGATCTAGAGTTTACCTTTAAAACATTCATAGAAATAAAGCTAACTCTCATTAAAAAGCTAACTCCACTTCAGAGCGGTGGATGTCCCGTATAATCTAGTTTTAACTCAAATTGATCTGCAGAATCCAGATCAGATCTTTATGCAGTTAGACCGGTACATCCTATACTCGATTAATCTTTGTATCCACTTATAAGACCGGTACTAAGTACTTAGATTAGTCTATCGGTGCTTACATCTACCGGTACACACACTTTGTTTCTTGTCTACCGATGTCTTCTAAGTAGCATGAGTGACCGGTGAGCCCTTACCAGTGCACAGTGTTTGTGAATTTACACTAATGACAACTTAAATTGCTAACAATTATAGTTATCATGGGATTCATATTCACAAAATGGTCTCTTCTTTTTCTCATCCAAACATTATGCAACATAGTGGCCTACCTTACAACAATTATAGAAAGTAGCATCAATTATGTGATAGTTTTTCCTTCTACAGCCTCTTCCTCCTCTATACTTTAATTTTATATTGTCATCTTTATAATCCTACAATGGGTTATTTTGTAGTACATTGGCATTTTCACTCTCTCTCTAGGGTGGTTGTCTATATCTTGCATCATTATTATACAAAGGACCCAAGGGACCTTCCACAAGTCCTTTCACATATGCCATGTTTTTGCCCATCTCTACATTGCAATTGTGATTCATCCAACATCCCATATTTTAGGGAGTTGTTACATTTTGGACCTAAACTTCTTTACATGATAGTCCTTAGCGCGGTGGCCATCCTATTCTTTGCAAGTTTTACAATATAATGAATTTATCTATACGAATATAGTTTTGAGTTTTACATGTAGCACTACTAATGTTCAATATTAGTGTGCCTTAGGTCATTCATTCTAGATGCGTCGTTCCATTAAGAAATAAATACATCATGCTTCCTTAGCCTTTTTTGCCTCTCTTTTTGCTAAAATTTTATTTTGTATTGTTAGTTTTTCTATTGTCAATTGTAATCCTTCAATGGTTTCTTTGTTTTGTCCTTTTTTGGTTTCCTCCATATTGTGCTTCTACGTGCTATTCCATAGTGATCAAATCTATATAAGAATTGAATATACTTCCATCTAATGTTACTCTTATGTCCCTTTGTAATCTAGATATAAACCATTCAATCTTTTACCTTTTTTTTATATAATAGTTCCTCTAATTTTTGATAGACTTCTTTGAATCTTTTATCATATGCCTTGATCAATTCATCTTCTCTTTGTAGCAACTCCCCCATTCCAGTAACACTCTTTGTAGGAATATTTGAAGTGTCAAATTTTTTTATGAAATCACACTTTACTTCATCCAACTCTTTACATGCTTTGGGTAAGTTTTCTTATACCAATCTAGAACATCCTTCCTTAGGGTGATACAAAATCTAACAACTTTTTCTTGTCCTCCTATATGTTTCTCTTTCATGGTGATTCCAATAGGAATATGTATCATGTAGCCTTGTAGTATCATTTTTGAAGAGTGGAGTTTTAATTAATGACTCCATTTTGCTTAATTTTCTATCTATTTTAGGCTTGTAGGTAGGTAGACTCTTGTATTTTTCCTTTTTCACAATTTTTATTATACAAGGATTCTATTATCTTCCCTTCTCTCTTGCCAATTTGACATAAAATATTGTTTACCAAGTATCTCTTCCCAATCAATTTCTTTCTTTTCTTTTTGTTTTGCTTATTTTTTTGTGTTGTCTCTTCTACAGAAATCTTTCTACTCTTATATAGCTTAAGAGATGGTGCTTGTGACTCTTCAAAACTTTTTTCACCTTTTTATGTGCTAGTGACATTTGATTTTTAATGACCATGATTATTCACCCAAATTAATCAAGTGATTTTCTCTTCTATGTCATCTCTTCTTAATTTTCTTATACTTCAATTGACTAATTCTTCTAAATATTCTTCTTGGATAAATAAAACCTCCTCCGGGGTCATCTGTAACACCCTCTCCGATCATTATACTTGGATTCTTTGATTTGGACATTTTACATTATGATGAATAGAACTATGTATTTACATTTATATCTATGATATGCTTATCAGATACTTAGACATACTCAGTTATGATTATTGTTTAATGTTTATGAAATTTGGAAATCATTTATCTTGTATATCCAAGGATTTGGAAGCTAACCATTATATATATGTGATGCCTCATGCTTTATGTATATGTGATTGATGTGTTATCATGACTCAGGATGAATTCATAGTTACTCACTTGGTTGAGGTCCACACGATGTATCGATCCTAGTCATCTATTTGCAAATGCCTTATTGTATATATCTATGCACATGTATCTCTTCTTGGTGATGGAGGCTTGCAGGTACTGGGCATCGTCTCCACCTAGCTTCACAAGTTTGAGTGATCCCTCAAAATCCTTGATCGTTGTTGTTGTTCGGAGATGGTCCATAGTTCACACAGGGGAAAACCCTATAGTTTTGTTTATTTTTTGCAATCTCTTGGTTTGGTTTTGGGTCGATTTGAGTTCCTTATTTTATATAGTGTTTGATGTTGGTCTCATTTATTTGGTTATGAGATATGTAGGATAATGATGTTATTTTATCTCTCTATGTATTAATCATATATACAAAGTATGCATATATGGGTGCACACATATATGCATACCTGTATATATTCATTTACTGATGTGTTTGTAATTATGTTCCTACGAGTGTATTAGTTATAATCATGATTCTATTTATTTTGATGTATAATGTGGCTTAAGATAAATATAATAAATGCAAAGTGAATAAACAAAAATAATAAATATAATATAAAAGTAAATAAAACTAATTACCTACTCCTATATTTACTCCTACTTTATAGACTATGTATCTCTCTCTCTCTCTCTTGTATGTCTTGTTAGTATAGAGGGTGGGAGTGGAACTCGAGACCTCTAGTTTGTAAGGGGTCCCAAGTTGCCATTGGATTAGTGACTTCCTTGAGAAGCATACCCATATATATATAGAATGCAAAAAGAGAAGTAATTTATGTAAGACAACCTAACCATAGAAGCATAGGTACACTTCATAAAACACTATAGCATGAATACCAAGAGCATAGTTCCTATATTTAGGATCATGTATTATAATGATAAACTAAAATAAAACTATGCAAAGTACTAAGCAGTAAGTGAGCTAAGAGTCCCAGTGTGGAAACCTAGTGCTCTAATACCAAATGTCATGCCTGCCAGGGAACCCGAAAGAACAAGACAAAAAAACAAGAGAAAAAGTTTTTTTTTTTTCCTTTTAAATTCCTTAAGTTAACTAGGTATTAAAGTCCTAATAGGTTCCCTTACAAGATTATTCCTTTAAAACAATTTTTCATAGTGCATTAAGATTTAACATAAACTAAAGATAGAAATTCCTCTGATCCATTTAACCACATAAGAGAAAGTAGAGAGAGAGAGACAAGTGTACTAAAATAAACATTTCTTTCTTTCTCAACATGAAATAACATTAACACATTTAAATTCATATTCTTTGAACAATTACACTTTCCATATTCTACACCATCACTTTCTTCCAACAACAATAATACATATTGATTTTCATTCCCATAATTTTCCTAGATATACCCTTCCCAATTACATGAATGCTTACAATATACATTCTACAATACAAGGCCTTATAGGATTACATGAATACAATAACAATTTACAATATTTTTACAATTTTCTTTCCAAGATACAACATTAAAAATAGCGAGAAATATCTTCAACAGCTTCAGATGCTCCATGAATAGCACAAACACGAACAATACATTGAAAAGAATCACCACCCAACCACGTGGATCCACAAAGGTCCACTCCCCCATGCTAGGAGATAGAACCATTGTTCACACAGGGAAACTAGGCAGTCTAAGGTTGAGGGAAAACCACCAAAACCAGAAATAAGAAGAAACAAAGCAACATAAAACAAAAGACCAAGAGTGGAGTTTCCTAGGATGCTGACCAGGTGAGTGTCATCGCATAGTCCTATATGTTGGGATCCTTCCTAGCAGTCATGTACCCTAGCGCCCTCATGAGGCCTACCCTAGTAGCTACAATGACCTCGGTACTCCAACAGGACCTATGTAGGCTATTATCCATATTTATCTTTTTAAAAGTTTATTAAATCCCTTACCCATTCCCAACCAGTTATGAATTATATTAGGTTTTATTTTCCAAACTCACCCAAAGGTTATCCTTCTAGCCTCCTTGGTCAGATCCTAAGGTGAGCCACTCACTTAGGGAACCTAGGAACCTTACTCAACCAATAGGCTATCTAGGGTTTATAACTTCTCCCATACATCTCTCCCTTAGGGTTTCTTTCAGTGTTCCCTTGTGGCCCATACCACCAGGACAAACCCTAACCCTTAAGACAAACAGTGCAATACAATAAAGGTAGAGCTATCACAATGATTCCAAATATAAAAGCATAAAGGTAAGTGTAGCGGGAGGTATAACTCCTAGACACACCTACATGATACTATAATCCTTCCAAAAAAAAATTCAATAAAGTTATAATTAATAAACATCAAAATATACACATAGGTAAAAACATCCATATAAATTGTTTAATTATTATATCCAAAAATAGATTTATGATATCCAAAAATAGATTCTTAATTTAACATAAATTAATCTCTATAAAATTTAGGCTTATTACAAACTTAATACACTTAATTTATTATTCATCATTAATTAAATTAAAACTTTAATTCCATTCAAACTTAATAAAACTAAACTTAACCTCTTATATTATAATTTTTAATTAATTTCCACATCACTTGGAATAAAATAAAATAATATTAATAATAATAATAATTATAAATGGGCTAAACTTATTATATTCTAATTTAATTAAATTTTAAAATTTAAAATAATTTAAATGAACTTTAATGAAAAAAAATACATTTCTCTTTTATTTATTTAAACCTCTTTTCTTTCTTCTAATTTTTTTTATACCTTATGTTACAAAATAATTTCCACTTTTAACTTATTTCTTTTAATCTTTTATTTATTTAGTTTTCTCCTATAATCTCTCCTTATTTTTCTCCTATCTTTCTTCCTTATTATTTTCCTATAATTTCTCCTATGTTTTTGCTAAAAGTTTATAAGATTTTTGCCAAATGATTTATCATATGTATAACAACCCTAAATATAAAATCTAATAATCTTCCCTATTTAATTTAATAAAGAACTTATTAAATAAATCTATCAAAATAAAATACTATAAAGCTAAACATGATAATCTTTAAATATTGAAATAATTGGGAACCTTAACATAACATCTAATTTAATACATTTATTATTTCAGCATTACTATAATTGTTTTAATTATTTTAAATTTACTTATGTCTATGCATAAAAATTTTACTACTAAAATACGAAAAAAAACCTAACAGAGCCAGGTTCCATAATATTTTTAATACTAAAACATTTCTCTCCCAAGATTTAGAATAAATATAGTATTGAAAACTCATCCCCTAACTATAGGTTTTCTAGTTTATTTTATGTAGATTATTGCTAAGGTTATTATAGTTTTATTTTAAAAATAATAAATCTAACCTGCCATAGATAATTAAATACACACGAAGAGCACCATGAGAAATCACAGAGAGAAGAGAGAGACAGACATAGACAAGGAGACAGACAGATATATAAGGCTTTTTTTTCTAGATTCAAAACCCTACCTGGAGCCTGTGATGGAGATTCATGACACAACACTTTTCCTAAGCCTAGCGTTCTCAAAATCCTTATGCAACTTCTTGAGAAATCCTTCTCTCCAGCCTCCAGAAATCTCCTCCCTTATGCTCAGGGATTTCTCCCTATAAGTAAACCTCCCGGTAGTTCTAGAGGTTGAAGGTGTTGCTTCCCGTAAAGCAACATCCTCACCTAATTTATTAAATAAATCTAATAATGAATAAAAATAACTTAACCAATAGTTAGTTGTTTTACCCCTTAGGTAGCTAACATTTACCTACCCTTCACGTACTCTCTTACTGAACTTATTAAATAATTTAACTCCACCTATATAATTTTATTATTATTATTATTATTTTTATAATTAATAGCAACTAACTCTTATATAAATAAAATATATATAGGTATGCTTCTCAAGGAAGTCACTAACCCAATGGCAACTTGGGACCCCTTACAAACTAGAGGTCTCGAGTTCCACTCCCACCCTCTATACTAACAAGACATACAAGAGAGAGAGATACATAGTCTATAAAGTAGGAGTAAATATAGGATTAGGTAATTAGTTTTATGTACTTTTATATTATATTTATTATTTTTGTTTATTAACTTTGCATTTATTATATTTATCTAAAGCCACATTATACATTAAAATAAATAGAATCATGATTATAACTAATACGCTCATAGGAACATAATTACAAACACATCAATAAATGAATATATACAGGTATGCATATACGTGTGCACCCATATATGCATACTTTGGATATATGATTAATACATAGAGAGAAAATAACATCATTATCCTACATATCTCATAACCAAATAAATGAGACTAACATCAAAGGTTATATAAAATAAGGAACTTAAATCGACCCAAAACAAAACAAAGAGATTGGGAAAAATAATCAAAACTATAGGGTTTTCCTGTGTGTGAACTACGGACCATCTCCGAAAAACAATGATCAAGGATTTTAAGGGATCGCTCAGACCTTTGAATCCAGGTGGAGACTGTATGCGCCCTAAAATGGTCACCTAGACTTTGGGCCCCCATTCAGCAATTTATCAATTTTCTGAATCAGCATCTTCAGCTCAATATCAATTTCCTTGATCAAATCTTATTTTATCATCTTTGATTATTGGCCTTGGGCTAACCATTTTATCCTAAAGTCTTTATTTATTTAAAAGGAATTTCCTCCCCTTTTAATAAATAAAAAGCCCCCACCTTTTCCTCTTATCCTAAGTTGCACAAATAAAGCATTATTCTTATAAAAAGAAGAAAAGTACTTTTTGTCTCATATGGACACAAAAGTCAACTCTTATTTTCTCATTAGAAGAGATTTGTGCACATGGATTGCTCCTCTTTGATGCTCTACCCTTGATTAAATTTTTTGCCTCTTAATCTCCATGGTCCATTCCTTTTCAATTCCTTTAAAAGGAGAGCTCTCTTCTCATTCTTAGATCCATCTTTTGAATACTAACCTTATGCTGTAGGATTTTGGAGCTTTTGGAGATCATTCTTGCATTCTTGCATCCATTTTTCATTTCTTGCATCATAAGCTTCATGTTTATGCTTTTCTAGATTAGCTTCATTTCTATGCTCTAGATTAGCTCACATAGATTAATTAGCTTGGATTGTAACACTTGCATCTTTTTTTTCATAGCTTAGTTTGCATTCTCATTTCTAGCATAGTTGCATTTCATTCTCATCTTTATTCTTGAGGATATTGGCATCTTGCCCTTGTCTCATTGAATCTCCCATTGTGTGGTTTACTAGCAAGGTTTCATGCTTCAATAGCTCTAACTGAGAGCAATATTCAAACAATCTTGTGACTCCATGCCTAGGGAGCTCTAGGTCGCTTTCTCAAGGTTTCCCATTCATGGGTTCCCTTGGAAGTAATGACTTAGAGAAGTGCACTATTTAGTGTGTACATTTTTGGCACCTACTGTGGGGCAGAACATTCTTGTTTTGTCCTTCATTTTCTACATTTTTGTCATTTTTTTTGTCAATATTTACTTGTTGTTTCATCAAAAATTTGCTCTCTAGTTTTTCTGAAAGAAAATTATCATACGACATTTTTCCAGTGTCGTACGATACTTTCTTACATATCAGTGTGATATTTTACCAGTTATAATATTGCACGCTTTGGAAGATTATATCGTACTCTTGTTTTGTTCTCTATCGCACGCAGGTAGCAGGAATTATCGCCCAGAGATATATTATCGCACTAGTACAGGATGAAATATTGCACAACTGTTTCTCTAATAAAAATATTGCTCAAGCCTAGTAGTGAGCAATTTTTGTCATTTCTTTGCAAGATCTACTTGGTTTTGTTTCGGATTTCTGATTTGCTATTGTAGGGCAAGGGTTTATTTACATATTTCATTTGATTCTTGATATGCTAACCCTTGTAGGGCTAACAATTGGTGCTTGTAGATGCTCCTATTGCTTGATTATTTGACTAAAAGAATGCATGTCAAAGCTTCAAATGCACAAGGGCTACTAACGGTTTTTGTAGGGTTGCCCAAAGCATAAAAACCAATCAAGTGCTTGTTTAATTGCTTTCTTTTAAGTGCAACATATACTAATTGTTTCATTTCATAGGCACTTAATATCTTGTTGTAGGAATCTTTGGGTGGTAGGAGAAGTATGCTCTTCACCCTTGTGGTGAACCAAAAAATCTTGACCCATCTTTAGATTTTGAAAGCAAGAGGGTAATTGAACCTTTGCTTGGTGTGTTTGGGAGATATTTTTGAGCTAGGAGATTATGCTCTTCACCCTTGAGGTGAAACAGAAATCCTGACACTCAAAGTTTGATCCACTCTTTGTTTAGCTTTTAGAATCCTTTAGCGGGTCTGATCTTGAGCAATCAAGAGGAATGACCCAAGTGGGGACAAGCTTATTGCTGACTATTCTGACCCAATATAAACTCAAGGCTATCAAGGACACAAAACCTTCGTAGATGTAGTACTTGTCTTCTCTTGGTGTGAGTACTTGTGGGATTGTGACCATGAGGAAAATGCTAGGCAAGAATGCTTAAGGTACTCTTGTGGCCGCGAGGTTTGTTACTTGCCGCAAGGTAAGGAGTCCCTTTGGGGAGCAAGAGGGGTATTACGAACGGAATCCCTTACTAAGAACCATAGATAGAAGCTACCCTATTTTGCCGCTTAACATCTTGGTGCAAGGATTGATCCCAGTGGACTAACCCGGATCACCCCAAGATTACTCACCATCTGTGTTCCTTTGGTTGTGTCATTGGCACTTCCACAAAAAAGCCAACATCTATTGTGGGCAACCACTTTGTGTGAGGTGATGGGACATCAAGTGTGGGCCAAGTTGTTAAGTATTGAGCCATTGTCTTTTTAGGCTAGTAAGTGCTTGAAGTGTTCTCACTGTGATCTACCCATGTAAACATTCTCAAACATCAAACATCACGATAGCATTCATAGGATTTTATTGCTTTGATATCACAATTGCTTGTCTTGGCAAGGTTGCTTTTTCCCTTGTGCAAGTGTTTTATGACATGTTTGATCACCTACTATTTGCAAACTTGTCAATTTATTGCTGTCACTATGCTTGAAACCGAAAAATCCAACCTTCAAACTAAAATTTTGAACAAACTGCCCTTAAAACTAATATTTTTAGCACTCACTAGTCAAGATTCAGACGATCCTGAAACTATATCACACATTGTACTGAGAATTATCATGTGATAGTTCATCACTAGAAGACTGTCGCACAGAGTCTTTTTGTTGCCTGTCTGGTTTATGCAACTTTCAGTCTTTCCTTAGTCGACCAAATTTTAGTAGGTGACCTACTCTATTGCTGGAAATCTGTTTGCACCTTGGGTTCCTAATTTTAGACCCCTTGAATTAGTGTTCTCTAATTTTACAAAGTAGTCTTTATTGGCATCAATAAGTTAGAAATTATCCTTGTTGAAAAAGTACACCTTTAGATTCTTTGGTAACACGCTTGGAGAGTTTTAGTACTCTTTTGTCCAATTCACTTCCATCAAAATTCAATTTCAATTATATATTTGGTTAAATCCATTTTCTTGGCCCATACGTGTTAGGATACTCATCCTTTTATTATACACCTCTGTGGAAAGATTGGTTTACACCTTTTTCAACTTTCTATCTTACCATCTCTTTTTGGACAATTGAACACTTTCACTATCCTTGTTTGGTATTGACGTTTCATAAGGTCATCTTATCACTAAGGGTCTTTTTCTTTCATGTCAGTTATGACAAGGTACCAAGTTAATCAAGTAAAATGACCTCAAGTTGTCTTTCAATAATTACCCTTAGTCTAAACTTGTCAAAAGTGAAAGGGGAAGAAACCCATCTTTGATCAATCACCTAGGAGCGAGTCTAAGGTTTGGTTTTACCCAACGAGCAATCCTAGTGAGTTGAGTACCTCTTTACCATCCTCTCAATCAAATATGGACATGACCTACACTTTGACTAGGAAACAAAGAGAAGCAATGGATCAAACTCTTGATGACATTTTCCAAAGACATAGGGATAACATGTTGTTTGGTTATGATAATCAACCTGAATCACCCCCTATTAACTCAAGATATTTAGATGCCCATCAAAGAGCTGAAAGACATTATGGGCAAGCTCGCCAAGATGCACGGTCAGAACATGAAGACCAAAACAATGAATCTGATGATGCTCATGTGAATGTCACATTCACTAATGACTTGTTCAAACACTCAAGGTCTAACTCTCTGCTCAAAACAACCTCAAGATATGCTAATGAAAGGATTAAAAGAATTGAGCATGAAAAGAAAGCCTTTTTGGACAAACAAGCCACTAAAGAAGAAAGGTTTGGACACCTAGAAGAAGAACAACAAGCCTTGTTGGAATTAAGAAGACAAGCATTCCAAGAAGAACAAGATAGGCTTCCAGCCCAACAACTCAACGACCAATTTAACAAAAGGGGTACCAATAGTGGAAACAAATCTCCACCCTCTGCTCCCTCAAGAACCCCAAGAAGTAGAAGGTGGTCAAGGACCCCTTCAAGATCTCCTAGTCCTAGAGGAAGAAGGATTTCACAACATAGGAGATGAACACCTCCTAGGAACTCAAGAAAACCCTCCCAATGAGCTCATCATGGCTCTCAACATGGAGGAAGTAGTGCAAATTTTGATGATCAAGACTTTATGAGAATACAAGAGCCACTATTCCAACAATATGTGGAAAAATACCTTGATCAAAATAAAGATAGGTTCCTAGAGAGTTTGATTAACAAGGGTGCTAGAGTCCCTTACAACTTTGATGTCGATAGGAGGATCAAGAAACAAGGACACTCTCAAGAAGAGGAAATTAAGAAACTCAAATGAATGATGGAAAAGGTGTTGGCACCTAAAAGTTCCTTTTCACTTGATTCTATTTGTCCCAATCCTTTTGACAAAAGTGTGACTATGACGGATTTTCCTAGGAAAGTTGAAATTCCCCAATACAACAAGTATGACGGCAATGGCGACCAACATAATCATGTGCGTCAATTTTATATCATGAGTTTTGATTTCCACCAAGATGACTTACCTTATGAGATTATTCCCAAGGAGCCTCAAGGGCCAAGCCATGGAGTGGTTTACCAACATAACCCCTCTCGTCAAAATTTTCAAAGAACTTGTCCACAGATTCATTCAAAATTTTGCATATAACTTGTCAAGATCAGTCACTATGTTGGACTTATGCAATTTGAAACAAAACCAAGGGGAATCCTTTGTTACATTTTTGCAAAGGTGTAGACAATTGTGCTCCCGCTATTCTAGGACTATTCTTGAGCATGAAAGGATTGACATCATTGTTAGTAATTTGGTGCTTAAAATGCATTATGAGGTTTGAAAAATGGTCTTTGATTCCTTTGATACTATGGTTGAGACATCATGTCGAATTGAGGATGTCCTAAAAGAACAAGGCATTTTGACCAAACATAGCAATACCAACAATGGTCAAAATCCTAACAATGCTAATAAGGACAAAGGCAAGCACTCGCACTGGAATAAGAATAAACAAGTAGTCAATGATGGAGTTGTAGACTCTTCCCAACCCAAGGATCAAGGAATCTTACATTTTTCTAGTGCATTCCAGGCTATGAATCTCAATACATCCTCCAACCAACAAGAGGATAAACCTAAGTATCAAGACAAGCCCAAGAAAAAGTTGAGACAGTTTTCTAAACTAGGTGACTCCTATGAGGATGTTTTCAAGACCCTTATTACTAATAATCTTATGCAACCCCAAGATCTAGCAAACTTTCACATACCTGATGTTAAGCCACATTGGTGGAATGAAAAAGCCTTCTGCAAATACCACAATGGCATTGGACGTGACATTGAACATTGCTGGAAACTTAAACACCTCATTCAAGATCTTATTGAAAGTGGCAAACTTTAGATTGATGGGTTGAATACAAATGTAGACCACAAGGCATTCAAGGAACCCTTGCCCAAATATGAAAAGGGGGAAACCTCTAAACCCAAGAATGGAAAAGCTAAAATGAACTATACCTACATAGGTGTAGAAAATGTGGTTAATATGCTTGAGATTATTGAGGAAAATGTCAACATGATGTGAAACAAAGATTCTTATAGTCATGATGTGGGCTCTCCTCCTATATTTGATGAAGAACCCATGGTGGTGCTTAGGGGTCCTCACTCTCAAAGGTTGACCCAAGCTCTTAACATTGTCACCAGAAGCCAAGGTCAAGGTCTTGTGGTTATTAGAGGTCCTAATTCCAACTAGTCTAGCAAACCCAAGCAAGTGGCATCCAAGAATGTCACCACCAAGTCAACAGTCAATCCTGAAATGACCTACAATCTTGTCGACTAGTTACAAAGGACACTAGCTCAAATCTCAATTTTTGAACTCCTAGAATTGTCTCCAAGACATAAGCGTGTCCTTCAAGATGCTTTGCGTATAGCCAATGTTCCTAACAACATAGATGTTGACCAATTCAAAAATATGGTTAACCACCTTGCCAGCCCTCACTACCTCACATTCTCAGAAGAAGATGACAAAGCCTTGAGCCATCCGCATAATCTTTCCCTTCATATTGAAGTCATGATTCACAAGACTCATGTCAGGCATTTGTTGATTGATGGGGGTGTTGGGTTCAATATTTGTTCCTTGAGTCTGTTGAAGATACTGGGTTACTCAGAGCAAGTTATTAATACTCGTAAGAAAATAACCATCAAATCCTATGATGAGGTAGAGAGAAGCTTCAAAGGCTTGGCCATCCTTCCTGTCAGGATTGGCCCTGTTAAAAAGGACATTTTGTTCCAAATTATTGATGTTGGTCCTTTAGCCAATAATATCCTTCTTGGTAGACCGTGGATCCATGACATGCAAGCAGTACCATCCACCTACCACCAATGTGTTAAGTTCCCCTATAATGGAGTAGAAGTTTGTATACCTGGGGATAGCACATTATCTGTTAATGCAATTTCAATAGAGACTCATGTCCCTCTCAACAGGGAAGCTAAGGATTTTGATACCACTTTAGCACAATGTCAGAATAAGTTTAAGGTCATAGACCTTGGTATGGGGGGGTATCAAATTGACTCCTTCACAAAAATGCCAGTCTCACCTAGGTCCTATGGTAAACCTTCACAAGAGATGCATCCCTCATCTTCAGCAATGACTCTATTTGGTACATTTGTAGAGTCCTCAGTGCCCATACAAGATGAAAAAGAAGAGGTAGCCATTAGAGATTGGATTTACAAGGAGGAGAAATACAAGCATAATGAAAATTTATCCCCATCTCCTAAAGCTTATGGGAGAGGATACACTTTGGTCAAAAATATGGGCTACCCAGGTCATGCTCCTCTCAGTCACAGATTAGATGCTAAGGCTGAACCAGTCAATCATGCTCTCTTTGGCCACAGATCTAAGATAACGGTTGGCCTAAGTTTTGAAAGTCAGAATAAGAAAACTACTCCTATCCTTGCTGCGATGGATAGTGATGATGAATCCAGCTACATTCCCAATTTAAAAAATCAACAAGATAGGTGTGAAGATTGGGTCCCTTCCACCAATCTCCTTTGGGGAGATTTAGATGCTCCAATTATCAATCCAACAGCTTCAGACCTAGAACAAGAACAATCCACTATTAAAGATCATGTTGAGGATCCTATTCAAGAACATCAGTACACAAATGGAATTCAAGAAGGTGTTACCCTTGGTGACATCAAAGCTTCTATCTCAAGGCCTAAAAAACATGCTTGGTGTAAAAATCCCAGCCAGGATTCAGATACAGACTCACATGAGTATGAGTGGGAGACTCTTTTTTATTGTTCTATAGTTGACATGGACATTGATGTTGTCCATACATATAGTTCCCAACTCGAGGTAGCTAATGATTCTAGTGTAGGATTAGAGGATTGGAATCCATGAGTCGCTTTAGTGGATGATGCTTCGCTTGGTAGGATAAGTCCTGATTTGGGTACCTTAGAGGGATACTTGACGAATCCTAACTTTGCAATCACCAGAGATGATACCATTTGCATACACAACATCAAACTAGTCATTGACTTACCCCTTGCCAATCCTCACTTAATTGATTGGTCTCAATGCTATCAAGAGCCTCAGCTCCTAACTTTTCAAAATGACTATGAGATAGCCTGTTACCTAAATTCTCTCGAACCTGTAGTCTCTTCCACCATTGAACCAACTACAAGCATGACAAACCCGGATATCAAGTACCTTAGTCGCAAAATGAAAAGAAAAGAAAAAAAGAATAAGAGTTTTGATGGAAAAAACCACTATGTGGTGGTGTCAAAACCTAAAAAAGTAAAAATAAAGGATGTATCCGAGGGTGAAAACCTCTTTGAGGCACCTAAGGATGAGGTACTTGATCATTTCCCAAGTTACTTTTAGGATAGGTCTTCAGTACTTATTGAGCCTACATAGCCAGTTAATCTGAATACACCAGAGGCTCTACAAATTGTGCATTTAGCTTAGTCTCTATCAACACAAGAAAAAGAAGCATATACCAAGTTCCTACAAAGCAAGAAAATTAATTTTGCTTGGACTTACTCAGACATGCCAGGATTGGACACTAATCTCATTATGCATCACTTGTCCATAACTCCAGGTATCAAACTAGTAAAATAGAAATTGAGGAAAATGCATCCTCACATAGCTCTTCTTGTCAAAGCTAAATTAGAAAAACTCCTCAGTGCAAGATTTATAAGAGCCATTGATTATGTTGAATGGATATCCAATATTGTACCAGTTTCAAAACATGACAAGTCCATTCGTGTCTGCACAGATTTTAGAGACCTTAATAAAGCATGCCCAAAGGATGATTTTCCACTCCCAAACATAGACATGATAGTGGACATGACTATGGGCTATGAGATCTATTCTTTGATGGATTGTTTTTCTAGGTATAATCAAATCAAAATAGCTCTTGAAGACCAGGAAAAGACTGCTTTCACTTGTGCATGGGGAACCTATTGCTGGAATGTCATGCCATTTGGACTAAAAAATGCAGGAGCTACTTACCAAAGAGCTATGACTACCATCTTCCATGACATGATGCACAAGAATATGGAAGATTATGTGAATGACACCCTAGCAAAATCTAAAAAAAGGGATACCCACCTAGGTGATTTGGAAGTAATTCTAGATCATATGGAACAGTTTCAATTGAGATTAAATCCCAAAAAGTGCGCATTTGGAGTCACCTCTGAAAAACTCCTAGGATTTATCATTTCAGTTAAAGGAATAGAGGTGGACCTAGAAAAAGTTCAAGCAATAATGGATATACCACCTCCCAAAAACATCAGTCAAATGAGGAGTCTTCAAGGATGCCTTCAATATATAAGGAGGTTTATTTCACAACTGGCTGATAGAGCCCAACCCTTTAACAAGACTTTACACAAAGGGGCTAAATGTGTCTAGAATGAATACTGTCAGCAAAGCATGGACCAAATCAAGCAATACTTGGCTAATCCTCTAATCTTAATGCCTCCTATCCCAGGAAAACCACTCATATTATATGTGTCAGCAACATAATCTTCCCTGGGGGCATTACCGGCTCAACTTGATGATACTGGAAAAGAAAGAGCTATCTATTACATCAGTCGTACTCTCATGTCATATGAGGTCAACTACACTAGTATTGAAAAATCTTGCCTAGCAGTGGTGTTTGCCTCCCAAAAGTTGCGACATTACATGCTTGCGCATACTATACACCTCATTGCAAAGATTGATCCTCTCAAATATTTGCTTGGTAAGGCTGCTCTCATAGGTAGACTTGCTAAGTGGATGATGATCCTATCAGAATTTGACATAGAGTATGTTGAATGTAAGGCCATAAAAGGACAAGCCATTGCAGACCAATTGGCTGATTTTCCAATACAAGACAAAGCACCAATTCAAGTTGAGTTTCTAGATGAGCACATAATGTACATGACTGAAAGAACATGGAAGATGTTCTTTGATGGCTCTTTCATGCAAAATGGTTCAGGAGCAAGAGTGTTGTTTGATTCTCCTCATGGGTACATCATTCCTAAGTCCTACAAACTATTGTTCCCATGCACAAATAACATTGCTAAGTATGAAGCCTTAACAAATGGACTCAAAATGGCTATAGAGTGGAGAATCACAGAGCTGCATATCTATGGAGATTTGTAATTGATAGTCAACCAAGTTAATGAAGAATACCAAACAAAAGATGAAAAACTGGTACCCTACAAGAAAATGGTTGATTCATTGTGATGATACTTTACCTTTGTTACATTTCAACAAATCCCTAGAGTAGAGAACAAAGCAATTGATGCTATGGATACATTGGCTTCACTTCTTCAGCTAGAACAACATGAGTCTAGATTTGAATTCCTGGTGGAAGAGCTACGCTACCCTATCTATGACTACCAAGAAAGCCAAGTTGTTTGTACCCTTATTGGCCATGAGTCATCCCGCTATGGTGCCATTTACTCATACCTCCGTGATGGTACTATTCCCAAAACTTTCAATCATTTTGAATGAAGAAACCTAATCCAAAATGCCTCTCGCCACACCCTTATCTCTGGTGATCTATATAGGAGGGGTTTAGATGGGACACTTCTTAGGTGTTTAGAGAAGGATGAGTCCAACCAAGCATTAGTTGACATTCACGAGGGCATTTGTGGAGGACATTCTAATGGTCTTGCCATGGCCCAAAGGTTGCTTAGGGCTGGGTACTATTGGCCTACCATGTAGACAGATGCAGTAGCTTTTTCTAAATCTTGTGAAAAGTGTCAGAAACACATTAACCTGATACATGCTCTAGGTAGGGAGCTTATTCCTTCTATTTCTCATTGGCCATTTCAGTGCTAGGCCTTTGACCTTGTTGGGCATATTCATCCCAACTCATCAGGTGGACACAAATTCATTATCACTGCTACTGATTACTTTACCAAATGGGTAGAAGCTATCCCATGTTTTGTTGCCTTAGGCAAGATAGTTTCTTTGTTTATTTTGAACCATATCATCTATCGGTATGGAGTGCCTTCTAAAATAATCACTGACAATGGGGGTCAGTTTATAAACAAGGACCTTAAACATCTCTACAAGAAATTCAAGATAAAATAGCATTGGTCCTCCATTTACTTCTCGCAAGGAAATGGACAAGTAGAGGCTTCGAATAAGACCATTCTTAAGATTCTCCATAGAACAGTTCACAAGAATGGTAGAGATTGGCATCTATAGATAAATTCAGCCTTGTGGGCCTATAGAATGAGTATTCATACTCCAATAGGGGCTACTCCTTTTTCCCTCACTTATGGTGCTGAAGCAATGTTACCTTTAGAGGTGGAGATTCCTTCTCTTAGATTTTCCCTTAAAGGTTTAATGACAAATGAAGACTACCACACCATGAGACTTCAAGAACTAGAACTTCTAGATGAAAATCGTAAAGCATCTTTTGATCACATGAGAGTTTACCAAAAGCGTATGTCCAAAGCATTCAACAAGAAGGTTCGCCCTAGAGAATTTCAAGTGGGGGATCTTGTCCTATGAGAAAACCCTAAGAACCAACAACATAGAGAGAAAAAGGGCAAATTCGAACCCAATTGGCTTGGACCATACATCATTACTGCTTCTTTTGGTACAGGTGCTTATTTACTATCTGATCTAGAGGGGGAATAGCTCCCTGAGCCTATCAATGTCTTGCACCTCAAGAAGTTCTATCCATGATGCCTATTCTATCTGGGGGCATCCTTTGTACATACTTATTGATCCTGAAAAAATTCCAAAAAAAAATTCATATATGATACTGAAAAAATCCTAAAAAGCATATGAAGTCCTAAAAAAAAATACAAAAAATTCAAAAAAATAGAAAAGGTGCCTTGGTGAAAACCTAGAAACAGGCGCCTTGGTAGCAAAAATACAAAAAAATTGAAAAATCAAAATCTCCAAGTGGTGAAAACTTGGAAACGGGTGGTACTTGTGGCCTTTGCTCCCTTGTCTCTTAGCATGCATCCTCGACACTTAGCCTCTCTCCATCATGCCTTGACCTTGTTGCCTTGGTTTGGAATTGGTCTTTGTCTTTGTTTAGGGGGCATAACTGTGTTAGCTTTGGTCTCTAGGATGCGTTGGTCTTTAGGATATCTTGCAAATAGTGTTTTTCAAGACCAACCCCAACTGTGTTTTTCAACACTACCCTAGCATCAAGTGTTTCTCAACACTTATCGGATGTCTTACCAGCAATCTAGCATGATATGGTATTTCTCATTCGTAGATGTGATACTCAAAGTTTGACTCTATGACCTACACACACACACTTAAACACTTGACTCGCTAAGACTTGTTTGACTTTCTTCTTTGTGTGTTGTCTATGATGATTTCTTTGATGAGTGTTCTTTCCCTAAGAAGTTTTTGATGATGCATAGCTAGAAGATAGAGGGCATGAGGACATGTTTTATTACTTTATCTGCTTGTGGGTATATTTTGTGGGTCCTCACTGTCATTAGCATTTATGCTTGTTCCACTTGACAATAGGACCTACAAGGTATTATCCTTGACTATCTTCGCAAGTGCATGCTTCTAGCCATCTTGACTTTCCTTGTGTCTCGATGTGAGTATAATATTTCTATATCAAACTTAGGTAATCTAACTGCACTAGTCATCTTGACTTATATGTCTTTGATGCTTAGGGGGGATTCCCACATATGTATCTAATATAGATCATATTCAGATTCACATAGTCATACTAGTGTGCATTGTATGACCTTGCGACCCTACCAATAATGCTCGATGATGAAAATTAGAGTCTAAAAGCTTTGTGACCTTGCAAGTAAATCACTTTTCATTGTAGCTTGCATTTGTAGGTTCATGATAGTTAGCTTTGCATTTTGCATATGGAGAGATCTCTCCTTCATCTTTCATGGACTTGTCGGTCAACTGTGATCACCTTTTAGTCCTTCTCGATCATGTCTTTTTCTACTTATCTTTTACATCACATCCTTTTCTGCTCCTGTCATCACAAGGGGTTAATCTTATCATCATTTTCAATTTTGATCTAATATAGCATTTTGACTCTTTGACCTAATTTTCAAAACATCTTAGAATTGCGCAAAAATTGCACCCCTAGCTAATTTCGATGTCGTGGATCCATTTTCGAGATTGAAATTGAAATCTGAGTTCATCTTGATAGTCAAAATCACATTTCAAAATTTTGACCCTCTTCTGCATAGTTGGCTGACCATTTGAGGCCTGATCCTTCGATCTTTGTTGGGGCATCTTCATTTTTTCATCCCCATCTCTTTCAACCTTCTAGTCTTCCATTCATCCCCTTCCCTTCATCTCTATGAGGTTTGACTTCATCTTTTATATTTCTCAGTCAAACCTAGTCAAACTGGGGCATGTCTTCACTACTTGATGGTTATCCTATCATCTTTCATCTTCGATTATGATTTCTAGTGACTTGATCAAGTTTATCAATTTACTGTTTCTCCTCTACCTGATTTTGATTTTGATTTTGAGGGGGCAGTACCTATCAGCTTTAATCTTTGATTCAACTTATCAATCAACTTTTCTTGAGATTCTTATCTCTTATTTGAGACTTGATTATCACCTAGCTATACAGGTGTTGGTCTTGTCTTTCAGCTTATCTTTGCCAGCTTATGCTTATGCTTGTCCTAATGTGTTCCCATCCATCGAACACACATCTAGGTTGTTTTGTGATCCTAAATCGATCTCACATTTCAATTCCTTTCTTTGACCACATGTGATCCCAAATCGATCTCACATTAGTCAAAGAGGGGCAAATGTATGCACCCTAAATAGGTCACCTAGACTTTGGGCCCCCATTCAGCAATTTATCAATTTCCCGAATTAGCATCTTCGACTCAATATCAATTTCCTTGATCAAATCCTATTTTATCATTTTTGATTATTTTCCTTGGGCTAACCATTTTATCCTAAAGTCTTTATTTATTTAAAAGGAATTTCCTCCCCTTTAATAAATAAAAAGCCCCCACCTTTTCCTCTTATCCTAAGTTGCACAAATAAAGCATTATTCTTATAAAAAGAAGAAAGATACTTTTTGTCTCATATGGACACAAAAGTCAACTCTTATTTTCTCATTGGAGGAGATTTGTGCACATGGATTTCTCCTCTTTGATGCTCCACCCTGGATTAAATATTTTGCCTCTTAATCTCCATGGTCCATTCCTTTTTAATTCTTTTAAAAGGAGAGCTCTCTTCTCATTCTTAGATCCATCTTTTGAATACTAGCGTTATGCTGCAAGATTTTGGAGCTTTTGGAGATCATTCTTGCATTCTTGCATCCATCTTTCATTTCTTGCATCATAAGCTTCATGTTTATGCTTTCCTAGATTAGCTTCATTTCTATACTCGAGATTAGCTCACATAGATTAATTAGCTTGGATTGTAACACTTGCATCTTTTTTTTCATAGCTTTGTTTTCATTCTCATTTCTAGCATAGTTGCATTTCATTCTCATCTTGATTCTTGAGGATATTGGCATTCTTGCCCCTGTCTCATTGAATCTCCCATTGTGTGGTTTACTAGCAAGGTTGCATGCTTCAATAGCTCTAGCTAAGAGCAATATTTAAAAAATCTTGTGACTCCATGCCTAGGGAGCTCTAGGTCACTTTCTCAAGGTTTCCCATTCATGGATTCCCTTGGAAGTAATGACTTAGAGAAGTGCACTATTTAGTGTGTACAGAGACAATGCCCAGTACCTTCAAGCTTGCATCACCGAGAAGAGATACATGTGCATAGATATATACAATAAGGCATTTGCAAATAGATGACCAGGATCGATACATTGTGTGGACCTCAACTAAGTGAATAAATACGACTTCATCCTGAGTCATGATAACACATCAATCACATATACATAAAGCATGAGGCATCACATATATATAATGGTTAGCTTCCAAATCCTTGGATATACAAGATAAATGATTTCCAAATTTCATAAACATTAAACAATAATCATAACTGAGTATGTCTAAATATTTGATAAGCATATCATAGATATAAATGTAAATACATAGTTCTATTCATCATAATGTAAAATGTCCAAATCAAAGAGTCCAAGTATAATCATCAGAGAGGGTGTTACATCACCCTTTTGTTGTACTCCTAGAAAGACTCAAATTAGTATTACAAGTTATTTTGTACCATAAGTGTTGACAGTAGCCAAGCATATCTCCTCTAAAACTTGTCATCATGAGTGCTTGTTATAGCGAGTATAGGTTGCTTGATTAACTTGAAAAGACTTAACACCTTATTCTATTTTAAATATCATATTAGCTATGTGTGATCAATGAATCTAGTTAATGATGTTACAATGGTAGTTCTCCTTATTATAGATTCAAATGATGAAGTTACTGAATACGTATTATAGGCTATTGTAAGGACTGAAATATTGTGTCTCTCTCTTTTCTTTTTCCCTATTTTAGAATAGAATTGAAAAATAAATCCTTGTACAAAACATGAATTTAGGACCTTATTAATTATTTTGCAACAATGGACTTCTTGGGTAATCCTTTTGGTCATGTTGTCGTTGAAGAATTACAAATAGTGGGGAACATCTGCTAAATTAACATTGTGAGTATTTCTCTTTGGATTTATATGCAAATGATAATGTGGCATGATGCATGATTGATTTTGTTTTTATAACACCTAAATGTTTACATGAATTACATTAGGGTTATTTGATAATAATAACCACAAATTAAAAATAAATATATCTTCTCTATTCATGATGAATGACCATCAAATGATGTTATCTATATAAAGTAAAAATAGGATTTAATTTGTTGATTTTGGAAATTCTTGGCTAAACAACCTAAGGTCCATTTGTGACTATAAGCCTATGTAGGGATTAACCATAGAGATGAAATTAGGAGTTTTTCATAATGAAAGGAATATGTGTTCTTTTGGTACAATTATTGAAGGAATAGGTAGGGTTGATGTAATATTTTCTTGACTATCTTTCTGAAATCGTTTGTTCTTGACTTGATGAATAGGTAATATTTAGATGAAATATGAATGCTATGGTAAGTCCAGTAATGATGTGATTATCCTCCCCAAATTTCAATATTAGGCAATTGAGAATTCAATGTATTTCCTTATTAGTATTGAAGTCATTATATTAGTGAAAACTAGTGTCTTGAAATGTCTATATGGTGTGTTGTGTCTTTATTAGAGGGATTTATCATGTGTAATGAAAGTACCTAGCTAATTAATTTGTTTGAAAAGATGATACTTGGTCCACTCTTAGTTCCCTAATTGGGTGAAAAGTAAATATCCATAATGGTTTATAATGATTAGCTTTGAATTTATTATGTGACTAATAAATGTTAGTTGTACAAGTTTATTGTTTCCTTTCTTTAAATAAAATAAATATGTGTTGATTCGATGACTCTTGAAGAAATATAGTGTATCATTTTTCCTTGTGCCTTATTTTATGTAAGTTAAAGTCATCTTGCAAATAGATTGTCATGCCCATCTAATTACGGTCTAAAAACACACCAAATTTTTTTTTTTTAAAGGAATAATTAGGTCTAATTTTCATAATTTATTTTATTAAAATTATAAAGATAATTTATATTGAACCCAAACATGTTAAGTTATAATTCTCTAAATTAAATAACCATCAGAATGATTATTATAATTAATTGAGACATATATCAATAAGCTAGTTATAATATATCAATTAATTAATTGATTATTAACCAATTAATAAATTATAAATATCATTTAATAACATATTTAGTTAATAACAATAATTAAGTAATATATATATTAATTAATAATAATTATAATATATTAATTACTAATATATATATATATATATATATATATATATATATATATATATATATATATATATATATATATATATATATTAACTAGTTACTACAATAAAATTTTAATAACCCAAGCTTATAAAAAAAAAAATAACAACTAAATAAAACAATAAAAAAATTTGGTAACAAATTATCCTAGGCAAGCAAATATACAACTTAAAATCTTACCTAAACTACATACTATCTTAAACATTCAACTAACCTACTAACTAACCTAAACTCCTACTAAGTTAAAGTCATCTTGCAAATAGATGTTATTGTCTCATATTATGGGAATGGCAAAGATTGATATATGTACATTGGATATTGGCATATGCCTATGAGGAGGTGAAATGTGATTAAGTATGTCATTGGTATTTTGTACCATGTAGAAAACAATATGTATTAAAGGCAAATTTAAATAAATGGATAATATATGATGTTATTGTGTACTTCCTTGTAAATGTGATAAAACCAGTGCCAGTGCTTATGTTGAGTGTTGTGTACAACCAATAATTAATTCAGTTCCATGGACTGGTGCAATATAAGTGTCATCCATGGAAGTTATGTTTTCGATAAGGGTATGGGAGAACCATACCACTCATATGTTGCTTTCTTGTTTGTCACCCTACTGAGTGCCAACCCATGAGTGTTGGTAATTTAGTATGTGGAGGGGTAGTAGTAGCACCATTTCCTCGGGTATTTATGTGGCATACATATAATGGTGGCGTGAAGCGACCTTAGCTTCCACTACTCGAGGGAAAAGAGTAAACTATGCTTCCTCTTATGATGAACCTAAATATTTGGTTCATAAGTGTTTATCCTAATTTCCATAATTTTTTAGCACAATACCAATACTGGATATGAACCTCTATGAGGAGATATATGATTTATGGATATGTACATTTCTATGTGGTCCAGCATGTGGAGGGAGATTTTGTTAGCCCATGCTGTGATGGATACTGTATTCGCACATGTTCTAACATGATGCAATGAATATGATGCCACGCCTCACTATTGTTTCAACATAGTGTGAGGTGATGATGTCGTGTTGCTAATGGTAGTGAGCTGAGCTCGAGAACACGATGCCACGTACATGATTACATGAAGGTGCAGTATATGTATGTATTTTGTGTCCTACTTGATGCATAGTATATTGGTGATGCTTGCATGCTTGTAGAGGGGCACCCATGGATGCTCGGTTTGTAAACATGGTAGGCATATGGGTGGGCCCAAGCCATGTATACCTCTTGCTATGATGATGATCTATGAGAGACATCATTATGTGGGGTGTGTCCTATGTGTGCCTACTCCACAAGGAACACCGCCATGCAACATACGACCAGAGTGTGCTTACTCCACTTGGTGTATGGTCATGTTGGGTGAGTTGGCATGCTTATTCTGCACCATTCGATGCAAGGGTGTTGCCAAGGTGAACCCCCTTATGCCATGTGGGTAGTGTTGCTCGAGCCCAACCACATGAAGGGCTATTGCGATAGCTGGACGTTGTTCCCTCCTTCCTTGTGAGGTGACTAGATATAGTCACACAGTGATGTGATGTGCAATTTATGGTGAATTTCTTTATCTTTAGTTGTGTAGACCAACAATTTTCTTATCTTTTTCTATGATAGTTTAGCCAAGACTTATGAAACTTATCTTGGATTCTTCTTATCTTATTGTTGAGATTGATAATTCTATTTTATTTTATTATTATTATTGAGCTTTGATGGCTAAACTATCTTCTTTTGTAATGTTGGTCTTGTGTTGTGTTGTGATTCCTCACTAAGGATGCATGAGGTGGACTTGGTGAGTGTATACGAGGAAGTAGACATAGGGAACCCTTGAGGATGGGGGTATGTGAGGTTGTTATGCAGCTAGTATCCACTGCCTTCCTATGTGTGGTGTATGTTCCTTGGAGGCTAACCACCTTACACAAACAAGGGATATGACACATGGACTTGTATGGAGGGTCTTCATGACAAAGGCTCGAGATACCATCAAGCCACTATGTAAGGTATTGATTATGGATTTTGGATATAGATGAGACTGGTATTGTATCCTAGAGTGAGAGCTTGTCTAGAGAGGCATATCCACTCCTGATCCTTGTGATGTGTAATCCCAGTGATGTGGACTGATATGATTGTTTATGAGGCACATTTGGATATGCTCAATGTTTTATGTTAGATTGAAATATATCATTATGTTGGATGCAAGTAAAAATTTGATTTATATGTGTTGAAAGAGAAGGAATTTGTAACATTTTGATACATTTTAGGGAGAATTGAGTGGTCCAAGCTAGATACCTTGGTTCTTACCTTTAAGTAAAGGTAAAATTCTATTTATACCGATATTTGATCAAGTTAAATTTATCCTTGTTGGTGATAGTAGAATTGATTGGGATATATATTTCATACTTAACCATGTTATGAGGATTATTCTCTATATAGTGCCTGGTTTCAAGGATTAGTTATGCATGTGATATTAGTTAAAATGCATTTTGGAGATAATGTCTGATTTATTTCCATTTCTAACTTGCTGACTTCCAGGAGTAAGTCTCATCTTAGGGGTGAGGATGTAACACCCTCTCCGATCATTATACTTGGATTCTTTGATTTGGATATTTTACATTATGATGAATAGAACTATGTATTTACATTTATATCTATGATATGCTTATTAGATATTTAGACATACTCAATTATGATTATTGTTTAATGTTTATGAAATTTGGAAATCATTTATCTTGTATATCCAAGGATTTGGAAGCTAACCATTATATATATGTGATGCCTCATGCTTTATGTATATGTGATTGATGTGTTATCATGACTCAGGATGAATTCATAGTTACTCACTTGGTTGAGGTCCACACGATGTATCGATCCTGGTCATCTATTTGCAAATGCCTTATTGTATATATCTATGCACATGTATCTCTTCTCGGTGATGCATGCTTGCAGGTACTGGGCATCGTCTCCACCTGGCTTCACAGGTCTGAGTGATCCCTCAAAATCCTTGATCATTGTTGTTGTTTGGAGATGGTCCATAGTTCACACATGGGAAAACCCTATAGTTTTGTTTATTTTTCGCAATCTCTTGGTTTGGTTTTGGGTCGATTTGAGTTCCTTATTTTATATAGTGTTTGATGTTGGTCTCATTTATTTGGTTATGAGATATGTAGGATAATGATGTTATTTTCTCTCTCTATGTATTAATCGTATATACAAAGTATGCATATATGGGTGCACACATATATGCATACCTATATATATTCATTTATTGATGTGTTTGTAATTATGTTCCTATGAGCGTACTAGTTATAATCACGATTCTATTTATTTTGATGTATAATGTGGCTTTAGATAAATATAATAAATGCAAAGTTAATAAACAAAAATAATAAATATAATATAAAAGTAAATAAAACTAATTACCTACTCCTATATTTACTCCTACTTTATAGACTATGTATCTCTGTCTCTCTTGTATGTCTTGTTAGTATAGAGGGTGGGAGTGGAAATCGAGACCTCTAGTTTGTAAGGGGTCCCAAGTTGCCACTGGGTTAGTGACTTCCTTGAGAAGCATACCCATATATATTTTATTTATATAAGAGTTCATTGCTATTAATTATAAAAATAAAATAAAATAAATAAAACTATATAGGTGGAGTTAAATTATTTAATAAGTTCGGTAAGAGAGTACGTGAAGGGTAGGTAAATGTTAGTTACCTAAGGGGTAAAAAAAACTAACTATTGGTTAAGCTATTTTTATTCATTATTAGATTTATTTAATAAATTAGGTGAGGACGTTGCTTTATGGGAAGCAACGCCCTCAACCTCTAGAACTACCTGGAGGTTCACTTATAGGGAGAAATCCCTGAGCATAAGGGAGGAGATTTCTGGAGGCTGGAGAGAAGGATTTCTCAAGAAGTTGCATAAGGATTTTGAGAACGCTAGGCTTAGGAAAAGTGTTGTGTCATGAATCTCCATCACAGGCTCCAGGTAGGCTTTTGAATCTAGAAAAAAAGCCTCATATATCTATCTCTCTCCATGTCTATGTCTCTCTCTCTCTTCTCTCTCTGATTTCTCATGGTGCTCTTCATGTGCATTTAATTATCTATGGCAAGTTAGATTTATTATTTTTAAAATAAAACTATAACAACCTTAGCTATAATCTACATAAAATAAACTAGAAAACCTATAGTTAGGGGATGAGTTTTCAATACTATATTTATTCTAAATCTTGGGAGAGAAATGTTTTAGTATTAAAAATATTATGGAACCTGGCTCTGTTAGGTTTTTTTCATATTTTAGTATTACAATTTTTATGCACAGACATAAGTAAATTTAAAAATAACTAAAACAATTATAGTAATGTTGAAATAATAAATGTATTAAATTAGATGTTATGTTAAGGTTCCCAATTATTTCAATATTTAAAGATTATCATGTTTAGCTTTATAGTATTTTATTTTGATAGATGTATTTAACAAGTTCTTTATTAAATTAAATAGGGGAGATTATTAGATTTTATATTTAGGGTTGTTATACATATGATAAATCATTTGGCAAAAATCTTATAAACTTTTAGCAAAAACATAGGAGAAATTATAGGAAAATAATAAGGAAGAAAGATAGGAGAAAAATAAAGAGAGATTATAGGAAAAAAACTAAATAAATAAATAAAAGATTAAAAGAAATAAGTTAAAAGTGGAAATTACTTTGTAACAGAAGGTATAAAAAAATTATAAGAAAGAAAAGGGGTTTAAATAGATAAAAGAGAAATGTATTTTTTTTCATTAAAGTTCATTTAAATTATTTTAAAATTTAAAATTTAATTAAATTAGAATATAATAAGTTTAGCCCATTTATTATTATTATTATTATTATTATTATTATTATTTTATTTTATTCCAAGTGATGTGGAAATTAATTAAAAATTATAATATAAGAGGTTAAGTTTAGTTTTATTAAGTTTGAATGTAATTAAAGTTTTAATTTAATTAATGATGAATAATAAATTAAGTGTATTAAGTTTGTAATAAGCCTAAATTTTATAGAGATTAATTTATGTTAAATTAAGAATCTATTTTTGGATATCATATATCTATTTTTGGATATAATAATTATATAATTTATATGGATGTTAGGTCCTATGTGTATATTTTGATGTTTATTAATTATAACTTTATTGAATTTTTTTTGGAAGGATTATAGTATCATGTAGGTGTGTCCAGGAATTATACCTCCTACTACACTTACCTTTATGCTTTTATATTTGGAATTAGTGTGATAGCTCTACCTTTATTGTATTGCACCATTCGTCTTAAGGGTTAGGGTTTGTCCTGGTGGTATGGGCCACAGGGAAACACAAAAAGAAACCCTAAGGGAGAGACGTATGTGAGAAGTTATAAACCCTAGATAGCCTATTGGTTGAGTAAGGTTCCTAGCTTCCCTAGGTGAGTGGCTCACCACAGGATCTGACGAAGAGGCTAGAAGGATAACCTTTGGGTGAGTTTGGAAAATAAAACCTAATATAATTCATAACTGGTTGGGAATGGGTAAGGGATTTAATAAATTTTTAAAAAGATAAATATGGATAATAGCCCGCATAGGTCCTGTTGGAGTACCGGGGTCATTGTAGCTATTGGGGCAGGCTGCATGAGGCCGCCAGGGTACATGACTGCTAGGAAGGATCCCAACATATAGGACTATGCGATGACACTCACCTGGTCAGCATCCTAGGAAACTCCACTCTTGGTATTTTGTTTTATGTTGCTTTGTTTCTTCTTGTTTATGGTTTTGGTGGTTTTCCCTCAACCTTAGACTGCCTAGTTTCCCTATGTGAACAATGGTTCTATCTCCTAGCATGGGGGAGTGGACCTTTGTGGATCCACGTGGTTGGGTGGTGATTCTTTTCAATGTATTGTTCATGTTTGTGCTATTCATGGAGCATCTGAAGTTGTTGAAGATATTTCTCACCATTTTTAATGTTGTACCTTGGAAAGAAAATTGTAAAAATATTGTAAATTGTTATTGTATTCATGTAATCCTATAAGGCCTTGTATTGTAGAATGTATATTGTAAGCATTCATGTAATTGGGAAGGGTATATCTAGGAAAATTATGGGAATGAAAATCAATATGTATTATTGTTGTTGGAAGAAAGTGATGGTGTAGGATATGGAAATTGTAATTGTTGAAAGAATATGAATTTAAATGTGTTAATGTTATTTCATGTTGAGAAAGAAATAAATGTTTGTTTTAGTACACTTGTCTCTCTCTCTACTTTCTCTTATGTGGTTAAATGGATCAGAGGAATTTCTATCTTTAGTTTATGTTAAATCTTAATGCACTATGAAAAATTGTTTTAAAGGAATAATCTTGTAAGGGAACCTATTAGGACTTTAATACCTAGTTAACTTAAGGAATTTAAAATGAAAAAAAATGTACTTTTTCTCTGGTTTTTAAATCTTGTCCTTTCAGGTTCCCTAGCGGGGCATGACATCATCAAAGATTCTAGGAATTCATCATCAAATTTTACCATTAGGTTTGACAAGTCCAATCATATTTTAAGAATTTTGGAAAGTTGTGCTTAGGTTAGAACCTTGAGGCTACGACAAGAACCTTCTAGATCTGCCATAATCATCAATGTATTTATTCAAATTGGTTATTATATATTTCACCTTTTCCAAACATGAATATAATTTCTCCAAGGTCTTCTAATTAACTTCTAATTTTCTTTTCCTTTGTCTTCAATAAAAATCGCATTGGTATGCTCAATAACACCACTATTGGGCCACTCGACTCTCATTATATTTTCCATCCTTTTGCAACATCTTTCCTCTTTCTCTATCATCTTTCATTATCTTCTTTCTTCACTATTTGGGTTGGCCAATTTAACTTCTTTTGGTAATTCACCTCTCTCTCTGGGTATTTTTTATAGTTTGGGATTAATTATTCCTTTATTATTTCTCATGATAGTTATTTAGTTGTACTCTTCTATTAGTCACATCTCATCAATGATTCTCTTTTGAATTCCACCCCTTCTAATATCTATCCCTTTGGTGGATAACCCCTTCTTGTAGGGTAGAGACCAATAGGATAGCACTACAAATTTGTGTATCCTTTCCATTTTCTTCTCTTCATTTATATCCAATTTTAAAATTTTAAGTTTGAAAATTTTAATGTTGTCCTTTTATATGACCTAACCAGGGTCCTGATAATGGAACCAATATTACAAATAAATTTGGGGAATACATACTAAAATTTTGAGCCCAAATACTTTTTGAGTGTTGTGGTTTATACCCTGGACTCAGTCATACATATGGAATATAAAGTAGATTGGAATTTAGTAAATTCATATATTTGTATATCTCCTTATACAACATATATCTTCCTTTTTACTCTTATATGTCTTCTCATACATTTTGCATATATCATCCTATATATTCCTATATTATATGTGCATATTCTATCATTTACATCTTTCAATATACTTATATCTAGAGGATGTGTTATGAACCATTGATCATATCCCTATTATGTTAGATAACTGAGAGGGGGGGGGGGGGGGTTGAATCAGTTAATTCTGGTTATCCTACAGTCCCAAAGCTACCAAATGTATATATTAAAACTTTTCAATCAAAAAATTAACTCGGTAAGCTATCAACTGTGTCTTTCTCTTTATCTACCAATTGCTAGTAAATTAAAAATTGTGTTCACCAATCTGTCCAGTTATGAAATGTGTAAAGTAAAATAACAATTCAACACATAAAATACATATAACACATAGATTTTTAACGTGGAAACCCTGTTAAGGGAAAAACCACCTAGGATCGATAACCCAAAATAATTCACTCTTCTAAAGTGAGCTTGGTTAGGAGCCAACCCTGTTAAAGGTTACAAAGAACACTATAAGGTGTGACCTAGTTAGAGGATTTATCACTAACAGTTCTCCTTTGACCAACATTCACTATGGGGTCAACAAGAAAATAATCAACATTCATTGAATGTCATATTGAAATACAAAAAATATTATTAAGTCCCACTCGATTAAGAGATTTATCTGTAAAAATGGTTAAACTGATACAATAATGATCTAATTCAAATACAACTATGATTTTTAGATTTTTAGATCAATGCTAAGCTCAAAATACCTCCTTTGATCAATAAAAAATTCAATCCTTCATATCCTCCAACTTTATTCCACTCGGTCTATGCTTCTCTAATGCTTGATCATGTCTGCAGTTTGACTCGGTTCTGTCTTCAACTAGTTTGATTAGTGGTGCATGAAATAATCCTTTTCACACAAATTCTCCTACGGTATCAATAATCCCAGACTCAATAATGAATCTTTTGTCTCTTTAAATAGACAACATAAACCATTTTCTTTTCATCCGTTGATTTTGCCTCTTAATCTTCATCGTTCATTTTTCCACTTTAAGCTTTCTCAACAGTTGTGTCAATAACATGTTTCATTCTCCTTCATCCAATTAATCTTGAATTTTGTCATCTATTAGATCATCATAACAAACTTTATCTTCTACCTCGGAATCATAAGCAATTGTCCATCTCATCAATTCAGTCGGCTATTATAAACTTTATTTATTTCTTTCACTTAGTCAATATCAGAATGTGTCAGTGAATACCTACTCAATTAATACTATACTCGGTATACATTACACTAGCTCGGTGTATACAAAAATCTTGATTTACTGACCACACAAACTTGTTCAATTTTGATCTTCAATACATAACAAAATCATGTAATACAATAAAGTCAACAACATGATGCCATAGACTTGTCAATAAGTTACCCAATGTATACCATATCCAAATCTTTCATATCCATCTCATCCTCATGTAGATATCTCATTCCTTTACCATTTTCCTTCTTCAGATGTTTGTAACCATCATGATAAGTACAGTCAAAACTAGTTGACATCAATGACAATACATTGATTGATTTAATTGCCTTACATATCACTTTAGTAGTTCGCTGACCTTCAATCACTGTCTTTCACTTTTCCATTCATTCCATCAAGATATTCAATCAGTTGTAGGTTATCATATTCTAGACTGTTCTTTCAAATATTATGTTCTCTAGACTCCTTGTGGTAAGATGTGGTAGGATCTACATAACTATGTCTAGGTTATTATCCCTTCTTACCAATAAATTGGACCCCAAGCATCCTAAGAGGAAACAATATTGATGAAAGGGTTAAAATGAGCCTACATAAGTGCTAGAACAAAATGGACACTAAGGTGGATACTGAAATGTAGGTACAATTGCAAGGATATGAAATTTGACACTACAATCTTTAACATAACATAGCTTTCTAGTCATATTTATTAAACCATATATTAGCAATTTTCTATAGAAATCTTTAATACCATATTCTTTATGCATTTTTTTGTTGTCTAAATATTTGTTTCATATTACTTTTTGCTAACATGTTTGTGGTAAAATCAATAGATGTTAACATATGTATTTTGTACAAGATATTTAGATTATTTTGTACATCTTCTCCTTAGGGACATATCCACATGGACCAAAGACTTTGTATCCTCTACAATATCCTTTCATAATTTTTATTTTTAAATATTTTTTTCTTAGCATACATATTGAGCATAATGTACATACTTGCTAAAGTGGAGACAAAACATAGTATAAGAAATTACACACCCTTGCAATTTCAAATTATACAACTCTATAGAAAAATATTTCAATTCTAAAGAGTTTATATTATAGTATCTCCTTTAGAGACAATATAGTTTAACTTTGAGTTTTGAGTCCAATTAAATTCTTGGATGATAACATTACACATGAATGCTTGTGTGACACACTAGTGTCTATCGAAATGTCATAATTCAAGCAAGCATTGAGATGTTACACTCTCAAGAAGTTGAGTATAAAGCCTTTGACCAACTGTAATATGTTTTCTAGAAGAAAAAAAATGTGGCACAAAGAGAAATTTTTGAACAAGCTTTAAGTCTTGGAAAAAGGATTCATTTACTTTCTTCAAACAAAAAAATACTTTGATCATGGCTTTGAAATTGACTTTTTGAGGTTCTAAAAATTGGACAATATCACTCTCTATTAGCTTCTTGCATGCCATTCATTCATAGAGGGATTATGAAAGGAAACTTTTTAATAGCCTTGAAATCCACTATGGAAGTCTGCAGGAGCTTCTAGGTGAATCTTTTCAATTAAATTATTTCCATTCCACTTAGTAATTTTTTATGCTAGCAATTTGATATTTGTCTCTTGCTTAATCTATCATTTTTATCTCTTGAATTAAATTCTATCAAATTAATCTTTTATGATTAATTTTATTAAATATATTAGTACATTACACATCACTTCGGCTATGATTATAAATGTATTAGTACATCACACATCACTTTGGCTCTCATAATGCAGACAAGTTTGGATCGAGTGTCGCCTCCCAATTCAGTTTTTTGTTTCCTGTACGAACAAATGGTGTGCAATGGTCGATTGGTGAATTTTGCAATACATTTCACATGCTTGCCTCGGGGTTACCTTGTGTGATGCTATTTAAAAGAGTTGGAAACTAAGTACAATATTAATTAAGCAAGATTGATAGGGATTATGTATTAACTCAAAATGTACCTTCATATGCTCTGCATCTTCAAATACCTTCGTTTCTTACCAAATGCATCAATTTACAAAAGGTTCATTGTGAAAGATTTCAATGGAGTCCGAGAAGGAGATTTGTGAAAAGTGTGTTCATTGCGAAAGATTTCACTATGAAATTATTCCAAAAAATCTTCGTATTCACCTATTTTCAAGTGTTTTAGAGGAGGTCTTGCCACTACAAATAGATGACATAGTGTTGGAGGTTATGTTTGTATGCCACTTGCAGATTATTAGAAAAGCCATTCAAATTGTGATTGGGGAGGAGAATCTTTCACCTCAAACCAAAATATTTTTCTTCCCCTCACAAATCATTTCTATCTTCTTGTCCAACACCATGGAGCTTCTACAATCAGTCCATCTATTAGAGATACTTGTAGCCAAAGTTATCAAACCGTCATTTTTGCAGGATAGTGCACTCAAAAAAGCAATGCAGCAGTATGATCTATGGTGTGGTGATGCGTTGGTTAGCGACCTCTTCTCTTGCCATCTTCTTCTTATTAACCATGACTTAATGGTGGTGTATGAATACATAAAGTGCACATTGGAGAAGCAAAGCAATTTCTATTTTGAGAAGGCCCTAGGTACTTCTCGCACTATATTGGGGATTGATTTGGTGACGCGCATTAGAGAAACAATCTATGCTCTAATGGACTTGTTTGAATACCCTAATTATACTCCAACAAGGTTAGGCGGTCACTCTTCCACTTCAGATCAATCGGCTATGCATGTGGAGGTTGCCCTGGATTAGAATTACCATCCCGTGGAAGAGTTCGGTTGGCTTGCTACTCATAATTCCCAATATGTGAACATGCCCGATTGGGGTGACTTGGATGACAACTGGAATGTGGTTGAACAGGCTGGCCACCAGAGTCATGGCAGATTAGCAGAGTCTTTGGGTTGGTCTCCTCGATCCCTGCCAGAAGTTGCAGTTTGGTGCCCCAATGACATGGAGGTAGAATAGGGTTTTTTTTTATCAATATATGTAATGTAACCATGTCAAATTTTTTAGTAGTTACATTGTAATTAACATCCACCCAAACTTTGGAATTTTTTTGGGTTATTATTCATTATGATGAGTTCATGGTTATAAAAACCCGAATGTAATTCTCATATGTATATGGCTGGAATATCGAGTTTTCTTACTGGTTCTTTCGCAATTGAGCTTTGAATTGGGTTATATATATATATATATATATATATATATATATATATATATATATATATATATATATATATATATATATATATATATATATATATATATATATATATATATATATATATATATATATATATATATATATATATATATATATATATATATATATATATATATATATATATATATATATATATATATATATATATATATATATATATATATATATAGTGGCTAGTCCACTTTTGCTTAAAAAGAAGTATTAAAAATCCAATTGAGTAATTTGTGGAGGTGGAAACACCAAATGAGGTTTAATTGAGGCAAGCCCAAAACAACCAACCTAAGCATTTTCTTCTTCTTTTCTATGTTTAGGTAGTTATAGGCTGAAATCTAAAGATGATATTTAATGATATATCTCTTTAATTTTATATTATTTTCATAGTTTTTTTTACCAGAAACATTTTCCTTTCTTTATTGTTATTAGTATACCTTTTTGCAAACAATGAGCCTATGAATTTGACACTATCTACATGGGTGTGAATCTCAAAGCATTTTGAAACTTTGTTTTGTATTTGTATAGGATGACAACACCTAGTGGACATTTGTGCATAGCACTAGTGTCCTTGGCCAATGATTACTATAAGTTACAAAACCATTTGTGGCATTATACTTTTTGTTTCTTGGAAAATTTAAGTTGTATTTGTTTAATACGTAAGTAGATCTTTTCACTATTTTGTTATAGCTAAAAATTTGTATTAAAATTATTTATTTTTCAGTTATAAATTAATATAAAAAATAGTCAATTATGTTTGTGAATATCTTTTTTGTCTAAATGTACTATGTTTTTGGTTCTCAAAGAAAGTGTCCTATGTAAGAATCATTTTACCTATTACACACACACACACACACACACATACATACATACATATTAATTATGACAACATGAATAACCTATTCTAAAAATGCTATTCCCAATTTATTCATAAAATGTTATTCTAGACTCAGAATTAGAATCTAATTGAAGCCATGTGATCATTGATGATGCTTGAGTCCTGCAAGCTAACTAGCAGTTTCTCCTAAAAAGTAGGGACTTGTCCTAATAGTAGGAGATTGTCTCCAATCCACTAAACCTACTCATAAGGGATCTTGCTATACTCCATGGTCCTTTGAGTGATTAACCAGTCAACTGCTAGACTTCCCTAAAAAGTAGGACCCCTCCCTAAAATGTAGGAGCTATTGTTGGATACAACTTACAGAGCCCTTGCAAATCCCCATGACACATTATAAAAGATCTCATGTAGGTTTTCAAGGCCAAAAACTGATTTGATTCTTTTGATTTTTCTTAACTTTGACCAACATTTGTAGTGAAGACTATTTTTTTTCAATTTATGTTTTTTTGTGTTTCTATTATTTCTAATTTTTAAATTTTTTTAGATATATAAAATAATGCAACACACCAAGTGAAACTAATTTTGTTACAAAATCAAGATACAAACAATAAAAAAATTTAATCTCAAATTCCTAACTTCTGATTTTTATTCCTCAAGACAAGAATGACATACCTGTATTTGACTGTACAACCTGGCAAGCATAAATAATAACCATATTGATATGATTGGTTGATAATCTTTAAATGAGCTCCCTTTCACGTCTCACATTTGTTGATGGAGGTAACAAATTCTGATTTTTTTTTGCAAATATTGCTAGTGTAATCATGTTATAACTAGAGATGATGTGGGATGATTCCTTTCTTGTATGGTTAGGTGTAGGAATTAGTGAAATCGATGAATGTTCCCTTCAATGCCACTGATCTAAGACAAATCTGCCAAATCAACCAATAACCAAACTCAAGCCAAAAAATTCACTACTTTATGTGGCATCAACTTCTCTCTTTGTGATGTACGACCTAGCTAGTGAACTAAAATAATTGTCAAATTGTTGTTGTTGCTATATTGATCTATTAATTTTGATGTGAAATTTATACTCTACCTTCACAAAGATATTACTATAATCCAAAATAGGTACCATAATGCTCTATCTAGGTGATAAAACAATGAAATTACACTCCATATGAAAGATGAGGATATGTCCAACCTAGAATCTTCAATATTTTTCATTCTTGAAGAGAGAATGTGCTGCAAACCTCAATCTTAGAGCTCTAATCGCCAAATGTAATTAAAATAAATAAACTTGGATGTGTAAAATGAAACCCTCCAACTTTTATTCCTCATCCCTATGGTTCAAACTTGTTTAGGGTTCCTTTATTTTATTTTATTCTTTTTAATAAAATTTATGCCTTCTCTAAAAATTGAACCTCCAAGGCACGATTATTCATTATTGACAATGGCCCCTTTATTTAAAATTAACTTATACTCATAACTCCTAGGGAATTGGCCCATGGCCTTATTATAACTTATAATATAAAGTGGTAATAATACTCACTTTATTATTAATTTATTTAATCGCCAACTTAGGAAAAATTTAAATATTTTTCAATTTGTTCATAAAATGTTATTTTAGAATCAAAACTAGAATCAGACTAAAGGCCTATGATCATTGATGATGCCTAAGTCTTGTAGGCTAATTTATACTTCCTTCTAAAAAGTAGGGATTCACCCTAAAAGTAGGAGATTGTCTCCAATCCACTCAAACAACTTAAAAGGGATCGTGCTCTACTCTACAATCTTTCATGTGGTTAACTAGTGAATTGCAAGACCTCCCTAAAAAATAGACCCCTCCCAAAAATATAAGACCTACCATCTAAAAGTCTGAAACTACTCATAGAGCCCCTCCAAAGCTCCATGACCCTCTAAATGAGTCCCCTAGCCATATTGTTGACCTATGGGAACTTGAATGATTTTTCAACCCTCTGCCAACTATTGATCTGTCTAATCAGGGGACATTATACATATTAATTCTGACAACATGAATAACTTATTCAATGAACCTTTTTATCCTCTACTGAACCACTTTGAGAATAAACACTTACTAATTTTAAACATTGCACATAAGAATGAATAGCTAAACTAAAATTAGACTCATAGATAGTTTGTTGAACTATATGTATTATACAATTGAACATGGTGTTGGTTGCAAATTTTTCCCTCCTAAAATAACCTTAAAAATGACTCCTTATGTCCAAGATTGAGGACAAACTAGCAACCCATAGTTGGAGAGATCTCTATTAAATGGTTGATCTTCCTCTAAATTCTAGAGGTACATTCCTTCTTATAATGTAATTTAGGTTTTTGGGGGATATTTTTGACCAAAAAGTAGGAAAGGTAAACTAACACTTGCACATAGCTATGATACATATGTAAATAGAAATTGTAGATAGAATAAAGAAAAGATAAATTGACACAAAGTTCATTCTATTACATAGCACATAGAAAATAAAAGGTACTGGACAATTTCAACCCAAATAGGTAAGTACTCTAGAACAAAAAGTTTCCAAAGCATAAGCATTTACAACCAAATTAGATAAGTAAGCACTATGAGAAGAATGTCGTAACTCAAATTTTAATTTACGGTACCAAAAGAATATAACAAACACACAATTTTGATATATATATTTCTATTTTAAATATGCTTAAAATAGAATGACGGGAAGTTTGATACATTTCACTACCAAAAATGGCTATATCCTAGAATTTCTTTTCTAGAGCTATCTCCCCTCACCTTTAGCTTCTCAAAAAGCCTATATATACAAAAATGAGACCATTCATTTTTTAAAATGATGATCTTTTAAAATGACTAGTATCAAGAAAGGGTTTTAGAACGGAAATAGTCCTAGCACTCAAATTTTTTGTGACTACCATTAATTACAAAAATATTCCATGTATGCTAAATCAAAAAAATCAAACTACCCTAGGTGCAAGGTCTCCATCTTCTTCTAGTTGTATCTCCATGAAAAGGTTGTGAAGCTCAACATACTCTTCATCTTCCTCCAAGATTAAGGTTACCTTACAAATAGATAGTTTTTTCCTTCCACACAACTGAGTGTATTTGGGAAATGATGCCAATTTTTTGTACTTCAAGCCAATTCAGGTCATGTTGCACAACATGCATGGGATCTTCATTCCACATTTCATCACTTGTAGGGAGCCCTATTTTTGTGAAAAAATACTTTGGCTAATGAGAAATTGTACCACCTTTCTTCATAGCTAAACTTAAAGTTCATTTAATTTTGACGATAGATAATAATAGATTTTTTATCTATTCAAAATTGTGTTTCCACCTCAGTAAATTTACTCCATTACTCTTTCCATTTAAGAGTTATACTTTCCCAAGATTTGAAAAGATTATGCCTTGAAAAATGTACCACACATTATAGTTGCAGAGTCAACGGATGATGGGAATTAATTACCAAGTCATAAAAACTCATCTTTGATCACTTCCTTGACTTATAGACCATCTGGAGGAGTGCTACTTTATCATTGATTAAGGAATCATTTAATACCCCAAACTATTGTGAATGTTAGGCAATTTTGGTTTTAGCCCAACCATCCGACGATAAAGAGCTAACATGGTCAGTGAAGTTGGGGGCTTTCTGAACTTTGGGTGGATGAAATTTGGGTGTGGGTGCCTAATAGTTCAAGACGATCGGGTGTTTGGAAGGAGAAACTAGTCCAACAATGAAGAGTTGAGCCAAGTGGGGGGAATTTAAGCTTTGAAGACCAAAAATTTCAAAAATTTGGGGTAACACATGGTACAATACTAAATAAGTTTTAATTGATCAACATTGTTACTTGCATTTTAGAACAAAATGAACAACCATTTCAATGATCCTTGTTATCCTCCACATAAAAACTCGAACAACCAAAAATGACTAATTTCAAAATTACACATAAGAATAAACAACTAGACTAACATTGGACTCATTAACATAGGTTATTTAAACAATTTGAACTATATGATTGAACATGATACACCAAACAAGTTTCAATCAATTGATACTTCTTGTTGTCCTTAATCTCAATTCACCATCATTAAATTGATCATCTTAGGAATCTAATTGAGAGAACTTAACCCTTACAATTCAATAGATTTCCAAAAGGTGTTTATTAAAATTGTTAGGTCCTTATTATATACAAACATAAAAATATTAAGGTAAACTAATCTCAATAGTTATTTCTTTGCTAATTCATTTTGGTAGGAAAAAGTTAAGCTTTGTACATTAGTTCAATTCTTAGAAAGAAAGATCAAATTTATAGGCACCATTATGAATTATAAAAGTACATTCACAATTTGTAGATTCTAAGATAAGTGTTTGATTAATTCCTAAAATTTAAATGCCAAGGTTACTCATTCCTACTTGACTGGTTTTTTCTCTTTTCATAATACTTTCCATATTTAAGAGCATTTATGATGCTCATCAATTTGACAAAACTTGTAGACAAGATAAAACTAAAAAATTAAACATTAATCCAACTTACTATACTTACTTAGATTAAAAGCAAGAAAAATGAAATGGGGGTGGAAATTAAAATGAAGTATAATAGAATACAATAAAATGTTCTTTTTAACTTTTTTTCCAATGCAAAACACAATCATAGTGCCCTTGTAAGCTATAATCCTTATTAGTTTTTTCTCTTGTTAAAGCCTAATTAGAGTTGTTTATTCAATTTATAGATAACTTATATCAAAATTTGTAAAGTATCATTTAATGTGAAATCATTTTGAATATTTATGGATTGATAAATATATATTCAAATATCATCAATTTATTATTGGAATTTAGAACAATTTTATTCAAAAATTGATGCAGAAGCATCCTTAGTTCTTGGCAATCTTGCATCAACCAAAAATATTTGCTTTCAGTTAGTTCCTATTTAGTCATTTTTTGTGTTTGTTGTGGCATTCCTCTGAGTTGGCTCATTTTCTCTTGCAAACATTATGACATGTTCTTGACATGGTAATTGATCTCCGTCTGGGTTCACATCTTGATTCATTTCTTCTTGGTGGAGATCTCATTGATTTTGGTTTGGAACTCTTTTTGTTCTTCACATTTCTCGTCTAGTTGGAGTTTTCCAATCTCGTGAACCATTTCCATGATTTTTCATCCTTAATGGATCATTGTTCATTTCTCCTAAACTCGTGGGAAACCTCCCTATGGTTTCCCACTTCATTTCACATATTGCTAGAGGTTTTCTTCTTGATTTGGGTCTTGACCTATATCTTTACGTTACAATTTCCTGCCATTGGGGATTATGTTCTCTTGGCCAACTTGGATGCATTGTGAGGGTTGTATATATTGATGTGTGAAATAAAAAATGGTGATCAATAATAGACCTCCACTTTCTATATGCACTGGAATACAAAACCCACCCTTCGTCCAATTCTAATTAGCACAACCCAAGAGCATAAAGGGGTGCAAATACAAGATCTCTAGATAAATGGGGATTTGGGTATCCTTATACAAATAGAAATATTTGTATATGATATGTAAAGTATGATAAACACTTATATAATTTGATAAAGGAAATGGTAACCAACAATATATGATATTAGATCTAATCTATCAAAGTAAGTGAAAGAGGGAAATAAGAAGAATGAACTGACCTTGAAGGCTAGGAGAGGAAGAACAAACTTCAGATCTGGAACTAACTGTCGAAAACTTGTCAAAATCATAAACCATTCTAGATCTAGAACTCTGAGACTTGCAATTCACAACCATGAAATTTTTAGATTCAAAGGACAAGGCCGACCCAAGTCAACCTAGTCCCAAAAAGTTGGTCTAGTCTTGGAGATTCAAAAACTAGTGGAATCTGTAGAAGATCAATCCCTAGTTCTGAAACCCTAAAAAATTTAGATCTGCAACTCCACCACTTGTTCCTACACTTAAGAAAAAATGAGAAATTATTGTGGGAAGGGGCTTGCCTTAGTCAAACCCCTATATAGTAATTAACCTTGAAATGTAAATGAAATTGCATGACGAAATGTAATCTATATATGAAACTTAAATTACCTTATACCTCAATGATGCAATGCCTCTTTGGAGATGATCACAAGTATTGATGTAATATCTTGGACCCCATATAAAACCTATAGGAAGTCATGAAACCAAACCCTTGGATGATCAATGTTGTAGTTTGCCACAATTTTGAACTAAGGAAGAAAGAGAAGAAGAAGAAGAATAGATAGATGAATGTAGATCTCCTCCCTTGATTGCAAACCCTTTGCTTGGCCTCTAATGAAGAATAAAGCTAGATCTATGGAAGGAAATTCCTTGAATGCATGATGAAAATGATGGATTAAAGACTTGAAATGCTTGATGGCTTACTTGCACTTGAATGGTTGATGGGCTTGAATGCTTGATGGTGAATGCCTTTAATAGATGGATTCTTTCATTAACAGATCCTTGACTTTACTTGAAATCCTTGAATGTATAATAGCTTTCTTGTGGATGAGGATGCAATTAATGGATGTGAAAATGAGGAGAAGAGGTCTCCTTTTATACACATTTTGGGGCCTAGATTTTGCGAGACCAACCTTGATTAAGCATTTAGGAGAAATAAACCCACATCAGGCCCAGAGCCCACTAAAAATCAAACCCCTAGGACTAGGCCAAATTGGGTCAGCCTTATCTAGGACTAGGTTAAATTTGGCCTAGTCCAGGAAGACTCTTTTTGAAGATCAATCTGGGACCTAGGGTTATTTGCTAAAAAAGGGTTATTAGAAGTCACAACCCGCTAGGAGATTAGGGTAAATTTTGAGATCCAAAAATGCATGTAAAATACTTAGGTGGAAGATAAATTATGTGATGGGATGAAAAATGGGAAATCATGCATAGAAATTAGAGTTATTCTTGAGTTTTGAACAAATAATTTTGATTTGGAGGATGCAAAAGGGGTAGAAGGACATGAAATCAACATGGGAACCCATACATGCTACAATGGGACTAAAAATGAGAACCTAACAAGGGTTCTTACTTTTTAGGATGGTAAATTTAACCCCCACTTTAGTAGGAGAATGAGTCCACCTCATGAGAGAGAGAGAGAGAGAGAGAGAGAGAGAGAGATTTGCAAGGGTATAATACATCACTAAGTTTAAGGACATAAGCCCCAAAACCAAGGATCTTAACTCATACATCCATATACAATGATATAGAAGATGTAATGTCCCTTGGTCTCTACTTTTATAAAATCTTGCAAAACCGACATTAGTGCATGATATCATAAAAATATACATAATTTCTACTTTAAGTTAGTAAGGGGAAGTTGGCCCTTAAGGCTAGTTGCTTTCCAACTAACTCTTAAGGTCCTCTTGGAAACAACTAGTTGCTTTCCAACTAGTTGCATTCCAAGCCTACATATATGCAAATGACTGGGCTATCCAACAATTGTGGAGACATGACGTCCATCATTTAATGGCTTTCCCATTATGATGTCTCATATCACGTATTGCACATAATTCCATAATGGCTTTCCCATTATGGAGATATGACGTCCATCAGTTAATGGCTTTCCCATTACGATGTCTCATATCAAATATTACATGTAATTTCATAATAGCTTTCCCATTATAAGTATTACACATAATTTTCATAATGGCTTTCCCATTATGAAAGTTTATAATTTTCCATCAATTGACTTTGTCATTATGATGGCCTTCCATCAAATGGCTTTCCCATTATGACGGCTATAATTTCCATCAAATGGCTTTCCCATTATGATGGCTTGTATCATAATTTCCATCAAATGGCTTTCCCATTATGATGGCTTGTATCATAATTTCCATCAAATGGGTTTCCCATTATGATGGCTTATATCATTAATTACACATGATCAACATAAATTAATTCCATACAAATATTTCCTTTCATTAATTATGATATCTTAGTCATAAAATAATGTCAATATGAGAAACATAATTTAAATCCATTTTAGAAATACATTATATATAATGACCAACATTCTAAAAATAATGTATATGATTTATTCATACAAATCGTAGACACAATATAATTCCAATTATATGTATATATAAATACATATATATTTTGTATATGTATTTACATAACTATAAATTCATTACAATATAGTCCTCTATATATATATATATATATATAGGTATTAACAAAATAAAATACCATACCTTGTTGAGATTCTTGTCACTGTTATTTATTTAATTCCTTACTCCGCTGTCACCACCGACTGCACAATAATTCTCCTTTTGTATTATTTCATATGCCCCCTCTGAATTCTTATCGACTGTTATATTTTTGTTCCTTTTTCATCGACTGCCTTTTCATTACATTGTAGTCCGCTCCTATATCCCCACCCTGCTACAGTCTATATATATAAATGTATGTGGGGGGAGGGGAGTCACGTCCCTCCCCTCACATCGCACCACTTTAGGGGTAACAGCCGCACCTCTAAAGGGTGCGACCGTAAGGTGCATATTTATGACTCTTATAATAGTTTGCAGTTTGTATTATATAATATATTATAATATAAATTATATTATATTATATATTATGTAATATCTATTATTTATATGTTTCATTAATATATATGTATACCTAATAATATGTTTTGTTTTTTTTTATTAATTTAGAGTTATAATATTAATAATATTTTATTATTTAGTAATATTATTTATTGTTTTATTAATAATTAATTTATTATTTAGTAATATTATTTATTATGTTTTGTTATCATTAATAATGTAAATTATAGACATTTAATATAAATTGCAATTAATTAATATTAAATCATTTATATTGTTAATGACATTTCTTACACAAATTATGATTTTGATAAAAAAAAAGAAGTGTTATATCATTTTAATATTTATTTTTATTATTTTTATTATTTGTCCATTAATTTGATATATTTTTTCTGGGGTCAAGGAAGGGGACATTACAGAAGACAACAACAAATACCTAGAGTTTTCTATGAATTCAAGTCAATTAGTTGAAGAGACCTCGCTAAAGAAAATGTCTCATCCACTAATATCATACTTAGAAAGATATTTCAAGATCACAAGTGGTCACCTAAAAAGAGAAAGAGAATACATCAAGGATAAGATAAGACTCCATGATCCAAACCAATAGAAAAGTGTTCTATGTTATGGAACCATGGAGGAGAGATCAACACAATCATGAATGACACAACCTAGGCAATTATCTATCACTAGGTGATCCATGTGAGATAAAAGAGAGAGGAAGGAGAATTGATAGTCTAGCAAATTTTATTATGCTAGTCAACTCTACATTGAAATGTTTGCACCTACTAGTGTATTTTCCTATTGTGCACCTACTGGCAACTTTGTGTGTGTTGTGGCTTTGGAAATTATAGCTTGAAAGTGTCTTTGCACCTACTAACAGCTTTGAAAATGTCTTTGTGTGGTTAGTATAAGAACCAAGTCTTGATGGTCTAGAGAATTATGTTATGTTAGTCAACTGATCAAAAAGGATAGGTCAAATGGTCTAGAAAATTATCTTATGCTAGCCAACCAATCCTGAATATTTGAAAAGGGAGAGTAACTAGCCCTAGAAAATCGTGTTAGGCCAGTTTACTCTTTTTGTCATGATCTAAAGTGAAAAAAATCTATGTAACAAGGAGGATATGTATGCCACCCCCCCCCCCCCCCCTTAAGATGGAAAAACAAGTACTATTTTGTCATCTTAAGGAAAAGAAGAATAAGGATAAAGAACTTTTATCACTAAGACAATATCCAAAACCAACACTTAGTCCAAACCAAAGAGGTCACAACACCTATGAGGTCATTGAAGGGAAAAATGAAAAGAGATATCATGAAAAAAATGTAAAATGGATCCTTGTGAAGGATGACACATTATTTAGTCTCCAAGGTAAGGTTTTTGTCTACCATGGAAACCCAATTGTTAACAATGAAAAAGGTTATGATCAAGGGTGCATATCCTTAATGCAACCAACATTTCTATGTAAGGTTGGATGTCGCATAATAGATAAGTACTGCTTAACCAAGGGAAACAAGTGGATCCTTGAAGACAAGGGGAAAGAGGATCTATTATGCTACTAGAAAAGTATGTTACTAGTTAAGTACATCAAATGTTACTGGATAATCACCCAAGTGTGGAGACAAGGGGAAAGAGGATCTATTATGCTACTAGAAAATTATGTTACACCATGCATGACAATGAGCCCCCAAGGAATACGCCAGAAATGTTATATAGTGTTGAGCAATATAATAGGGACTTTGATGTTATTTAGAGGAATCAATATTAAAAAATAACTCATTATGACATGATATGTGAATAATAACATTATCAATGAGTTGTTTAATTTTTTAATTTAAAGCTTCATATTCATTAGTAGAGTGATCATGATATCAATGATACATGCAGAATTGAAGATTTGTAAGATGTTGACTATGTTTCTTTTTTTGTTTAGGCCTAGTAATCACCTTAGCATGAAGAAGGTTAGGAAAATTCATTTCTTGATTAAAGGTAGATGAAGAAGAAATGTTAGATGATGAGGATAGGATGTAGAAAAAGGAGATTCAAAACCACATGCTTCAATAGGTTTCTCACTATTCTCAACACTTTGTTGTGCACATCCTAAACCATGGTTGTGATTGTGATTCATGATGGTGTTAACAAGAGTTGTTTGTGGCTAATTGTAATGATTAAATCCTAGTTTATAAGAACCTCATTTCCTAAGGGCACCTAAATTCCTTGTCCATGGTTTCCACATCCATTCCCATTGAATCCATATTTTTCTAATAAATGATAACTAGGGCCATAACGAGAAGCAATATCAAAATGAGTTAATGGAGCTTTGTTAGTCACTATATCATCACAATTAGGTTTGATAGTTTCTAAAGATTCGTTAGGAGTGGAAGCAATGAAAAAAATGTTACAAAGCTCATCACAAAGAGGAGTTGTGGTAGTGGATTCTTTGTCAAGTTTAGAATGGTTAAGGTTTGATGTTGAGACTTTGTATTCTCCAATATAAGTTGGGGTGAAAATTAAGGATCCCTAATCATCATCTAGAAGGACACTAGTAGAAGGAGGATCATTTTTAGATTCTTGATCTTGTTTTTCTTAGATAGAAACATGTTTATTGCTTGATGCAGTATGTAAACAACTATTTGGGTGATTATCCACCATAAGAGTCTACATCAAATTTTATAGATAAACTTGACTTTTTGATGAAGAGTAGGAACAATATGCATAGCATGTAACCAAGGTCTACCCAAAAGAAGGGTATAATTAAGAGGTCCAGGCATCACATGAATATGAGTGTCTAGAATAACTAGACCTACTTTAATAGGTAAAGTGATGATGTCTAATGTCTTCTTAGCTTCAATATTGTCAAAACTATGATTATGAATGTAATTAGGTTTAATAGTTGAAACATTAGCTTTGATTTCTTTCAACATGACCATACTACAAACGTTAAGTCCATATCCATTATCAACTAAGGTCTGACAAATGAGATTACCATTGTAATGCCCCTCCAACCCTAACATGTCCATGTTATACACTTTGGAATTTAGGGAGTGTTATAGGGGATTGTATGGTTGTTTTTATAAGGATACAATCCTTCTTGAGGTGTTTGTATAACCCATTTCAATAAATTCACATTCTAATTTAGGAAATGATAAATTTTTTATAGGTATGTTCCTTTATATCTTCTTGTGTGTCCATGATATTTTAAGACCTTGAAGTTATGGGATCACCTGATAGGTCTATATGTTTAATTGTGAGAAGCTCCTTATCAATGTTTATGATTACCTTAAGTTTACTGGTTATAATCACTCTAGGGTTAATTGTGTTACCCACTCTAATGATGCTACTTGTTATACTCGAGACTAGACATGATTATTATATTTTAGCATTTGTGGACTTTATGTTTCCTCCATACTAGACTTAGGTGATGAGACCTCAGCTACATGGGAGGATACTAGTAGACTTAGAGCTACATATCTATATTTATTTGTAGGCTTACAGGGCCAAGCCTAATTCTAGGAAGAAAGGATGTAGCGCTCACCCTAGTACCCTGATGTTTTGGTCTGACAAGATTATTACTTTTAGTATGATAGACTCTATGTTTGGTTATTTTGATTAGATGATTAGACTTTTGGGCATAGGTTTGATTAATAAAACTATTTAATGAAACTTAGTAAATGATTTACATTATCACTAGGACAATATATATATATATATATATATATATATATATATATATATATATATATATATATATATATATATATATATATATATATATATATATATATATATATATATATATATATATATATATATATATATATATATATATATATATATATATATATATATATATATATATATATATATAAGACCTTGATGTTATGGGATCACCTGATAGGTCTATATGTTTAATTGTGAGAAGCTCCTTATCAATGTTTATGATTACCTTAAGTTTACTGGTTATAATCACTCTAGGGTTAATTGTGTTACCCACTCTAATGATGCTACTTGTTATACTCGAGACTAGACATGATTATTATATTTTAGCATTTGTGGACTTTATGTTTCCTCCATACTAGACTTAGGTGATGAGACCTCAGCTACATGGGAGGATACTAGCAAACTTAGAGCTACATATCTATATTTATTTGTAGGCTTACAGGGCCAAGCCTAATTCTAGGAAGAAAGGATGTAGCGCTCACCCTAGTACCCTGATGTTTTGGTCTGACAAGATTATTACTTTCAGTATGATAGACTCTATGTTTGGTTGTTTTGATTAGATGATTAGACTTTTGGGCATAGGTTTGATTAATAAAACTGTTTAATGAAAGTTAGTAAATGATTTACATTATCACTAGGACAATATATATATATATATATATATATATATATATATATATATATATATATATATATATATATATATATATATATATATATATATATATATATATATATATATATATATATATATATATGATTATATTATGAAGATGATTCATTCTTGTTATACAATATGGAGTAATGATTATTTTGGAGCTAACCTTACTAATCCATTTATGCTTTGGTATTGAAACTGTCTGATGTGCTTGTGGGAAGAGGAGAGGCAGTTGTAGTCACTTCTATGGAGATCCACATGATGTCGCACTCTCCCTCTTCGTCCAGCACTATGTTGTATATATATGTTGGTATATATGTTCTCTTGGCTTGATGATGTAGGATGTAGGTACTAGGCATCGACTTCACCTGGCTACATAGGTCTGAGTGTGCCTTCAAATCCTTGAATGTTGTTGTGTGGAGATATTTCCAAGATACTGTCAAAGGATTCCCTATTGACTTATGTTCCTGTCTAGGAAGTTACCTTAGTTGGGGGTTTGACCAACATTATGATTTTGAGATTTATATTTTAGAGTATGTTTTGTTTATTTCTTTATTTATGCTTAAGTATTATGCTTCTCTCTCTTTATTATTAATTTGGATGTAATATATTGTGTGTGGCTTAATTTATTATATGTGTATGTATATATGGGTGCACACATATATATTTATGTGTATATAAATATGCTTGTATATTTATGTGTTTGTTTTGTATGTGTGAATGTATTTTATGATAATATAGTAAATAATGTATTATAGAATAAAAATAAAATGAATGTAAATAGTTATCTCTTTTTAGAGTAAAACTAGCTTACCTAGGGGTTTTGAACCCAAAAACTCCTAGGAGTTAGGCTAGTTAGTTTCCATTTGGGCTACATGAGTTGTTTGGTAATCTTATTTATCTTTAATATATTAATGGTTTTGGTAAAGTAAAATAAGTTAATAAAAAAATAATAAAACATTTATTTATGGCTTACAAGAGTTGTTTAATATTTTGAACCAACTATAGTAGTTGGAGTAGTTACTTCTCGTAAAGCAATTCCTGCAACCATTTGGTTGGCTATGAATATTTGGAGGAATGGAGAGATTTGGGGGGATTGGAAAGGTATTGGGTTTTCCAGAAGAAAATTTGAATAGCTTGTCTCAGAGAAGAAATGGTAGATTAAAAGGATTTAATTGGAGACTGGAGAGATTAGGAGATTTCTGGAAGTAATTAATTTTGGGGTTGGTCATATTTACATTGATAATTTTGGCTTAGTGAAGGGTTTTTGGGAGATTCTAGAGGAGGAAGGAAGATTTTTCTCAGAGGGGTTGGGGTAGATTTTCCATGGAAGGCTTTCATCACTCAAACTTTGGAAGGATTGTTGTGGAGTGCTAAACTCTAGAAGGGATTTCTCCACTGGACTCCAGGTAGGATTTGGAACCAGGGAGAATCACCTTCTTGAATGTGTGTTCACTTGGGTGTTTGTGCATATTAAATATTTATTATTTTCATGTGGTTGTAAAATATTTTGGTTGTAGGAATTATTGAATTGACTATTTGTTTGTAAAACTATACTGTGTACAAGAAATTTTAATAAATGTGTGAATAAGATTTATTCTACAAATTTCTTCCTGGAAGGCTTATTATTTTATATATGATTGTAATTTAGTGTATTTGTCTGTGTATGTATGTATTAGATAATTTTAGGAAATATTAGGAATGTTTAGGAAGGATTAGGAAGGTTTGTTTGTGGTTTTTCCTTCTTGTTCCTTATGCATATTTTTGCAATGAATCCTTAAATTGTTTTTCTTTCTGATTGATTAGGGATGTATTATGAGTTGGAGAGGGGTTATGGATGTGGTATTGAGATAAATTGATCAGGTACATCTCATAAAACCTTTCCCACACACCCTCCATACCTCATTTTGGTCGTACGTTCAGTTTGAGTCAATTTTATGAACTTTTGGGCCAGTTCTCATACAAGTAAATAAGTCAAAACCTGTTTACTCATACTAGCCTATGAGTATGCTCATATGGGACTATGGGAATTCTCTTATTTTCCTCTAAGAATACTCGTATTGGAGTTTGGGGTCATGGGAATCTATTTTGGTCGCCCTAAAGCTTGGGGTATGGTTTGTGACTTTTGATTTTTTATTATGATCTTTGGCTGCATCATTTGACCTATGTGAATGTTTAAATTAATACATGAGGTGAGTTACAATTTTGTATTTAAGGTGTCTTGTGTTTGACATCCTTTCTATGAATCTTATTATGCATATGGATAAGGTTAGGACTCATCCTGAGAGCCTAAGTGCGCATGAGAGTTCCCTAAACCTATGAATTTGAACATGTAAAGTGTTTCCTTGTTCTTTTGGCTTATGTTGGGAAAGGGAACTAGGAACCATAGGTGAGTGGATCACCATAGGTGTTGGAACCCAAAGTGGTTTCTATATGATCCTATGGGTGAGTTTGTAATCAAGTGATAACCTTAAAAATAAACTTGGGAAGGGGGGAATTCAAAAGATAATGAAAGAAAATATAATGTGATAATTCCTCATAGACCCGTTGGAGTACCGAGACCATGGGTAACTGCCAGGGTGGATCCTTATTCATAAAGAGGGGACCGAGGTTACATGGTTTCTAGGGAGGATCCCAATACATAGGTTGTCTGATGACACTCACTTAGGTGGTATCCTAGAACCTTGACCTTGGTGTTGTAGCATGGTGATGTTTCATATGCTTTACTCTTTCTCTTTTAAGTTTTGGTTTTTTTGATTTCAGTGGCCTTAGATTGCCTTAAATCCTTGAGAGTACCTTGGTTCTATCTCCTAGCATGGGGGGTGGAACTTCACCAGTTTCACATGGTTGGGTGGCAAAACTCTTTTGAGGTATTGTTCATGGTTCGTTTCTTAATTTGGATTCAAATGTATTCAGTGGTAAATATTTCATTTGTTGTACCATGTATCTCTATCTTTTTTATTCAAGATGTAAAGATGTATTGTAAGCCCTTGGGAAACTTGATGTAATTATCTCTTTGTAAGCCTTCGGGCCATGTGATGTAATTGTTATTGTAATTGTAATTATAATTGAAATTGAAATTGAAATTGAACAAAGAAGCAATGTATTATGGGAGGGGGTAGTTTTATGAATGTTAGGAGGGAATGATTGTTTGAAATCATAAAATTGCAATGAATTAATGTTGTTATGTACCTTCTACCCTATCTCTATTTGAATCATTGAAATGAAAATGGAAAGCCATGTTTTTAATTTGAAAGCCTACTTATGTTTTGGAAGTACAAATGAGTTATGTGTAGATAAGGTTAATGGGAACATAAATGAAAGAAGAAAGGTTAAATGTATTTAGTTTTTGAAATAAGTGATGTGTGATTTATTTCTATCTCTTTTCTAAAAAGATTGAATGTTATGTAAATTAGGTAAGGAAATGAAATGAATAGTAACAAATGTATGTATACAGTTAGGAAGGAAACAATATGTTCTTATCCTTTCTTTAATTCTAAAGTATGCAAAGTTGAATGAAAGAGAGTGAATTCAATAAGTCAATTAATGGAATGCAATTGGTTTTAATATCAGTAAAAGAATCAATAAGGGAACCTTTAAGGAAATGTTCGTTTGTAGATGTTATCAATAAGATGTTAGTAATGTTTAAAAAAAAAATTAGTTGTATTTTTGGTACTTAAGACCTGATTCCTTATGGGTTCCCTGGTGGGGACATTACAACCATTGATAAAGACAGATACCATAAGGGCATCATAGCGATCTTGGACTTCTCTATAAGGTAAATCATCTTGAGTAAACATAATTTGAGGTGGGACTAGAGTAGCATGCATGCATAGCAAAAGTGAATTGATGTTGTCTTGATCTAGTGGTGGATTTGGAAGAGTAGTTAAAGCTTGTTGCAAGGCTTCATGATATATGGGAGAAGTTTGAAGAAGTTCCCAAAGAGATATCTTGGAAGGGTTATTATGGAGTTGTATGATTAAGTAATACTCCTTTCCAAGATTTTGAGGAAAACAGGGTGGAAGAGGAACCACAGGTTGGGAATGTGGGAGAGAAGTAGGAACAACTGGATTAGTAGGTTGAGGATTATTTCTTTCTTGTGCAATAGGTGTGAGAAACTGCATGAGAATCTTGAATAAACTCCAACGAACCTCTAGGTGTTCCTTTCACGATTATAATAGACTTGTTTAGAGTTTGAAAAGAAATTTTTTGATTATATACTTTAACCATAATCTGAGGTGGAGTGAAAGATTGTTGAGGATAACACTTAATAGTAATGATATGTCTGTTAGGAGTTTAAGGGCATCCTTTGAAATTTATCACATGCTTGTTGAGTACCATAGATTGAGCATGAATATTGACAACATTAACTTGATTAAGCTCTTGGTTCTTCATGGGTATAGCACTAGAAGGGAGAGCATTAAGGAAAACAATAATGATAGAATCCTCTTCTTCCAAGATGTCCTCAGAATAGGGATTTGGGATTTTCTTTAATTCTTCATCTCTAGAAGGAGTATCAAGTGAAGGCAAGGTGATATTAAGAAAAGTATTTATCATGTCCTCCTTTTATGATAAGATATCCTCATAAAGGGGATGTGTCATTGGAGAAGGATCATTACTCGTTAAGGTTTCACTGGTAGAGTGGGAATGATTGAGATAAAAAGAAGGCAAAACATCCTTAAGGGGATGAATGGTATCCTCATGGAGAAGATGCATATTAAGAGAACAATCAACATTATATTGTAATGACTCATCCCAAATAGGGAGATCATTCAGAAAAGGATTATTGTCTTGGCTTAATATGTCCTCATGAGAAGGAGGGTCCTTAGGAGAACAAAATGAGATTAAACTATAGAAAATATTCATGATGGCATATGCAAAATGTATTAAATTATATGTTTATTTTTCCATGCAAATAAAGAAGAAATGAAATGATCTATGTGAAATAAAATGATAACTATTTAATGCATGAAATAAAATATTTTTGTGTCTTTGAACATGTAAACATGAAAAGAAAGAATGTAATGAATCTATTAATGTATGTATATCTAAACAAGGAGGATGTAACCACCAAAATGCATAAATTTTAGCAGTATGATGTGAATGCATACACAGTAGACCTCTAGATACCAAAATCAGAATCTAAATGTTATAAGTTGAGCTCACCAAAATGTGATATAGAAAATGGTGATCAATGGTAGACTCCCACTTTCTATATACATTGGAATACAAAACCCACCCTTAAAGGCCAAATTTGATTAGCACAACCCAAAAGGATAAAGGGGTGCAAATGCAAGATCTAGATAAAGGGGGATTTGGTAATCCCTATACAGATAGAAATGTATGTATAGGATATGTAAACTATGATAAACACTTATGTAATGATAAAGGAAATGACAACCAACAAGATATGATTTTAGATCTAATGCATCAAAGTAAGTGCAAGAGGGAAATGAGAAGAATGAACTTACCTTGAAAGCTAGGGGAGGAGGAACAAACTTCATATTTGGAATTAATTGTCGAAAACCTATCAAAATTAGAAATAATTCTAGATCTGGAACTCTGAGACTTGTAATTCGCAACTGTAAAATTTGTAGATTCAAAAGACAAGGCCGATCCAAGTCGGCCTAGTCCCAAAAAGTTGGCCTAGTCATAGAGGTTCAAAAATTGGTGGACTTTATAGAGGATTAATCCTTGGTTTTGGAACCCTAAAAATTTGGATCTACAACTGCACCACCTATTCCTGTAAATAATAAAAAATGGGAAATTGTTGTGGGAAGGGGCTTGCCTTGGTCAATTGCCTGTATAGGAATTAACCTTGAAATGTAATTGAATTGCATGAGGAAATGTAATCTAGATCTAAAACGTAAATTACCTTATACATCAATGATGTAATGCCTCTTTGGAGATGATCACAAGTATTGATGCAATATCTTGGACTCCACAAAAACTCAATAGGAAATCATGAAACCAAAGCCGTGGATGATGAATGGTGTAGTTTTCCACAATTTTGAATTGAGGCAGAAAGAGAAGAAGAAAAATTGATAGATGAATGTAGATCTCCTCCCTTGATTGCAAACTCCTTTGATTGGCCTCCAATGGGGAAAGAAGCTAGATCTATGGAAGGAAATGCCTTGAATGATTGATGGAAATGATGGATTGAAGACTTGAAATGCTCGATGGCTTCCTGGCACTTGAATGGTTGATGGGATTGAATGCTTGATGATGAATGACTTCAATGGATGAATGCTTACACTAATAGATGCTTGCTTGTACTTGAACTCCTTGAATGTATAATAGCTTTCTTGTGGATGAGAATGCAATTGATGGATGTGAAAATAAGGGGAAGAGGTCTCCTTTATACACATTTCAAGACCCACATTTTGTGAGGCTGACATAGATTAAGCACCTAGGAGAAATAACTTTGCATTAGGCCTAAAGCCCACTAAAAATCAAACCCCTAGAACTAGGCTGAATTTGACCTAGTCTGGGTAGAATATTTTTAAGATTAGTTCGGGACCTAGGGTTATGTGCTAAAAAGGGGTATTGGAAGTTGCAACCCGCTAGGAGATTAGGGCAAATTCTAAGATCTAAAAATACATGTAAAGGAACTAGATGGAAGATAGATTATGTGATGGGATGAAAAATGGGGAATCATGCATAGAAATTAGAGCCATTCTTGAGTTTTGAACAAATAATGTTGATTTGAAGGATGCAAAAGGGCTAGAAGGAAATTAAATCAATGTGGGAACCCATACATGATAAAATGGGGCTAAAAATGAGCACCCAACAAGGGTGTTTTCTTTAAATTAAGATGATACAAGATGTATTTATTCCTTTAGTTAGGAGCTCTTAGTATGGAGGATTGGATAGATCCATATAAATGATGAAATTTGGATAATATCTGTAATCAAGCATGTATGCATGTAATGCAAGCCTGCATATTGTTGGCCTATTGTAAATGATTTTATCTTAATGTGAAGTGTACATTTGATCTTGCGTTCTCTCAATTCCTTGTTATTGTTTCCATTGTGCGACTCTTGCTACATGGTTTGAACTTTCGTTATTGAGGATCATCTTGTTGTGGTTGCGTTAGGTGGTATTAGAGCTAGTTGAAATCCTTGAGGCATTGCGTGGGTGAACAGATCACCGACTTGAGGTAGGCTATAAGCGTGTTCAATAGATCGTCGAGTGAGAGGCAATTGAAACCTTGTAGTCAGATTGCTAAGTTGAGGCAGTTGCACCTAAGTGAAGGGAGAGATTCCACCAAGTAGGATGAACCCTATAAGGATATAGCAAATGATGGAAGAATTCAAAAATGAGGTGAGGAATGAGATCTGAAACACATTAATTGGTTTTTAGAGTAATCTAAAACCAAAGGATGAATATGAAGAGGTTGTAGAAGAATTGGATATTGAAGGGGTTGAAGGACTAATAGATGAGAGAGAAGAGAGATTGCTAAGAGTAGTGGCACAAGTAAGTAAAATTCATACAATGGAGGTCTCTAGCTTTTCTAGCTTATTACATCTAGAATATTTGATAGACTAGATAGGAGAGTTGGAGGACTACTTTGAGCTTGAAGATATTAGGAATTTGTGGAAGGTTAGGTTAGCACAAACTAAGTTGAAATGAAATGTTGTCTTATGGTGGAAAGAGTTGCAAAAGGACATAGAGGAAAATGGTGAAATGAAAATCACTCCATGGAGGTAGATGGTTGCAAGACTGATGACTGTATTCATTCCAGAGGACTATGAGTTGGAGTTGTTCAAGAATTTGTAGAACTTGAAGCAGAAGGACATGCGTGTGCATGGGTATACTAAGGAGTTATACAAGATGGCGATAAGATTTGGACACCAAAAGATGACTACTGGGTGAAAGTGGCTATATATATAAATGGCCTTAGATTTAACATTCAAGGTGAGATGAGTATGCTGAGAATTTACATAGTAGTGGATGCTTACCAATATGCTCTTAAGGTAGAAGATAAAGTAAAAAGAAGACAACAAAATAAATCTAGAGGAAAAGAGAAGCAACAAGGAGAAGTAGATAAATGAAGAAGAATCAAGCAGAGTTTTGATGGAGCAGAGAAGAGAGGAGATTGAACCTACACAAAGGAGGAATCTTTTCTAAACTATTTGCAAATTAGGGGGTAAGTGTTGTAAGGTTATTGTAGATAGTGGAAGTATGGATAACTTAGTATTTGAAGCGATGGTAGAGAAAATTGGTTTGAAGAGGCTTCAATATTTTTGTTCTTATAAGATAAGTTGGTTGCAAGATGATCATGTAGTAGAGGTGAAAGAGAAGTGCTTGATGAACTTTAATATTGGCCCTTTCAGAGATGAAGTCTAGTGTGACGTCTTGTCTATGAGTGCTTGTCATGTTGTGTTGGGTAGACCTTGGTAGTTTGATAGAGGAGCTATCTATGATTGTAGAAGGAACTTGGTTTCTATAGAGAAGGATGGGCATAAGTTTACTTTAGTTTCCTTGAAGGAGAAAGATAAGGAATTGTAGAGATTATACTAGAGAATGGCATGGATTTGAAGAAGGATCTTTTGGGTAAATTTGAAAACAAGATGGCACTAGATGGTAGAGTTATGCAACAAAAGACTAGATGAGGCTTTGTGGAAGAGGTAACTCAGATAAGTAGAAGAAAGAAAGTGGTGTTGAATGTTCCTTACTATTGTATGTAGAAAAGAAGATGAAGAAAAGAAGGTGAAGAGAAGGAGAAATTGAAGGACCTGACAAAAAAAAGAAAGGAGGTAAGGAGGAAGAATGATATAGATGAGGAAGACATTTTGATCAAGAATAAGCATGAGATTTACATCTCAAGTCCTATTAGATGTTCATGAGTTCCTCTCATGGAACATCTTTTCTCAACATGGGTGTCTGATGCAGGAGCATCCTTGGTTCTTGGCAATCTTTCATCAACCAAAAGTATTTTCTTTCAATTGGTTCCTATTTAGTCAGTTTTTGTGTTTGTCATCTGACATTCCTTTGAGTTGGCTTGTTTGCTCTTGTGAACTTTATGACATGTTCTTGGCATCGTGATTGATTTTCATTTGGGTTCACATCTCGATCCATTTCTTCTTGGTGGAGATCTCTTTCAGACCTATTTTTGTTCTTCATGTTTCTCGGCTAGTTAGAGCTCTCTGATCTCGTGAACCATTTCCCTGGTTTGTGATCCTTTATGGCTCATTATTCATTGTTCCTAAATTTGTGGCCGACCTCCCTATGGGTTCATGCTTCATTTCACATCTTGCTAGAGCTATTCTTCTTGATTTGGGTCCTGATCTATATCTATACGTTATAATTTACTACCTTTGGGGATTGTGTTCTCTTGGTCAACTTGGATGTGCTATGAATGTTGTATATATTGAGGTATTTGTTCCTTTAGTTAGGATCTATTAGTATGGATGATTGGATAGATCTACATAAAGGGTGAAATCTTGATAATATCTGTAATCAGGCCTATATGCCTGTATGTTGCTAGCTTTTTGTAAATGATTTTATGTTAATGCAAAGTGTACATCTAATCTTTCATTCTCTCAATTCCTTGTCATTGTTTCCATTTTGTGACTCTTGCTGCGCGGTTTGGAATATCGTCCTTAAGGATCCTTTGGTCGTGGTTGCACCAAAGATAAACTAAAGTATTAGGTTTATTTTCTACTCCACCCTCATAATAGACACCCAAACTGAGAAGAGTATATATGGGTTAAATACTTTGTTCATGTTTATAATGAATTTAAATAGAACAGTAACAACTACAACATATATTTCATATTGTATAATATACTAATTCATAATGAAGAAAATCTAAAAAACAAGAAGATAATAATTCACATAATGCAGGGATCAATGCACCATTAACCACAAATTATAATTAATTAAAAATAAAAAATAGTACTATTTTTATTTTTAACACTTTCTGTTTATGCAAGTTTAGAATTTTTGATTACTTTTTAAAAAGGAAAAATTAAATACTAGTATTTTTAATTTTTAATTAATTAAATTTTTTGGTCAAGAGTACATCCCAAACTTCTCCTATCTCATAATGAAAAAAATCGAATAAATAAAAAGATAATAGTTCACATTATGCAAGGACCAATGTACTCTTGATCAAAATTTTTAATGAAAAAAGTCTAATAAATAAAAAACTAATAGCTCACTTCTAGGACTAGACCCTCTAGTTCCTCTGCCTTATTTGCTAGTAGAGCTAGGAAGAGGAAGATGTAATTGTAATGATGTATTTACTTCTAGCTTTGTAGAAACTATTTACTATTTTGCTTCCAGCCATAGCATTCCACATGAAAATGCGATTTTGTACCCACTTTACATTTATATATATCTAAACTTAGCTTGTTAGTACTTGCCGATTCGTTTTTGAGTTTTTAGTGTTAAATTGAATAAAACTGTTTAGACCAATTAGAATTTTTTAGATTTTGTATTTTGTAAATAAATTTCATATTTTATAAAAATATTGTAAATATATGATATAATATAATATACATTTATTCTCATTTATATATATTTTTAAAATATTTTAAAATTTATTATATGTAAATTATGCATTAATAAATATTTAGGTAAACAAATGTGTGATATATTTTCCCTTACAAAATATTATAATTTAAATTAAACATAGTAAATAAATATTTTATTTTATAATTAATTGAAAATGTTAAATAAAAATAATATGTATTTCTATTATATAATCTTCTAAGATAAATTATTATCTATTATTATTATAATATAGATTATAATATAAATTAAAATAATAATATTATATTTATAATTATTATACATTCTAAATATATTGTATTATAATTATAATTTATGTATAATATAATAATACAATATTACATATACAATAATATTAATCATCTGTAATAAAAAATATATATCAATAAAATAAAATTAGCACTATTGTTATATATATAAATAAAATTAAAATTAAGATTTAAATTAATTATAATTTGCAATCAATAATTGTTTATATAATTATAATTTTGAAAATTATTTATTACTATAATTATCATTATATAAAAAAATATAATTATATAATTAATTAAAATATCTTATATATTATAATAAATTTATTAAAATTAAGATTAAATTTATATTAAAAATTAAAATTAATTACTAAAGGCAAGTACTTGGCCACTATGTGGCACTTGTTTCTTTTGTGTTCTCATTGAATTTTTCAAAAACTGACCTAATTTTTTTCAAGCTTTAGCAAGAGTGCTAGTATTTTTATATGTAGACATGAGAATGCACTTTGACCACCATTTTTAATTAATTAAAAAATAAAAATAATAGTATTTTTTTAAAGTTATCAATAATTCTAAATCTTGCATAGACAAAACATTAAAAATGAAGATACTACTATTAAATATTTTTTTATTTTTATTTTTAGTTAATTATTTTTTGAATTTGATAATTAAAATTAAAAAATAGTAATATTCTCATTTTAACACTTTTGTTTATGCAAGATTTAAAGTTATTGATTAATTTAAAAAATAATTAAAGATTTTAGTCACCACTACACTGCATAGACGCCGCCCCTTTTTGAATCGAGCGTGATTTAAAAAGCACCCTCCATGAGACCGTTGCCTAAGTAAGTGCCACGTTGATGGTTACGGCTTCCTAATACTTTTTATCGACCGGCCACCAAAACAAGAATGAGCGTAGCTACCGGTAGACAATAAGGCCAAACTACAGAGTAGGCTGTTAGAATCCACAGTTTCTCTATTCTGAGCTATCTAAGGCATCTCCATCTATCTCCAATGGCAACCACAGTAATTCCGCGAACCAATTTGGGCAGTCAAGGTTTGCAGGTGTGCATTTTCTTTTAAATTTCATCTGTGCCAAGTATTTTCATATGGAATTTTTGGGTATGAAAGATTTCGATAAACATTGAAACTGGAATTTAATTTTGTTCAAGGTTTCTAAGTTGGGATATGGATGCATGGGGCTTACTGGAGTATATAATAACCCTCTCTCCGACGAAGATGGGATTTGTATAATTAAGTATGCTTTCGAGAAAGGCATTACCTTCTTTGACACAGCAAATGTATATGGCGGCACTGCCAATGAAATCCTTGTTGGGAAGGTGAGCTTCACTTTTTAAACGGGTTGCTATCACTCAGACTTCCTGATTTTTTCTTTGGAATATCCTTTAATTTAGGACATTATAAGAATGGGCATCTTCGATGCTTTCAGTGTCTATTATGGCCATGATGGCCATCTTGGCCCTTATTAGTTGGGGTTAAATCTTTCTGCACGCATATTCAAGAGGCTACCGGTTTTGACCGTGGTTTCTCCACCAGCAGTGGTCCAATTCGTTAACTATTTATATACACCCTTTAAAGCAAATTTTCTCCTTCCCTAATATAATTTGTGATTAAAGGCGTCTTTATTTGATGTTTAGCTTACAAGCGATCAGGGTATGCTGTGCTGTAATTGAAACATTTTCGTACAGTACTCGCCGATCTGAGTACAGGAGTCTGCAGCTACGATTGAGTCCAACAGTTCAGACTCACTCCTGCTGTCAGACTCACAAGTTCACAAGTCTCAGTTGTCAGACTTAGCCGAGACTGAAAAAAAACAGAAAATCGACTTGAAATTTGCATAAGAAACCAATAGAAACAAATTTTCTTACATTATATATGTTTTTAATTGTTGAGTTTTGCCATGTTTTGGCCAAATTTTTCCACCAAATGCAAGTCCAGGACAAAACAACTTGTTATTTATACAGAGTCGGAGTCTCAACACTGTGTGTAGGACATATCAGGATGTATCTATCTGGATGGAGTATTCTCGATCTTTGTAATAGCTCTCCAAACTTTATTTCCTTGTCTTTAATTTATAGTAGGTCTCTGATTTTCTCGATTTAAATCTTTTTCACTTCATTTCTAAGAGAATAAATATTGAAAAGTAAGAAGATAACAGCACCTGATTTGATTCAATTTCAATAGCCACGAGGCACTTATTTTAGGGCAAACTTTCTGTCGGATGATAGGCAGATACCTTTTTGACTTTGAAGGATGAAAAGTGAAACTGAATATGTAGCTGCCAGCATGTGTTGAGATTTAACAATTCATTGCAAATGTGTGTATTTGAGCTTAATTTTTTTTTTTGTAAATTAAACAAGTTAATTAAAATTTGTTCAATTCTACCTCATTTATATTGCATGTTCGACAAAGTATTTGTTGTCATCGTTGTAAAGCACATAAAATAATAGAAAATATGTTCGACTCTTTTTCATTTGGATTCTTTGTTCTCACAAAGTGTTTAGGTGGCTACATCTAGCTTTATTTCATAGTTAATGTGAGTTGGTTTTGTGTACATCTCCCAAGCTTTTTTCTCTGACAGTATTAACTGTGTGAACAAAAATGGTTCAGTGAGCTACACAAGTAGTAAATTTTGCTAACACTGGAAATGATTATACACAGGCATTAAAGCAGCTTCCTCGTGATAAAATTCAACTTGCAACAAAGTTTGGTATTATATTTAGTGCTGATGGTAAGATGGATGCCAAGGGCTCCCCAGAGTATGTCCGGAAATGTTGTGAAGAAAGCCTTAAGCGTCTTGATGTGGAGTACATAGATCTATATTATCAGCATAGGATAGATACATCAATTCCTATTGAAGAAACAGTAAGTACAGTGTGTTCCTATTTGCATTGTTTCTTTCAAAAACACAATGAATGCTAAGTTATAGACTAGGTTTGCTTCTGAAATTTCCATCTATTTTGAAATTTCGAGCATATTTATTATGTTCCCTTGGAGATTTTGGACAAGGTTTCAAGTGCACGTGTTAAACTTAATAAAACTTCATCTGTCATATGCAGATGCGTTAGTGATTTTTGTCTGGTTCATAATCACTACAATCTTTGTATTGCTGATGTTTTTAGATAGGGGAGCTCAAAAAACTTGTGGAAGAGGGAAAAATAAAATATATTGGACTGTCAGAAGCCAGTGTTGACACCATTAGAAGAGCCCATGCAGTGCATCCTATTACTGCCGTTCAGCTTGAATGGTCCCTTTGGACTCGTGACATTGAGGAGGACATAATCCCAGTGTGCAGGTCCATTCAAACTTGTCTGTATATATTTTGTTTGAGTTTATTACTTAAATAAATTATTCATGAATTCAAACTTTTTTATTGCTGACTATTGTAAATTCTCCTTATATTTGCATCTCATCTCACAGAAACTTTGTCAGCAACTTGAAAAGTGTAAGCCTGGGTATGGGCTAAAGAGGGAGTTAACATTCTTAACTTAGAAATCTTACAAATGGAAAGGCTCACTAAGATTATCATGGAGGCTTCAATTCCTTGTCTGCAATTAAGGCTGTTTGATTGTTACTTCCATCAGATGTTAAGGACCCTTGTGGTTATCTTTAAACAATATGACAAAACCGAGATGGAAGATTCATTACTTAGATGCCAGATGTAATGATTTTGCAAGAAATTTGAAATTTGAATCTGTGCATGGAAGATCAGTCTTTCAACAACAGCCTTTACAAGGAAAGGGATCTAGGAAGTTTGCCACAAGATTGGGCATCATCTTGAATGATTTGATGGATTTTCCTTATGTGGTGAACAAACAATGTCAAGCATTGTAGTCTTAGTACAATAAATGCAGCTGACCACTGATTCCTTGTCTTTAGAACAAACAATTGGATAGGAACTTATCGAGTGCCCATTTTTAATCCAAGAAGATAAACGTGCAAATCTACATATGAGATGCACAATTTTTTTGAAACCTTTCTTGATTGCCTTTTTTAGATGGAAGTTTGGAGTAGTTTAATACTAATAGACTCAATTTACTGAAATGAGTGTTCCTTAGATGCTTAGAAAACACTGAGAAATAAATGACAATATTCTGTAAAGTCTGCTGAATCTGAAAGAAGAAATAAAAGTAGTAAGCTTTACATCTATCACAGCAAGCAACAAAGAGATCTGGAACAAAAGAGGGCTGTATATGTGCATGTAGGCTGTAATAAGTATGCCCTTAGGGTATATTGAGAAATCACTCTTCAACAGTGATTCTGTGTTGATCTTAGGTAGATAAATGAGGATTTCTAGTGTATGTTCTATGATGTTTTGGGGAAAATGATGTGTATGGCAGGGGATGTGTTTTTAGGGACAAAAGGTTGATGGCCATTTTTTGGGGATGGTTATATATATATATATATATTGTTGGTGTAATTAAATATTCTTAATTACACTTTACTTAATCTTACTTAGGATAATGCATTACATAGTAGTTTGTCATTGAGACACTTAGGAGTTTGCACCTAATTTATGCACATGGTGTAGGAGAAATTCCACTTTAGGTGTGAGATCCACCTTTAGTGCACATATCACATTATCATCTTCATCATGACAAATACTTCATTGCATAATGGAGAATGATCCACATTTGGTGGACATGTGATTACACCTTGCATAGGTGATAGCTTATCAGCTTCTTATCATTGTCTCTTATCGCCTTTCCTATTTAAGGATCAATCAATTAAATCAATCATTGAATATCCATTATCAATAATATCATTCTTGCATCTTAATGCAGTTGTCTTGCCAATCTCTTGTGGAAGTTATCTTGGTCTTTCATTTGATCCTGAGGGTGTTGTAGAGTCACCTAAAACTCTAACATGATATCAGATCTCTCAAGGTGCGAAAACCTCTTCTCAAGAAGCGCAATCTTGGCTTGATCTGATTGTGGGTGCAAAATTTTACAATTTGGGCATCACCATTGCGCCTGACAGGCTGTTTCGGTGAAAAACGATTATAAATTTGCCTATATTCGGCAAAAGTCAAAATCGAGACATTTTTTTTGCAGACTGAGTTGTACGACCCGATCTGCCCCTCTGCGGTATGGTTTGATTAAAATAATAATTTTCTGCATTTTTACATATTTTTGCAGTTTTTATTGTTATATTTTTTCTACCAAAAATGTTGGGTTTTGTAGCCCCTGTATATCTTTGGTTTTTGTCAGAATAATCTTCAAGATTTGATTCCATCGGAATATTCAACGAACCAGGCACCATCTCCCGGTCAGTGACAAAATAATCACCGAACCAGGCACCCATCTCTTAGTTGGTGATCCATTCAGAATCCACGCAACACAAGCCCAACAAGCTTCTTTGTTTTGTGTGCGCGGCCATTTCAATATAAAGTAGATGTTACCATCCACAGTCCCAATGTGGGACTAAAATCTCCTGCCACCCCAAGCGGATCTTCAAAGCGGTGGCCCTTCATCCCGCCGTTGTCACCTGCCCCCAATTGCCAGCGGTGGATCTCGCCACTGCCGCCCACCGTGGCTAGCTCCGCTGATCACATCAGCCGTCTACGTGGCCTAGTTAGTGCAGGCCGCGTGGATGCCGCCGCCACCTCAGTGCCACACAGACCGCTAGCCACCACGTGACTCACTCAGATCAACAACCAATCAGAGGAGGCCAAATCATTCGGAGCCCATTCGGTCATTAGACCCAATCAGCATGCCGCGTCAGCACACAAACACGTTATCAGACACCACCTCATCAGAGCCACGTCATCTGTATGACATGCCTAGTCAGTGCCACACAGGTAGTACACTCAACAAAGGAGAATTTTTTGCGACGTCATCTGTTCCGAAGGCATAATATTGACGTCCATCTGCACATCAAATAGGAGTAGGAGGCTATTTTGCTGTGACAACCATACGACCATCAAATTTAATTGGGCGGTTTGCTGACATCATCACTAGTTTGAGTTTTCTTGCCTTCACCATTGGAGTTTTTGGTTTTGCAGCCTAACTTCAAACCCCCATATCTTGCTCAATTTTGATCCTTTTTTCGAGATTTTTTTTGATTTGGGGTAGAATTTTCCAAATTTTTTAGTGGCGGCATTATTCTTTCATTTTGGCGGCTAGATTAATTAGAATTTGCAGATTTTCATGACTGTTCTTGTCTGTTCCCGATTTATGCAACTTCCAGGACTTCATTTGGGCACATACAGTAACATTGTGAGGTGATTTTTTTTTGAAAGTGCAGAATTTTTCGTCTACTTTCCAGATCTGCAATCAGATTTCAGTGATTTGGAGTGGAAATATCACTTTTAGAAATAGGCCATTTTGGGGCTATATTTGTACTTGATTAATCCTTGGATTTCAGTTTTATGATTTGCTCAGTAATTTGAAGGAGTTATCAGTTCTTATCTGTCATTATTTGGTTGCATTATGGACTTTTCAAAGGTCAAAATCCTCACTCCATATAACTACCATGAATGGAAAGAATCTTTATCTGATCAATTGTTAAGTATTGGATTGCTTAGAATGACTCTTGGGTAGGATCAAGAACTAGCTACAGGTGTTGCAAAAAGAAGAAAATAGTTTAATCGACAGGATAAAGCACTTGGCTCTCTTAGATCATCCATTTCTCGTGATTTGCTATTTCATATTGCATCTTGCACACATCCTCATGATGCTTGGGTAATCTTAGAGGGACTCTTTGGTAAACCTGATAGAATGAGAAAATTCAGATTAGAGAATGAGCTCATAGGTCTCAATCCTAGTGATTTTGACAATATTCAAGACTTTTTTGTTAAGTTCAATTCTATTAGATTGAAGTTTCCACTTGTGGCATTACTAAAGGGGATGGACAATTGATATTTTCCATTCTTTCCAAGCTAGAACCTGAATATTCAATCTTTGTTTCTACTTTCTATGCTACTATGGATGCTCTTGGTAGTGCATACGAATTGCCTTCTCTTGATTAATTTGCAACTCAACTCACTAGGGAACAAGCAAAGTTGGCACACATGGGTCAATTGAAGCCTTCAACACATCATGCATTACTTGCAAATGACTCCACTCCAAAGGCTTCTAATGGCAAAGGAAAGAAGCAACTTAAGGATCCTAAGCCTCATGACAAAGGTAATGAATCTCCTTCATAAAATAATTCTAAATCCAAGTCCTCTTCAAGAGAGGAATCATCTAGAAGAAAGAGGGAAAAATGTGCATATTGTAAAAAGCTAGGACATGATGAGCATAAATGTTTTCACAAGAAGATTGATGAGCTCACTCACATTCTTCAAAATAACAATATTAAGTTGCCCTCATCAGTATCTATTCCTACACATTTGACAACTTCTACATCATCATCATCCAAGGATAAAGGTAAAGGACAGGCGCTTTTGGCTTCCACACATCTTGAGCAAGGTAAATGGCTTCTTGATTCAGGTGCATCACATCATATGGCATCTTCTTGTTAGATATTACTAATGCATTGGGGGAGATTGTTGGATGCATTTAATATGTTTAATCACTACGTTATCTTGGTGGTGGAATTGACATTCATACTGTTGCTATTTGTGTTTTGTCACTGATGTCAACATATGTTTGTATAAGGAAAATAGATTGGTTATTACAGTGTATGGACATTGTACGGATGTTTCAGAACCTGCGAAGTCAGATGAGAGTACAGGAAGATGTTGTGATCTTATATCCAAGATCGCATCATGTAATGTTGTGTATTGGCTGAGTTACATATATTTTGGTGAAGACTGGTTACTGGACAGTGACAGTGAAAGTTGACAGAGTAAGTCTCTGTGTTTTTGGTATATCTTATAGAAGGTATGGATTTAGTGTATGCAAGCTTAAGGGATGACATTTAGTGTATTGAAGAATGTTCGTTCGTCAACGCAAGTCACGGAAAGCAGGATGACGTCAGTTGTGACGTGTGTTCTGGAGATGACCTATTTGGAAGTCGACTTGAGGGTTGTAGCGTGTATTATGGATGGCTGTAATGTCTCCGTCATTAAATGACTAATAAAACTATTGTTTTTGGGTCCCGATCGATTTAGTTTATCTCGGGCCCATTCTTTTTGTTGGTGTAGTGTAGTTGTCGCCGTCAGCTCTTTTGTGCACTCTCAGGAGTTTTCCTTGACGAGTATTTATGCTCGGCATGTAGGTTAGTTTTGATATGTGGAGATTTATATTTGATTTGCATTTGTGAATTCCTGTTGGGATTCTCCTGTTCGCCATTTCAGAGGTGAAAGACCCTCCCTATTTGGTTTGTTGCAGTTTCGGTGGGATTCAACCCTCACCCTACTTTGCTTTGTTCTGCTTGTATCGGATCTGGCAAATCCGAGGTTCTGTCAATAAATTCAATAGAAATATTTCTGGCAAACATATTTGGGCTTGCGTATTGTTCTGTGTCTGCAAAGGTCATTTTTAATTACCGACAAAGGAAACGGGAATATCATACTATCATCTCGGAGGCATCATCATCCACTGTGCACTCATCAAACTCTCCGTACGGCTACCTCTGCTACACCGTATGGCCTGCAACATCAAACTTCCGTACGACTTGCACTCCATACCGTACGACCGCACCATCCTCTCCACCGTACGACTTGCATCATAACACCGTATGCTTGCAGACCCACTACACAGTACGACACTTACCTCCGTACGGCCCAAGCCAACACTGTACGACATCCCAGGCTTCCACCCCGTACGGATTCTGACCTACGTATGAATCAGGCCACAATTCCGTACGGACTCACCACTGTACTATCCATAAGACATACCGTACGACCTACTTTCGTACGGTTCTGAAATTTCCTCTCTATACAAACTCGGGATTACCGTACGGCCTGCAATTGCTCAATTATGCCTTACTCTCGGACACTTAGTCATTATTATTTCCATGGAAGAGACCCGCCAGAGGTTGGGAACATTACAGTGGTATCAGAGCTAGTGATTCTGCCAGCTTGTGAGTATTGAATGAGAGTTTATTCAAGGAAAAGGAGCAGATCTCACTCAGTTGGTGGAATGGCCGATCCCCAAGATCCTGTGGCTGAAGTCATGACTCTTTTGAGAGAGCTCACTAAGATCCAAGTACAGATAAATGACACTCAGCGCCTCATGGAAGAGACACTGCGAAAATTGGCTAAAAGCAAGGTATCTGCTGAACAAAGTGTCAATTTCGTCTTAGGATGGGCAAATCCCCAAACCGTACGCTCTCAACTGTCAATGCCAACTTTCCCTCAACGGACGGAAGAATGGCGGGGAGAGCAACCAATCTTCCAGGAAATACAAGATCAACTTCGGGAAGATTGGAGGAACGCAAATATGGAAGGAGATATATCCTACAAAGATTATGCTGAGCTGAGAATGAGGTACTCTGGCCGAAACAAGCATGGCTATTATAATGATGATCTGAGACCGAAGATGGGCAAAGTTAATCTGTCATCCTTTGATGGGTCTGGAACTATCACAGCTCGAGCATGGGTGCAAAAAGGAGACACATATTTCCAGCTCAACCCTATGCTGGAAGATGAGGCCATCAAATTTTCTGCACTACATCTGGAAGGAATAGCCCACGAATGGTGGCATCATGGCATGGTTACTCTCGGCCACCACCAAATAAATTCCTAGGCTAAATTCTTTGAGAGATTGATAGACCGTTTCGATGGAAGGGATCCAAAACTGAATTTCAAAGAATTGGCTCAGCTAAAGCAATTTGGCACAGTCGATGGTTACATAACAGAATTTCAGAGAATGTCTGTCTTGGTAACAGATATTTTAGAAAGACGATTGGTGGTGCTGTTTATGGATGGATTGGCGGAACCCTTGAAAGGCTGGGTGAAGGGATTCAACCGCATCACACTCATGAAGGCACTTAAGAAGGCACGCGACATGGCGACATCTTTTTCTTCGTCCACCAAATATTACTCACAGTCCAAACCACCTCTCGCTCCAAGGGAAAAAGATAGTAGACCCCCACCTAGGAGGCCCCCGTTGGATGAGGCAACTAGACAGGAACTCAGAAGGAAGAAACTCTGTTTCAACTGTAAGGAGCCATGGGTACTGGGACATCGATGCCTTGGCAAAGGAAAAATCCATTACATTGAGGTATTGTTCGACGGTGAGGAAGAACAAACACCCGAAGCCGAAGAAGATGAACAACAAGCTTCGGGGGAGGTAAACCTCAATCGTGTAGAAAGAATAGCCACACTCTTGAAGAGAGGAGGCGCCATTGCTACTCTAGCGGGAACTCCAAGATGTACCGTATTCTGGGTCCGTGGCACCCTCCAAGGACAACGGGTCGTGGTCATGCTTGACAGCGGAGCCACACTCAACTTCATTAACTCATCACTGGCGAGTCGGTGGAGTTTGTGTACGGAGGCATACCAGGGATTTGACGTCAAGGTAGTGGGAGGAAACCTGTTAAAATGCACTCATCTGGTTCCGCAACTGAGCATCACCATGGGAAACCACACAGTGACAGATGATTTCTTCGTGGTTGATTTGGACGACATGGAAGTCATTTTGGGCATTCAGTGGATGGAAACATTGGATGAATACACACAGAGTTTCAAGCGAATGGAGTTCTCCTTTGAGGTAAATGGCAAAAAGGTTGTGCTGAGAGGGATGTCGAATGGAGGACCGAAGGAAGTTTCAGCCCAACGGATGGAAGCAATCTTCAGACACGACGATGTGGTTTGGGCCGCACATTGTTTTGCCTCGACAAAACCCATACAGAGACAAAGAACACACCACCAGGATGAAGAAATTCAAATGGTTTTGGATAGACATCACTAGGTCTTCGCCGACATACCGCTAGGCATACCACCACACTGAGGGTTTGAACACACCATTGAGATGGAAACTGGTGCCAAACCGGTTATCACTGTGCCATACCGCCATCCTAAGAGGCTAAAAGATGAGATTGAAAAAACAATATAGGAACTTCTTGACAAAGGTTGGATTAGACCTAGCTCCAGTCCTTTTGCATCATCGGTAGTGCTGGTTAAAAAGGACGGAACGTTGCGAATGTGTGTAGACTACCGTGCACTGAACAAAAAGACCATAAAGAATAGGTATCCAATTCCCAGGATCGATGAATTACTGGATGAGTTAGACGACGCCGTTTATTTCTCCAAAATAGACCTCCGTTCGGGGTATCACCGAATCCGCATGAGGGAGCAGGATGTGGAGAAAACAACATTCCGTTGCCATTATGGGCATTACGAATTTCTGGTCATGCCGTTCGGATTGACCAACGCTCCTGCTACATTCCAATCTTGCATGAATCACATTTTTAACAAACAGCTGCGTAAGTTCCTATTGGTATTCTTCGATGATATACTGATCTACAACAAGACATGGGAGGAGCACTTAAGGCATTTGGAAGAAGTGCTCGAGATTATGAAGTCACAACTGTTGTTCGCCAAACGATCCAAATGTGAATTCGGGATGACAGAGAAATTATTTTTGGGGCACGTAGCCGAGGAGTTCAAGTGCATCAAGAAAAGATTCAGGCTATCTTGGATTGGCCACCTCCGAAGACTCTTTCAAAACTATGTGGATTCTTTGAGTTGTGTAGTTACTATAGACGGTTCGTGAAGGGGTTCTCATAGCTCAGTGCACCACTCACCGACTTGACAAAGAAAGGGTCTTTTCAGTGGAATGAACGAGCACATCAGACTTTTGAGAAGCTCAAGGAGATTATGACTTCTTGTCCGGTCCTTGTACTGCCAGACTTCAGTCTATCTTTCATCCTGGAGTGTGATGCCTCTGGAGAGAGTATCGGGGCCGTCTTAATGTAGGACTGCCACCCTATTGCTTTCGAAAGTTGGAAGCTCTCAGGAGCCTAAAGGTTGTATTCCATATACGACAAAGAAATGTTGGCCATCATGCATGCCTTGACAAAGTTCCGGCAGTACCTCGTCGGAGCCAAGTTCGTTGTCCGTACAGACCACAACCTCAAACATTTTTTGGAATAGCGAGAATTGAATAAGCGACAACAGAAATGGGTAAGTAAAGTCCAGGCTTTTGACTTTGACATTGAGTATGTAAAAGGAAAAAATAATGTAGTGGCTCGCGCCTTGTCAAGAAAGCCAGCCATATGTTCCCTATCTCAAATATCAGTAGATTGGAAAGCGCATTTGTTGGTTGAATACTCCAAGGACACGTTTGCATGCCAACTCCTAGACAAAGAAATACAAGACAACAGGTATAAGGTGGTCAATGATATTATTTCTACAAAGGCCGAATTTACCTGGTGCCTGAATCCAAGTTGAAGAAAAAGATCTTGAAAGAAATGCATGATTCGCCTCTAGCCGGGCACCAAGGGTACTTGAAGACCTATCGACAGCTCAGGGAAAGATTCTCATGGAAGGGCCCGTTGATGTTAGTTTTGTACCACCACATAACATATAGCAATTGAATACTTGATATAGCATACCAAACACTCAACCCTCTCTTGAAAAGTATATACTCATGAAGAACATGAGAAAACTCCAAGGTTCCTTACACCTGTGGATACTAACTCAGTTATATTAATATGATTTGTTGGTTAGTCACGTAGGCAGGCTTATGTTGTTCATTCAAAGATAACTTGGTGGTACTTTCGCTTGCTTGACTTGTTCTTTTCTCCTTGATCACTTTCACTTTCAACTACTCCTACCACTAACTGCTTACTGCTCTACTACTACTCCTATGAATGAAGAAATTAGCAAATGGACGGGGATCCAACCAAATGAAAGCTTGCCTGCAGCGCTACCTCCGTTGGTGCAATGATTCAAAGGGATACTCTTAGAATTTTCACACTAACACCTATCTTCCAACCCAACTTGAAGTACAAGCGGAAAGATGAAATGCAAGTAGAACTTGGAAGCGATTGGACTAGATTACCACACAAGGCTTTCTAACAAGCCGCTAGGATGCTAGTGGCCTAGTATATAGATCCCTATCAAACATTCACTAACATCACCATACAACTAGCCATCTACTTCTATTCTTACTTTAACAACTTTGAACTGAAATTCTATTTTAATTTGAGAGATGAGAAGAAACATGCAATACACCAAAATGATCATGTATATCCACCATGCAAACCACAACAATGAATAAAGAACAATTTTGATAGCATTTTGGCAACAATTCTCCAACATAACTCTCTTTACAAATGAGAACAAATGGCCTTATATAGAGGCTCAAAATTACAATGAGTGGCCAAGATTAAGGGGCAAAATCAAGGGCCAAGATTAAACCTTACAAACCCTAATTAGGGTTACCATCTTTCAACCAATTACATGAGGGCACCAAATTTGTGGGCCAATGAGAAAATTACAATAATATGTCAACCAATGAGAACATAAGACACTTGGCATGATTTGATTGCATGCACATGAAATTGCCACCTCATCAACCTTATCTTATAAATTTATTTAATCCTTGAGATGAGGTGAAGCCTTGGATACTTGAGCTCGTCCTTAGAAACTTTCTCATCACCACTTGAACTTGCTTGTATTTGATGTCTTGACCTTGAAAGAGTGAGGTCTCTATGCACTTAGGGTAATCTTGCCTTGGCCTTGGTGGCTTGCTTGGATGTGAACCTTCTTGCAATTTGAGAGCCTTGCTCTTGGCCACCCCCCTTGAAATCAAACTTGACCTCTTTCAACCTTTCGTCTTGCTTTCCTTCTTCATTACCCTTGCCTTCCTTAACTTGGTGTCTTCCCTAACCTTCCTACTCGAATTTGGTTTGCATGCACCCCCCTCTGCTTCAATACTCTTGGGTTCTAGGGGCACCTGCCTCGGCTATACCTCCTTGAGCGGCCCACAATCCACCCATTACTTGATTTGAAATAATCATTAAAATCATCAATTGCCTCCTAGCTAGTTAGTGAGTTGGTTCCTTCACCCCCTAATTAAGCTATGTGGAGTTCATCTTACATCCGAAATTATGTGAATTGTTCATTAAGTCCATTTCTAATAGATAATTACAACTTAGTTAGTGTGTTGATCAATCTTATCATCCAAGTTATAATTGCTTGCTTTGTATCAATTTGTAGTCCATTCTTATCTTTCCTCTTAATGTGATTGAATCTAATTACTAGTTGTCTTTGTTTGGTTTGCAATGAAAGAAAACAACTAGCCAAGGAAAAAAAACACATAACTCTACTCCACAGAGCTCACCACCGAGGGCAGACTCCTAAACATGGAGGGCCAACCACATAAAAAAGTCCAAGTCCAAGTTCCTATTACATTGGTGTAATGTTCCCACACTTACCTCTTGACCTTTAGAACTTGCCTACTTAGCCTATTACAACTTATCAACAAAATGCATGATCCTCTTGGGTGCTAGAACCCTCTCAAATCTAACCAAGCTAGCTTGCACGAATAGCCAAGCCCTGCCTAGCCTCAAATATCTTCAAATCTCTTCCAACTTGCAATGAAACCTGCTTCCTCGCTTGCACCTGCAATGAAAATATGGGATGGAGGGTGGGGGTGAAGTGGATGTAAGTGAAAGATGGAGATGGAGGATGGAGCTATGAAAATGTGGTGGCATCCTGTCTTCTTATCCTTCTTGGCCAAGGGGGAGGAGCTCTCCATCAACTTGTCTCTCAACTGTATCATGTTCACTGTGCCAATGCTGGTGTCCCTCACTTGCTTCAATTTCGAGAAGATGGTGGTCTTGGGCCTTATGTCTTCCTTGTCTTACTTGGTATGCATTGCCCTTTGGCTCTTGCTTGCACTAGCATCCGCCATCCTAACCCTTATTTCTGCCTCTTCTTTGTACAATGAGATGGGACTACACTTATCTCTGCCCCTCCAATCCTAGGGATGGAACTACCACTTATTTCTGCCTTTTCAATTCCTATCACACTATACTTATCTTTGCCTCTTCGCCTAGGGATGGGACTACCACTTATTTCTCCCAACTTCGTTTCTAGTGGTGGGACTACCACTTATATCTCCTTTCTCCAAATTCTAGATGAAAACTACACTTATATCTCCCAACTTCAAGCCCTAGATGAAATGATGAAGTGATGGATGGATGATGCAAGCAAGAAAATAGGGAAAATGTACCAAGCAAGAATAAGGAGAAAATCTGCCTTTTAGACCAACCTTCACCCTCAAGCATGAAGATGCTCCTCTACACCAACAAATTCTCCTCCAAAGAAGAAGAAGACAACACCAAAAATGCACTCCTCCACCAAAAGAAGAAAATCACCCCTTGCTAAATGTACTCCTCTTTGCAAAATTTTGCTCTTTTGCTGCTCCAAGAGCTCCTCCTTGGCTGCCAAGAGACAAGTGAGAAATGAATGAGAAAATGAGGAGACAAGCCCTCCCTTTATACTAAATTTTTGCCTCTTCAAATAGGGCCGACCTGCATTGGAGGGAAAATAAAATTAATTAAATTGCCAAACATATAACCCAAATTAAATGCATTAAATCACGTAGCCTTAGGTATTTAATTTTAATTTAAAATTGGGCTAGCCTATTGCAAAAACAAAAATTTGTGCAATAGCATGTTAATTTTCTTTTTAAAATAAAATTGGGCCACTCCAAAAAATGATCCATATTGGGCCCCTAAACATTGAAATTAACCAAGCCATGGCCCCAAAAATTCACTTACCCCCCAAAAAAAATCGATTTAAGGAAAGGGCAGATTTAAATTAAGAGAGCCACTTGCATTGAATTGTGCAAAATTATGGGTTTAAATTAGCCAAATCCGAAATTATCATAGGCCCTAAAATTGAAATTTTGAAAAAAGGTCATTTAGGCCTGTAATATAGATTTAAATCTTCCCCATTGTGGACCCAATAACTTACCTTGAATTTCACACCTCTTAGGCCTTAAAATACATTGAATTTAACATACAAAGGGGCCAAATTAAATTTCTAAATTACAAACACTCAGCCCAAAAATATGATTTTAATGCATTTAATCATGACAACCAAAATTAATTTTTATTATTTTGCAACCCAAAAATCATTTTGCAATTTATTTTTTTATTTTTTACAATTTATTATCTCTAATTGGCAATTAATTTTTTCATTTAATCTTTATTTTCACCATCCAAAAATTTACAAGGCTTTCCAAAAATACCCAAATTCACAATTAAATTTTGAAAATGTTCAAGTTATTCAATTTCATCAATTTTCAAAATTCATCTAAGTCCAAAATTTGCAATTTTATCCCGCCAGATATTAAAATAAAAATTTCTCATCGAATTTCATTTGGCCTGGAGACAAAATCGACTGTTTAAGAAAATCAACATTTCGCACAAGGTGAAAACAAGCAATATCCTCCCAGGCACTTCAAAATTATCCAAGGTGTAAAATTTTAATTTCAAAACCTCTGGATCGCCCAAAGTTCGCTAAGGCATCCAAATACCCGGATCTAGAAAAATTGCCAAGGCCTGCTCAAAAATTGGGGGTCCCCAAATTCTTTGGGGCGATGGTGTGAAAACCTCACAACAGGGCCTAAAGAGTGATATATTACAGTACGTTCAGGAATGCTCCACCTGTCAACAAAATAAATCCGAACACACTCTACCGGCGGGTTTACTTCAACCATTACCGATTCTAGAGAAGAAGTGGGATAGCATCTCAATGGATTTCATCTCCAGGCTTCCTAAAGCACAGGGAAAAGACTGCATCTTTGTGGTAGTCGACAGATTAACCAAGTATGCACATTTCTTTGCTATTCTAGTAGAGTTTTTAGCTTCACAAGAAGCAGACTTATTCTTCCGAGAGGTGTTCCGCTTGCACAGACTCCCTCGAAACATAGTGAGCGACAGAGATAGTCGCTTCCTTAGTAATTTCTGGAAAGAATTGTTTCGACTAGCAGGGACAGAGTTGTCACCAAGCACCATTTACCACCCCCAGACCGACAGACAAACAAAGATTGTGAACAAATGGCTGGAAGGTTACCTCAGAAATTATGTTTCAGCACAACAGAGGGCATGGGTAAAATGGCTACACCTGGGAGAGTACTGCTACAATACCACCTTCCACATGTCCATTGGAATGGAACCTTTTAAAGCTTTGTACGGTTATGAACCTCCTTCATTAGTGGACTTGGCTCTTGGTGACAGTCACACGCCGAAGGCCAAGGATTGGCTGTAGGAAGGAATAGATATTTTAAAGTCCCTAAAGGAAAATCTCTAGCGGGCTCAGAATCAACAGAAAATGTACGTTGACAGGCACCAAATCGAGAGGAGTTTTGAAGTAGGGGATCTGGTATACCTTCGACTTCAACCATACAGACAATCATCTCTGAAGGCTTTTGGGAAGGAGAAGTTGAGACCGCGCTTCTACGGACCCTACCGTGTGACAAGGAGAGTGGGTGAAGTTGCATACGAATCGGACCTACCTGAGGGAAGCCGAATCCACAAGGTCTTCCACGTTTCTTGTCTAAACAAAGTCGTGGGCCAGCAAGTGACGGTTTCCACAGACCCGCCACCCCTCGACGACGGAGGAAAGTTAGTATTGGAACCAGCTGAAATCATCGACAGTCGAGAGAAAAGTTTGAGGACACGCACTATCAAGGTATTTCTTGTGCGCTGGAAGGATCTAACCCTTGAAGATGCCACCTGGGAAGGAGAAGAGATTCTGGAACACCCCAGCTTGAAATTGCTTGAGGACAAGCAATTATTGGGACGGGAGGACTGTAATGTCCCTGTCATTAAATGACTAATAAAACTATTGTTTTTGGGTCCCGATCGATTTAGTTTATCTCGGGCCCATTCTTATTGGTGGCGTAGTGTAGTTGTTGCCGTTGGCTCTTTTGTGCACTCTCGGGAGTTTTCCCCGACGGGTATTTAAGCTCGGCATTGTTGTGAGGTTTTCACAACACCACCCCATCACAGATGGGGACCCCCCCCCCCCTTTTTTTTTTGTCGTCTTGTTGCTGTTTGCAGGCACTGGTTGAAAATTGGCTAAGTATTGAGGTGAGAAAGTAGCACTGGTAAAATTGCCTAGGGATTGAAGTGGTATTGATTTGATTCTAATCTGAGAGATGGAGCGAAGTTGGAGGATGAGAATGGATGGAAGACGAGGTAAATTGGGCAAATTATGAAGTATTTCGGAGATGGGATCTGTTTTTCAGTTCAAGAAAATTTATTGTTCATCTCCGAGCTGAGCATGTTTTAGCTCCGTCTATTTATTGTTCATCTCCGAGCTGAGCATGTTTTAGCTCCGTCTATTTATTGCTCATCTCTGAGTTGAACGAGTTTTAGTCCCCTCTAATTGTCGCTCATCTTTGAGCTGGGCATGTTTTACTTCCATCTAATTCGTGTCTCATCTCCGGGCTGGGGCCTCTTTTCGTGCATTAACTTTTATTGTCTCATCTCACAATGCACTTTTCTAAGGCCTGGGTTTTATATAGCAGACTTAAGTTGGGCCTTGTTTAGACTCTCTAGGCTGCCAATTACGAGGTATATGGCCCGGATTTCAAGGAGCGATGGTTGTGCCCACTTCTGCCCCTTTAAAATTGATAATACAATTGCAAAATTCAAAGTTTTGACACCTCAAAGTGGCTGCTTTACCCAAAATCCGAATCTGATCAACAGGACAGGTAAAATGGATTAAGAAATGCCTTGGGGTCTCCTTTTATACGGAGCAGTTTGCATTGGGCCAGGCCTATATCAAACAGCCCCTCAATAAATTCAAATCTGGGCATTGAGATTTTAAAACCTGAGATTAAAAATAAATTTAGAGCCTTTTAAAATCAAAATCTGGGCAGGGTCTGCATTAAAATTTGATGGATTGGCCTTTAAAATTTCGAATTTGGGCAAGTTTAAATTGGAATTTGAGCATAAAAATCTAAAGAGCTGGGCGCTAATATCCAACAAATTGGGCTGTAAGCTATGAAATCTGGATAATTAAATTTAGAATGTGCATTGAGATTTAAATCTAGGCATCGAAATTAAATGTTTGCTTTGAATTTTGAATGATTTGGCCGCTAATTGCAAAAATCTAGGGCCTTTTGTGTGGCGTGTAGCATAAAAAATTAAAATGGGGCCTCCTTATGGTAGCGCCACCAATGTGTCTAATATAATTCAAGGCTGGGCGAAATATAAGTAAATTTAATGCAAAATTTTAATGAAAATTTAATTCTGTTTTATGGCCAGGTTGGCCTCTTTATTGGCATTGAATTTTAAATTTTTGTTGTCTCTTTGTGTGCAGGTCGGCCCATTAAATAAGGGCTAAAATTGGGTATATAGGAGGAGTCTCCTCCTCTCCTCATCCAATCTACAGCAGTCCGAATTCACCAAGGAGCAGAGCAGCGAATTTATAAGGGGGCAAGTCTGCCCTAAGACCCTCGAATTGGCTATAAAGGGAGGCTCCCCTTCCCTCATTTCATCATCAACAGCCAGCGATTTCTTAAGGCTTAGAAGCAAGGATCTGAAAATTCAAGGGTGGAGTCCAGCGATTTTGGTGTATGAGGGCCAGCGAAATTCAGGTGCAGATCCGAAATGGAATTGAGGCCAGCGAAATGGGTAGGGGAAGCAGTCAAGGCAGAGCTGATCCATGGTAGAGACTTGCGATTTGTTGAGCAAGGGCGGATTCGAATTTTTTTTTAAGAGCAGATCGGATTCATTTGAGGAGCAGCGACATAGCCTAAAGGAAGAACGAAACATAATAAGGAGGCAGCGAGCTGGCCTAGCAGGGCTGCGATACCATTTGGAGGCTCAGGTCTGACATTTGAGAGGGCAGCGACATAGATAAGGGGCCTGCTATTTAGTAGATTGGAGGAACAGTCAGATTTTGATAGAGGGCAGTGCCTAAGTTTTTTTTAGAAGTGAGACTTTGGTCTAATAGAGGGGTAGCAGATCTGATATTAAGACAAGGAGCGAATTTTTGTTTGTGGAGGGAAATTTAATAAGTCGAGGTCAGATCTGGCATCGCAAGGGTATGAATGAGAGTATTGCTTGTGAGCAGGCCCGAATTCTCCAAGGGCCGGAACTAGCATTGTTGAAGATCACATCAGAATTTAGAAGTCATATCTGAAATGCAAAGGCAGATCCGAATTTGCAGAGGGAGCTGCTCATCTTAGGAGCTTCATGGTCTTATATAACGCAGCTGAGTGGAAGAGGTCATGTTCTACTTATACAAGAGATGTAAGCTATTTTGAATACAGGCTTGGGAGCTTGCCAAGTGTCCCCACGGAAATGATTGATGAAATGGTGTCTAGATTCATTGAATGTGAGAAGGAGAATGAGGATGAGGCACATGATTCCCAAGACGATGACATGGCGTAGGCCCACAAAATCTCAAGGATATTGATTGGCTGATTAATGAATGCTTCATTTTGGTTGGCCCATTTGGCGCCAGGTGGCATGGACCCACATGTCCTATCTTTTCACTGGTGCATATTATTTTGAATTTTCCTATTGGATGGTGATTTCTTCTACATGTGCATTCTTCTTATTGAGCCACATGTCATTGATCCTTATCTGGTTGTTGAGGATTTGAATTTTCTTATTGGTCCATGAGGGCAATGTAATTTTCCTATTGGCCCACATGGTGGTGCTTAATTGTAATTGGGTGGGCATTAAATATTTGTAGTAGGTGGTTATGGAAACCCTAATCAAGGCTTTTGCCTCTTAATCTCAGCCCTTGATTTAAAGTTTTTGCCTTTTAATCTTGGCCACTCATTGTATTTGAAGCCTCTATATAAGGCCTTCTGCTCTCATTTGTAAACATGGGAAGATTGAAGAATTTTTTTGCTTAAGTAATGCCTTTATCGTTCTTCTTATCATTGTTGTGTTTTGCATGGTGATTGAGTTGGAACACTTGGTGTTATTGCATGGTTTCTACTTTCACAATTAAGATAGGATTTTATTTCAAAGTTGTTAAAGTAATGGTAGAAATAGATAGATTGTGTGGTGATATTGGTGGATGTTTGATTGGATTCTATAAAACTAGGCCACTAGCTCCTTGTAGATGCAAGGGCGCCCTGTGTGGTAATCTAGTAATTGTGCTTAAGTTCAATTAGCATTAGATCCTTATTTTGTACTCCAAGTTGGATTGAGGGGAAGGTGTTGATATGAAAACCATTTAAGATCCTTTGAAGCTTTGCACTAGGTGGAGTTGAAGTTGCAGGAAAGCCTCCATTTGGTAGGAATCCTAGTCCATCCATTAGTTTTCCCATCCATAGTTAGAATAGGAAGTAGTCTAGATAGTAGAAGTTTGAAGAGTAAAGTTGGAAGTGATATAAATCTTGGATATACTTTATCATTTATTGTAAAGCCAAATCTTTAGCAGTGCAAATAAGTTGACACCTTTGAATGAAACACGTAAGCCCGCCTAAGTGATTAACCAACAAATCACATCATTTCAACTGAGTTAGATATCCACAAGTGTAAGGAACCTTCGAGTCATTTCATGATCTTCATTGCAAAGCTTAGCATGGGAGATGACTTTATTCAAGAGAGGATTTGATGTTCTATGTTTCTCGAAACATTGAGTGTTCAGTCTTGCATGTTGTGTAAGTGGAACAAAACTCGCATCAACAAGCGTGTAGGTTAGTTTTGATATGTGGAGATTTATTTGATTTGCATTTGCGATTTCCTATTGGAATTCTCCTGTTTGCCATTTTAGAGGTGAAAGACCCTCCCTATTTGGTTTGTTGCAGTTTCGTTGGGATTCAACCCTCACCCTACTCTGCTTTGTTCTGCTTGTATCGGATCTGGCAAATCCGAGGTTCCGTCAATAAATTCACTAGAAATATTTATGGCAAACATATTTGGGCTTGCGTATTGTTCTGTGTTTGCAATGGTCATTTTTAATTACCGACGAAGGAAACGAGAATATCATACGATCATCTCGGAGGCATCATCATCCACCCTGCACCCATCAAACTCTTCGTACGGCTACCTCTGCTACACCGTATGGCCTGCAACATCAAACTTCCGTACGGTCTGCACTCCATACCGTACGACCGCACCATCCTCTCCATCGTACGACCTGCATCATAACACCGTACAACCTGAAGACTCACTACACCGTACGACACTTACCTCTGTACAACCTAGGCCAACACCGTACGACATCCCAGGCTTCTACCCTGTACGGATTTTGACCTACGTATGGCTCAGGCCACAATTCCGTACGGACTCACCACTGTACTGTCCATAAGACATACCGTACGACCTCCTACCTCCGTACGGTTCTCTAATTTCCTCTCTGTACGAACTCAGCATTACCGTACGGTCTATAACTGCTCAATTACGCCTTACTCTTGGACACTTAGTCATTATTATTTGCATGGAAGAGACTCACTAGAGGTTGGGAACATTACAATGGCGAATATGAATTAAGGATGTCGGTCCTTAATTGTTGTATACTTGTTTTAGATACCGTGTGTATCTTAGCAAGGGGTTATGTAGTTGTTTGTATATTAGGAAAGCCTAATTGACCGACTTGATCATGTAAAATGTAATAGGGTATATATGTAAGATCTTTTCTTTGGAAAAAAGATATGGTGTGTGGATATTGTGAAAGAGGATTGTGGAAGCTGCAAGCTTGTACCTGATGGATGTAGAGCAGAGAATTGTATGTACTTCATTGGAACTGATCAAGTAAAGATAGTTGCTATCAGACAGTTCACAAGGATTGTGTATTTCCTCATATACACTTGTGTTGGGAACAATGAGTTCTGAAGGTGGACATAACCTTCTTTGGGCAGTGAGCCCAGGTAGTGAGCCTACCCTTTTCTTTGACTCCTAACAGGGTCTGTCCTCTAACAAGGACTATGTATTGTAATGCTTTAATTAGCTCCTAACAGGGCTAGATCTTCTAACAAGGATACTATACTCTCAGCACATCATTAGTGGGTGTTAATTCCCACTGGGGTTTTACCTTTAACAGGGTTTCCTCGACAACAAATATTGTGTTATTGTGTTGGCATTCATTGTGTTCATTGGATTTGATATTGCTGCTACTTAAAAGTTTAAAGTTTAATATTCTCTCATATAACTGATTCACCCCCCCTCTCAGTTATATGGTGGACTGTTATTCCTAACAATTGGTATTCGAGCTTCTGGTCCTTAGAGAGAAAGCTTAACAACTTGAGGCGATCTTGGAGATGGCATACTATAGGAAGGATAGTCCGAAATTTGATCCTGAAAACTTTGACAATAGGAAGAACAAGATGCGAACTCATTCGTTATGTTTGGGCATCGACTACTGGATGGTTACAAAGAATCAGGTTGCTATGAAGGCTGAGGATGAATTGGCAAAAGCTACTGATGGTAAAAAGAAGGTATTTTCATATAACATGGTCGCAAGGGAAGCACTGATCAACACACTCTCTAAAGGATAATTTACTGAGGTTAAAGATCTAGATTCGACACACCAGATTTGGGTAAGATTAGAAGCATTGTATGAAGGAGACAGGTTTACCAAGCAAGCGAAGTTACAGAACTGGAAAACAAGAATGGAGAAGTTGCAAATGAAGGATGATGAAAGCATTAGGGCTTATGTTTAAAGGGTTACAGAGGTTGTGGTTGGAATCAAAAATTTTGGAGGCACCTATGAAGAGGAAGAAGTCATTGCGAAGATTCTTAGATCATTGACACTTGCTTACAAGACTAAAGCTTTGACTATAGAAGAAATTATACCTTTGACTCCAAACTTTAGCAGAGAAATGTTGATTGCAAAGCTAACTACTTTTGAAGCTGCAAAAATGAGAGATACTGTACCTAAAGTTGAATTTACATTTAAAGCATCTGCACACAAGAAGATAATGTTTGCACTTCTGAGCACCAACAGTGAGAACCTAAAATAAGAGCTTGGTGAATATGCTGAGGAATGAGAACAGATACAAGCAGAGGAAAGAAAGATGGATGAACTTGTTGCACTAATTGCTAGAAGAGAAAAGAAAGGTAAGGGTAAATTTGAAGGAAAGTTACCTTGGAAGTGTTTTTCATGCAGTAAGATAGGTCACTATGCATCTAGATGTCCTACAAGAGTTCCTAAGCACAAACCTAAGTTTTTCAAGTCTAAGTATTCAAAAGATAAGGAATGTTATTATGCTAGTGAAGGTATTTCTAATGATGATGATTTGGATTATGAGGAAATTGGATTTATTGCTATTAAAGATGAAAAACCAGTACATGAAGAAAAAGCTTTAGTATCACATGTTGATAAAAAATTTGAATGGATTATAGACAGTGGTTGCTCACGTCATATGACTGGAGACAAAAACATGTTTGTTAAATTAGTAAAGTATGATGGTGGTAGTGTGAGATTCGGAGACAATATTCCTAAACCCATCATAGAAGTAGGATCTATTACTTTGGATGAAAAGACTAATACTTATAATGTACTACTTGTTGATGGACTTAAGCATAACCTGTTGAGTGTTGGACAACTGATGGACAAAGAGTTTCAATTACAATTCACTGATGGTAAATGTTTTATTAGAAGCAAGGCAGGAAAGCTGATTGCAACCGGTGCTAAATCTAGAGGTAATGTATTTGAATTAAATACATCTGGAGCCTCTTGTTTTGTTGCGAAGGTAGATGACAGTTGGTTATGGCACAAAATATTTTGTCATGTTAATTTTGATAATATTGTGAAGGCAAGCCTGACTAATGCTGTGAGAGACTTACCGAAGATTGTGAAACCATCTAACATTGTATGCAGAGAATATGTTATGGGAAAGCAGACTAGAAGCAGTTATAAAAGAAAATCATATACAACAAAAGGAAAGTTGGATCTGGTACATACAAACCTTTGTGGACCTACAAGGACAAGATCATATTATGGTGAAAGGTATTTTATACTTTTTGTTGATGACTTTTCTAGAATGATGTGGGTCACTTACCTGAAAGAAAAATCAGAAGCATTTGACAAATTGAAGATATTCAAAGCAAAAGTAGAGAATGAATCAGGTCTAAAGATAAAATGTTTAAAATCAGACAAAGGTGGAGAATTTACTTCAGATCTATTCAATTCATATTGCGAAGAGCATGGAATACAAAGGCAAACATCTTGTCCTAGGACTCCACAAGAGAATGGGATAGCAGAGCAAAGAAACATAACTGAATAGAGGTAAAAAGGATTCAAACCTATTCAAATGTATAGGGGTAAATATGAGATCTATTCTCAAACCCAAATTCCCCAAAGAAGAGATCCAATTTGATCAACCAAAAGGTTAATACACAATTGAATCAATTTGTGAAGAATATGGAAGAGAGAGAGAGTAAATCCAATATTTCCCTATGGAGGAAGATATATATATTATGTTTGGAAATCTGAAATAATTGAAATACAAATACTAACCTCAAATTCGGGCAGATCTGGAAAATGTTGAATTCTGATGTCTGTGTACACTTTTGGAAAAATTTGAAACTTGTCCTGGACTGGAAATGCCGAGACAGAGAAAACCCAGAAATCTTTCTCTAAGATGGCTCAGCTCGGGTTTGACCCTCATAAAAGGTCAAATACTACATTCTTTATTTGAAGTCCGATTTGAATTTTATTCACAGATCTCGGAAGTTTGCTGAAAAGGGTATCCAAATTCGTTCTCAGATCCGAAATTCCGCACCTGTACTTGCAAAAAAATGGGGGGTTTGCCTTGGTCAAACCCCTATTTAGGAATTAACCTTGAAATTGAATTGAAATGTATTGTGCATAAACAAAGTAATTGAAACAAATCACCTCGCTTATGTTGAAGTCCTTGTAGAGGATTTGAATCCTCAAATCCACAAGTAGGAATGAATGTAGGATGTCTCCAATCAATGGTATTTGATCTTCAACACTAATCTTGATTTGATCTTTGCATATGAGAAAGCTTGCATGAATGGAGAAGAATGGATCTTCAAGGGGACTCCAAAGAGATTGAATCCTTCAATGGCTAACAATGGATCTCCTTGATGGATAGATGCTTGAACACTTGAATGCTTGAAGACTTGCTTGCATTTGAGAGTTTGAACACTTGAGATGTGAAAGATGGATATCAATTGCTTGATTGTGGATGAGAAAATGAGAGAGGAAGGCCTCCTTTTATAGTGAACTAGGGCACACTCCTCTAGAGGGGCCACTTTGGAGAATTAAATCTCAATTAGGTGCTAACTTTTAGAAAATATACCTAGATTAAATGCAATTAAAGGATTTACCATCCCGAAACCCGAAATGGCTAACCCGGAGGTGGGAAAATAAATATCCCGAAAGCCCGATGCTCGGAAATCATAGAAATTGGAGATTTGAAGGGGGCAAAATCGAGGTTGGACTTGACCTAGTCAGGTTCAAGCTCGACCTTGACCCTGGTCCCAGATTGACTCAGAACCAAGTCAGGAGGTCCCGGGGATGCTCAAAAACCTAGAACTGATGCCAGAACATGACAGAATGTCAGGGACAGACATAAAATCCTATGATTACTATGATGAAGGCTAGGAGGATCTATTTCTACATCCTACCTAGAAAATAGAGCCATGGAAGAGGGAAAATCAGTAGAATCCTTAAGATCCTAACCCTAATTTCACCTAGAATGAAGAAATCAAGTGCAGGGAAAAAGTGGAAAGCGGGGAGAAAAGCCAAATACATGCAAGGACCTGATCAAGGTGCTTGACATGATCCCAAACCACTTACTCGGAGGGCTAAACGCTCTTATCATGGAAGTGCTTCCATTTTAAGACGATACAATAACTATACTTGATGCTGCTAGGACAATGTTGCTTGAAGGAAATGTATCTCATATGCATTGGAGAGAAGTTGTTGGGACAATAGTGTACACTTTGAACAAAATTCAAATCAGAGAAGGTACAGTAAGACTCCTTATGAATTGTGGTTTGATCATACTCCTGTAAAATATTTTAAAATATTTGGTAGTAAATGCTATATCAAAAGAGATGATGAGATAAGAAAGTTTGATGCTAGAAGTGCTGAAGGTATTTTCCTTGGTTATTCTACTAAAAACAAGGCTTATAAATGTTTTAATCTGAGATTGAGAAAGATGATTGAAAGTAACAATGTGATGATAGATGAGAGGTTTTAGATACAAGAGAGAATGTATGATTGTACACAAGATACAAAGATCAAAGAGGCTGCTACTACAGAAGAAGAACTTGTTGAGATTGAATGTGAAAATGAGACTTGTGATGATGACACAAATTAGACTACTGAGATTCCTAAGACTCCGAGGTATGTAAAGAAAGACCATCCTGAAAAAAAATTTATTGGTAATACAAATCAAGGAGTAATGACTAGATCAAAGGTTAGAGAAAAAAATTGTTTGATTTCTCAAGTTGAACCAAAGACTACTGATGAAGCTTGTAGAGATGAATCTTGGATAAATGCTATGAAGGAAGAGCTAGATCAGATAAAGGAAAATAACATTTGGGAATTGGTTCCTAGACCTAAAGACAAAAATGTAATAGGAACTAAGTGGGTTTTCAGAAACAAAATGCATGAAGAAGGAACTGTTGTAAGGAACAAGACAAGATTGGTATGTAAAGGTTATTCACAACAAGAAGGCATAGATTTTGAATAGACATTTGCTCTTGTTGCTAGAATAGAGGCTATGAGATTATTCTTGGCTTATGCTGCGCATAAAGACTTCAAGGTATATCAGATGGATGTGAAATTTGCATTTCTGAAAGGGGATCTTGAAGAGGAGGTTTACATAGAACAACCTGATGGATTTCCTTTATTCGAAGATGAAGACATAGTATGCAAGTTGAAGAAGGCACTGTATGGACTGAAGCAAGCTCCAAGGGCTTGGTATGCAAGGTTAGACAAATACTTACTTCGCCTTGGGTTTAAGAAAGGTAATGCTAACAATAACTTATATTTGAGAACTAGTGAAGATGGAGTTTTGATAATAGAAGTTTTTGTTGATGATATTATTTTTGGAGGCAATGATGATGTGTAAGAAATTCTCTAAAGAGATGGAAAATGAATTTGAGATGTCCATGATAGGTGAAATGAAATTCTTTCTAGGACTGCAAATAATTCAGAACAAGAATGACATTTTTATTTCTCGGACTAAGTATCTTAAAGAAATGTTGAAAAAGTTTGGAATGGAAGATTGTAAACCAGTTGGTACACCCATGGTGACTGGTCATAAACTATCAAGTAATGATGAGACAAAGTGTGTTTTTCAGACCAAGTACAGATCAATAGTTGGTGGATTACAATATTTGACTCACACCAGACCAGATATTGCTAATGCTGTTGGAATTGTGGCTAGATATTAGACAAAACCTAAAGAGACACCTAGCTGCTGTGAAAAGGATATTTAGATATCTGAAAGGGACAATTGAATATGGCTTATGGTATGGTAGGAATGATAGCTTTGAGCTTCATGCTTATACTGATGCTGATTGGGCAGGGAATATTGATGACAGGAAGAGTACTAGTGGAGGTGCATTTTTCCTTGGGAAAAAGTTGGTTTCATGGTTAAGTAAAAAGCAAGATTGTATAGTTCAATCTACTGCGGAATCAGAGTATGTTGTTGCTGCTATTAACTGCATTGAAATTGTTTGGATAAAACAAATGTTGAAAGACATTGGAATAACTTTTGTTGAACCCGTGGTTATCCATTGTGATAACACTAGTACAGTGAATATGTCAAAGAATCCGTTGATGCATTCTAAAACTAAACATATTTCTATCAAGTATCACTTTTTGAGAGACAAGGTGGCAGAGAATGAAATAAGACTGGAGTATATTAGCACAAAGGAACAGATTGCAGACATCTTTACAAAGATGTTGCCAAAAGATGCCTTTGAGTATCTGAGAGGTATGCTTGGGGTGCAGGCCCCTCGTCAGAATTAAATGATGTAGGGATGCATCAGTCCAGAGGTTTTTAGAGCTCTATCATAATCTGGACTTGATGTATGGATCTACTCCTTAGGGGGAGTGATCGAATGGAAGCTTACATAATACATTTGGGTGATTCAACATCTGGTTGATGAAGATAAAGCAGAAGAGCAATTGATGACTTCTGGCACCCTTTGCCATTGTTGTCATAGGGGGAGAGATTGCTATGAGAAAATCCCTACTGTATGGGGAGATTGTATGGAGAGATTCTATGAGAAGATGTACTATGAGAGTACTGTTTGGTTACAAAACTTTGGGTTAATGGATTTTCCCATATGTTGACATCAATGCCAAATGGGGAGATTGTTAGGTATTGCTAATGCATTGGGGGAGATTGTTGGATGCATTTAATATGTTTAATCACTACATTATCTTGGTGGTGGAATTGGCATTCATACTGTTGTCATTCGTGTTTTGTCACTGATGTCAACATATGTTTGTATAAGGAAAATAGACTGGTTATTACAGTGTACGGACACTGTACAGATGTTTTAGAAAGTGAGAAGTCAGATGAGAGTATAGGAAGATGTTGTGGTCTTATATCCAAGATTGCATTATGTAATGTTGTGTATTGGCTAAGTTACAAATGTTTTGGTGAAGACTGGTTATTGGATTGTGGTAGTGAAAGTTGACAGAGTAAGTCTTTGTGTTTTTGGTATATCTTACAGAAGGTATGGATTCAGTTCATGTGAGCTTAAGGGACGACATTTAGTGTATTGAATAATGTTCATTGGTCAGCGCAAGTCACGGAAAGCAGGATGACGTCAACTGTGACGTGTGTTCTGGAGATGACCTATTTGGAAGCCGACTTGAAGGTTGTAGCGTGTATTATGGATGACAAATATAAATTAAGGATGTCGGTCCTTAATTGTTGTATACTTGTTTTAGATACCGTGTGTATCTTAGCAAGGGGTTATGTAATTGTTTGTATATTAGGAAAGCCTAATCGGCCGACCTGATCATGTAAAATGTAATAGGGTATATATGTAAGATCTTTTCTTTGGAAAAAAGATATGGTGTGTGGATATTGTGAAAGAGGATTGTGGAAGCTGCAAGCTCGTACCTGTTGGATGTAGAGCAGAGAATTGTATGTACTTCATTGGAACTGATCAAGCAAAGACAGTTGCTATCGGACAATTCACAAGGATTGTATATTTCCTTATATACACTTGTGTTGCGAACAATGAGTTCTGAAGGTGGACATAACCTTCTTTGGGCAGTGAGCCTAGGTAGTGAGCCTACCCTTTTCTTTGACTCCTAACAAGGTCTGTCTTCTAACAAGGACTATGTACTATAATGCTTTAATCAGCTCCTAACAGGACTAGATCTTCTAACAAGGATACTATACTCTCAGTACATCATTAGTGGGTATTAATTTCCACCGGGGTCTTACCTTTAACAAGGTTTCCTCGACAACAAATATTGTGTTATTGTGTTTGCATTCATTGTGTTCATTGGATTTGATATTGCTGCTACCTAAAAGTTTAAAGTTTAATATTCTCTCATATAACTGATTCACCCCCCCTCTCAGTTATATTGGTGGACTATTATTCCTAACACTTCTATGGATATGTTTTCTTCTATTGAGCCTTGTAATTCTCCTAATATATTGATGGGTAACAACACATACATGAGGTTTTGTGGGAAAGGTTTATTCCTATAGGAGAGGGGACATTTAATGATTTTGTTCAGCGCAAGTCACAGAAAGCAGGATGATGTTAGCTGTGGCGTGTGTTCTGGAGATGACCTATTTGGAAGCCGACTTGAAGGCTGTAGCGTGTATTATGGATGACAAATATGAATTAAGGATGTCGGTCCTTAATTGTTGTATACTTGTTCTAGATACCGTGTGTATCTTAGCAAGGGGTTATGTAATTGTTTGTATATTAGGAAAGCCTAATCGACCGACCTGATCATGTAAAATGTAATAGGGTATATATGTAAGATCTTTTCTTTGGAAAAAAGATATGGTGTGTGGATATTGTGAAAGAGGATTGTGGAAGCTGCGAGCTTGTACCTGCTGGATGTAGAGTAGAGAATTGTATGTACTTCATTGGAACTGATCAAGAAAAGACAGTTGCTATCAAACAGTTCACAAGGATTGTGTATTTCCTCATATACATTTGTGTTGTGAACAGTGAGTTCTGAAGGTGGACATAACCTTCTTTGGGCAGTGAGCCTAGGTAGTGAGCCTACCCTTTTCTTTGACTCCTAACAGGGTCTATCCTCTAACAAGGACTATGTACTGTAATGCTTTAATTAGCGTCTATCAGGGCTAGATCTTCTAAAAAGGATACTATATTGTCAGTTTATCATTAGTGGGTGTTAATTCCCACTGGGGTTTTACCTTTAACAGGGTTTGCTCGACAACAAATATTGTGTTATTGTGTTTGCATTCATTGTGTTCATTGGATTTGATATTGCTGCTATTTAAAAGTTTAAAGTTTAATATTCTCTCATATAACTGATTCAGCCCCCCTCTCAGTTATATTGGTGGACTGTTATTCCTAACACTTCTATGGATATGTTTTCTTCTGTTGAGCCTTGTAATTCTCCAAATATAGTGATGGGTAACAACACATACATGATGTTTTGTGGGAAAGGTTCTATTTCTATAGGAGAGGGGACATTTAATGATGTTCTTTGTGTACCATCCTTGCCACTAATCTCCTTTCTATTTACCAAATTGCTCATGGGGCACAAGGTAAAATTGTTGAGTTCACTCTTGATTATGTCTACATTAGGGACTTGGAGACTAGAGATGTCATAGTTGTGAGAGTTGTTGATCATACATCACGCTTGTATTCTTTTTCACATTTTGTTGATGGTGATGATATTCATGATGAACACACCCCCTTTACCAATGGTGAATTAGGTATGTGATGAGAACTTTGGACACTTGAATCATTTTGTTCTTGATCCAAGTGTTGAGCTTACACTTCCTCCACCACCTACTTCTTCAGACATGGGTTCTACTATTCAGTAGGATGATCATAGGGTTTTAGATCTTGCAGTATGTGATGACTACTTGGATGACATTTCAACATTTGTTGTTGATTATCATAATGCAGATTTGGGAGACATACAAGAGGGGGATTCTCTTCTCTCTAATGATAGCATCACAGTTGGCAATACTTCTTCACCTTCTTTGGAGATTGACATTCTTGATTCTTCTCCTTCACTTTATTTGTCACATGATGTGATAGATTCTTTGAGCTTGAAGAGAACTATTTAGTCTTCAGAGATGCATACATGGAGACCTTCATCTTCTTCTTCCTTCCATTTGCATATGGATTGACTTCTTCATCATTTGATGTATCTATTTCTTCCTAAGGGAAGATATGTTTCTTGTAGGCATTGGATTATCTTTTGTTTGTAGGTACTCTTCATCAACATTGGAGCTTCTTCATTATGGGGGGGACATCATGTCTCCTATCCTTCTTATGGGGGGATAATTCTTTGTATATACATGATGTATGTAGTCCTTGGGGGCTCTTGAGTACTCCATCCTTCCATGCATCTTGTATTTTCATCTTTCTTTTTGGGGGAGGGTTTTTCCATGAAGTTTTCCCTCTTTCTCCATTTTATGAGAGATTGCATTTCATGTATTGTATTGCATATTGTACATGGGTACCTAACATGGCCTAGTAGGTACTCTTCGTCAACTTTGGAGCTTCTTCATTATGGGGGGGACATCATGTCTCCTTCTATCTTTCTTATGGGGGGATAATTCTTTGTATATACCATAGTTACACCGCCCTGGGGGACGTGAGGACGGCGGGACGGGGGGACAAGTTTCCGGGACAGGTGGATAGAGGGGCCTCAATTTGGGGACGGCGGCGGGGGACGGGGGGGGGGGTTTATATAGTATATACTATACATGTGGTACTTAAAATGGTAGTTATGAAAAGATGTATAACAATATAAGAGTCTAAGACATAAAGATGTAAAGTTAAACAGTAAATACTAAAATCATTGAACATTGCATTGTTAATATATTGAATCATTGAACATTTAACATTGCATAATGCATTGAACATTGAACATTGCATTGGGCATTGAACAGTAAATTTTAAATACTCCAATCAGCATAAGAGTTCTATTAATCAGTATAATAAATATCAAAAGTATGAGTATCTAACTCATCATAAAGATGATTACTGTACTACATTGAGTAGCATATATCAAAACAAGTACAAACAACAAAATCAAAATGCTAAGGAGGCCTCTCTGATTGGAGTTTTAAAAAAATTAAAAACTTGTGTTTTATTTTTTTTTGCACTTTAATGGACTGCCGAAACAGGGGACGTCTGGGCGTCCCCTTCAAGGTCAAGGGATGTCCAGGCGTCCCCTTGTCCCCATCCGGGATGCCCAGACGTCCCTGCGTCCCCCATCGGGACGGCGGCAGAACGGCTGCTCCACCCAGACCTCTTGGACGCCGTCCCCCCATCTCGGGTGCATCCCCGTCTCGGGTGCGTTTGGGTTTTAGGGGGGGGACGCGTCCTCGGGTTACTCTGGTATATACATGATGTATGTAGTCCTTGGGGGCTCTTGAGTACTCCATCCCTCCATGCATCTTGTATTTTCATCTTTCTTTTTGGGGTAGGGTTTTTCCATGAGGTTTTCCCTCTTTCTCCGTTTTATGAGAGATTGCATTTCATGTATTGTATTGCATATTGTACATGGGTACCTAACATGGCCTAGTAGGCGGGATCCATCTTGCATTGTGAGTTTAAGTACATTTCCCTAAGTTGCACTTAAGGGGGGGTGTTGGTGTAATTAAATATTCCTAATTACACTTTACTTAATCTTACTTAGGATAATGCATTACATAGTAGTTTGTCATTGAGACACCTAGGAGTTTGCACATAATTTATGCACATGGTGCAGGAGAAATTCCACTTTAGGTGTGAGACCACCTTTAGTGCACATATCACATTATCATCCTCATCATGACACATACTTCATTGCATAATGGAGGATTATCCACATTTGGTGGACATGTGATTACACTTTGCATAGGTGATAGCTTATCAGCTTCTTATCATTGTCTCTTATCGCCTTTCCTATTTAAGGAGGCCTATTATGTACATTTCAATCAATCGATTCAATCAATTATTGAATTTGCATTATCGATAATATCATTCTTGCATCTTAATGCATCTGTCTTGCCAATCTCTTGCGGAAGTTATCTTGGTTTTTCATTTGATCCTAGAGGTGTTGTAGAGTCACCTAAAAATCTAATATATATATATAGATAGATAGAGAGATAGAGAGAGAGAGAGAGAGATTCCTGCAAGTTAATGGACACAACAATATAGCAGCATCAATATAACATGTCACTGTTAAAGTGATGCGGATTATTTTTTTAGAAGCCGGCATGCCAACCACACTCTAATTTTTTGTTTGTTTGTCTGTGCTTGTCACACAATACCACACTGTACCAGACCACATGCACCATTAATCCTTTTTGCAACTGATAATTATAACGGACTCTAGTACCATATCAAAAATTTTGATGTTTGAGACTTCGAGTCAAAATTTAAACAATGAAATCAGAATTCAAATTATTGCCATTAGTATTAGCTATTATATAACATATATTGTTAGCTATGAATCTAAATATTGTTATATATATTGCTGTTATACTACTGTTGATGCTGTTAGTGCTGTCATGATTGGATTTATTCCTGTTATACTGCTGCGGTGATATATTTACTGCTGCAGTTATAATGCTGTCATGATATTTAAGTCTTTTTTTAATGTCATGAATATTTCTTTAAGAACATTATAAAGTTTGTCTTGCTGTTGAGATGTCTGGCCAACCTGGTGATGGTTGAGGGATGTCCCAGATTTCCCCAGCCATCTCAGGGACAGCCAAACATGCCTGCGGGACTGCAACACGTTTTGGAAATGTCTTTGAAGATTTTTGGGGATGGCAAGGGGCACTCCCTGTTGTCCCCTTGTACCTGAAACATCATTGGGGATGAGGATGACTGTTTGAGGGTCAGGGACACATCCCCACTGAACATAGTTTCCAGTTGATACATTTGACTTGGTACAGAATTTTCATATAGGCTCAACATACCATAAGTGTAACTAATTTGTGATCCCAACAATGTGCTTCGTGCTGGAAACATTTTACTATTTTAGTAAAAAAACATTTTAGAAATACAGTAAAATGTTTGGGGATATTTTGTAGCTCATTACAGGATCGATAGTGGAAATTCTGACCACCTTTTTTGTTTTTTTTGTTTTCTAGGGGCTGCCTTTCCAACATTGTGCCTCACCAGTTCCCTACTTGATAACATTGTGGAAATACAAACATCCTGCAAACACAAGCAATAATGTAGACAGATTTCTGGATTTTTAATTTCCATCCTTGCATTTCTCATCCTGATGATGGATCACAGAGTGTGATCCGAAACGTTGATGCTAAAAATACTTACACGATCGAATCCAGAAATCTGTCTACATTACTAATGGATTGTGGAAATCTGATGTTGTTAACAAGCAATAATTTTGAACTCAAGTGATATTGTGGGTATTTCCTCTGTATTGTTTACTTGTGTGCTAAATTTTTTCATTCCCCATTATTTTCCCTCTGCCCCCTGTGAAAGAAAAACATTAGAAAGGAGAAGAAAAATATTTTAAATATCAGTAAATTGGAATTGAATGATACCTTGAATTTCAAACAAGCAACAAAGAAAACCTACAAAAACACATGGCTATTATCCATGCTTTTAAAGAATATAAGCAAATAAGAATTGAATCATACCCACAATTTCAAGGAAACACCAAATTAAAACCCATAAAAGTGCATGAAAGCTATTATTCATGATTTTTCACTTCCAAGTGGAAGCTTCCTTTTTTTCTATCCTACAATGTGATGAAATTTAAGATCAAGAGTAAATGGCTTTTAAATTTTCTTATATAACCTAGATATTTATATAATTACAATATATACTTTATTACTATAATGCTGAGATGTGACAATACCGTTCTTTGAACAATATATTATTCTTCACTGCTGTACATAACTTTTCTGTATTCTCCGTGTCTAAGAGTCATCAAATGAGTTTCATAATATACTGCAGTGAGCAGACATTACTTGATGAGACGTGACTCATTAATGAGTCATGACTCATCAAGTCATGACTGTTCAAAGCAGTTAACAGCTTCACACCATTCCATTATTATTTGTTTATCATTGCAAAACATATCGGTAATATAATATAGCCGATGCATATCAACTTCAATAAAACACGGTAGTAATGAGTTAGTCGATGCATATCGACTGTAACCAAACATGACAATGTTATTTGGTTGGCTTTAACAAAACAGTTGTTTAAGTATTTAATTTATATCACCGATAGTTATCGGTATACTTAAGTAAAGACTTTCAATATATATATATTCAAACCGATATCATATCGGTTAATATCATTTATCATGTTTAATAAAACCATTTGATATTTATTATTGTTAAATTCATCAACTATATAATATATACATTGTATATGTATATTGATATATATATAATAATCTCATTATTATTATATATATATCAATATGCATATATAATGTAGGATAATATTATTTCATGCTGATTTATCTAAATAACAATATTTTAATGATGTTTATTTAATTCAATATAAAGAGATAATATGGAATATGTATATTAATATATATATATAGTAGTAATGTCCATTATTATTATATATATATTAATATAATATTATTTTCTCTAAATATTAAATTCATTTTATCTGATCAAAGCTATAAACATCAACGCAATGTGCAGCTTTCATGTTTTTCTGGGTGCTGTTTGGTGTTTTAATGTTAAAATTTATAATCTTTTATTGATGCATATACGTGCCTATGAGAGAATGGAGTGTTTCCAGAGATTCTGAGAACTGACATTCATAAAAAAAATTATATTACTGCATTTCAGGGAATTTAGTTGAAAATAATGAACTTGAGAAATGTAAGTTCGGTACTGGAACATGTTACCGTATGGGTAAATGTTCTTTTAACAACAAGTGAAGATATGAAAGTGTTCCAATGACAGATTATTTGCTGGAATCTTGTCTTCTATTTGCATGTAAGCAGCAGTTGCTTCTGGTGGAAACTATTAATTGAGAAGGCATTTTCCTTTGTTTCAACATCTTTCACAAGATCTTTTTTTAAGATGAAGTTTTATCTATGATTCACAGAACCATCCTAAGCGTTTACAAATTAGAGAGGACATTGGATACTCAAACAGCTAAGCTTCATCCCCATGATGACAAAGAAAGCAACAAGGCCTATCAAAAACACCCACATTTAGCTATGATAAAGATGGAGAGTGCTATATCTAATATACTAACATAGATACAAGACTCAGACTCGGCAAGGGTAACTTGACTTGGGAGTCAGCAAAAACTCGACAAAACTCGGCAAAGTGAAAAAACCCAAGAAATTTAGATATTTTTAAAGACTTAAAACTTGTTTCATGCACCCTTTATTAAGTAAATCTTAAAGACAGAATAACATCATCAAACAAATGCTGATTTGACCACATACACAAGTATACCTCAATCACTTAAGTATAAATGCAACTTGTAGCTAAAGGAAATAGCAAACTTAGATATATAAAATTATAAATATTGTCAAATATATATAAAATTTATGGAATATGAAATCTATGACATCAAATGATCAAAACATGTATCAAAACAGAAACAAGTCTGTGGCTTAGAGGAGCCTGTATCTCTCCTACGTAGGCATCAAAGGTAGGTCCTGGATGAATCAACAACCATAGTTTGTCCCTATGATAGGCCATTCTCACCAACATCATTTGTGCCTATGTTTTCTTGTGCTCTATCCTCCTCTTTTTCCATGGCTACAACCTCATCCTCTCTATCCGCTTGGTCAATCCACTCAAGGTCCTCCTTACTAAAGACAAGATTCACGGCCTCATTGATCCACTCAGATTCTGTATCGACCTTCTCTAGCGTGATTAGGGTGGTATCACTATCCAAAATCTGTCTCTGTCTCAGCTGGAGGTTGTAATGAGCAAATGCTAGATCATTCAACCTCTCCATACTCAGTCTATTGCACTATTTGGAGTGTATGTGCTCAAACATACTCCAATTGCACTCGCAACCCAAAGCGCTGCATGGTTGGCTCAATATGTGGATGACAATCCTCTTCGGTTTGGTGTTTTAGGAACAAACATTTGCCGCCATCTATATGGGATAAGAAAAAGAGAAAAAAATCAGTCTCATTTCCAATTTTAAGACTTAAAGTTATAAAATCAAATTATGCACTTAACATATATTTTTACTTGGTTGCAATTTTGTCCGACCAGTTTTGCAAATTTGATGAGAGAAGAGCTCCCCTTGTGCATTATTGAAGGCCTCTATCTCGCGGAGGATAGTGCTCACCTCAGTATCACTAGTAGCCATCTTCTCTACAACTGAGTAGAGCCCATCAAGAACTTCCTCATCCACCTTGAAATCAAGGTGGAAATGCAATGCAAGATTGAGGTGATAAGTGACTGCATGGATGGGCTTGTGAAGATGGAGGTGCCATCTCTTATGAGTTATCCGCCAAGTGAGACAATACTTACCCTCATCTCCTCAAACAAATCTAATGGCCTCCTTGGCCTTATCCATGCCCTCCTATATGTAGCCCATAACGAGCTTCTTCCCATCAACTTGTATGAGAATTACTAGAGGCTCTGTGAATTGCAAATATTGTGAAACATTAATTGTTAACTAAAGTGTGAATGAAAATGAGCAAACTGGCAAACAAATTGAAAAATATGAATATAAATTAAAAGTAAAACATAATGTAGAATTTATAAAACATTTACTTGCAAGATCTCTGCACAAGGGGCCCAAAAGCTTGGCTCATCAAACATGCAATCTGCCACATCAATCCCTGTAGTGGTCGTAGCATAGGATGAGGTAGTCCACTCCTCATCAACAAACATGCACCTCAAAGCTGCCTTTGACTCAAGCAAGGGCTGCAATGTGATGAAATTTGTGGCACTTGTGATTCTAGGATGGACCTACTCCTTCTGCCTTGTATATTGCCTCATTACATTAAGAAGCCATGCATTATTGTACATAAATTTGCAAGTGTTTTTTGCCTTATCAACACATGACTTGACCCATGGAAGCTTGCCAATGTCCTCCAATATGAGGTCAATGCAATGGGCAACACATGGAGACCAAAATATTCCTTAATGTCTCTCCATCAAAAGTTTACATGTAACAACATAATTTGTTGCATTGTTGGTCAGCACCTGAACTACATTTTCTTCACCCACCTCACCTATGACTTCCTCTATGGCCTCACATAAGTATGTGACATTTTTACTATGTGTGGAAGCATCAATGGACTTAAGGAACATGGTGGAACCTAAAAATAAAGCAAAATCAATGATCAATCAAAAAATCATAAATTACAAATATTGATGACTAAATCAAATTCAAATTATTCATCACATTTAAGGAAGTTGAATGATCAATCACCTCGGCAGGAAACAAGATAGTTTAGGAGTGTACTATTCCTCCTATCGGTCCAACCATCGGTCATGATGGTGCAACCCTAAGTTGCCAATTCGGGTGCGGATGCGGATGCGGGTGTGAGAATCGGGTGCACGGATGTGCAAATTTTTTTTTTGGGGTTTTGGACGCGTTTATATATATATATATATATATATATATATATATATATATATATATATATATATATATATATATATATATATATATATATATATATATATATATATATATATATATATATATATATATATGCAAAGAAATGCAAGAAATATGCAAAATTAAATCATTTGATATTATGATACTTCATCATTGATCAAGATAAATATTAAATGCCAATTGATAGTTCACAAATATTCAAATTGAAATAACTAATAAGCCATATCACATACGTCTATGTTCACGATTCTAATGCAAATCCAAAAATCATTACAATTACAAAATCAAAATTTAGTTCATGATTCAATGTTCATTATCAAGACTCAAGATTCACTAATCATAATCATAAGAATTCTCAAAAAAATCCTCATCATCTTCAACTACTGCAAGTTCAAGATCATTTGAACCGAAAGCGGTTCCACTTGTACTAGATGCACCATGTGTCGTGATGTTATCATCATCATCGTCATCATCTTTGATTGTAGTAAGATCTTGAACCGTTGCATCCAAGTTGGCACACTTAAGGGCTACATCCAAAAGCTTGGTTGCCCCTTCTTTGTAGTGATCCTCCTTACGTGACAAAAGATGCAAGTTGGTATGAATGTAAACCAAGTCTTCAACTTGTTTTGAGCCCAACCGGTTACGCTTCACTAAGTGGGTAAAGGAGTATGTACTCCAATTCTGTTCACCAGCAGTAGAACTTGCAACCTGGATAGTGTTCACAAAATTAAATATAAAAATGAAAAGCAAATTAAATAATGTTAAGCACTAAATTGTAGAATACAAGTGGTAAACAAAAAACAAAAAAAAAACTTAATTGTGAGAGGACCTTAATTGCAAGAGGTTGTAAATGCTTAAATGGTTGACCATAGAGGTACCACCATGTGATAGCTCCCATGTTGTTTTGGTCCTTTATTGCAATTGGACTAAGTTTTTCTCTCGAGGCAAATGAGCCAAATTTTTTCCTAACTTTTTTGTGCATTTCATCATCTTGGAAGAGTCTTTGAAAAACTTTGTAGCACCCATTAGCAACTTCTTCATCCGCATATGGTGCTACTCTATCTGGCATAGCAAGTATTTCCTTGCTATAGTACTTCGGAGATAGGGCATATGCAAGGAGGTACAATGGAGTGGTCATTTTTCCCCAACAATGATGAATGATGCTTTCCACCTTATTGCATAAGGTTTCACAAGTTTTACCTTCTCTACCATATGGTCCATGCCATCATAGGCATCCCCCAAGCAAGGTTTATTTGTATTAGCAAAGAAAAGCATAGTCATGATAGGCTCACTGAAATCCAATACAAATTGCACACGAGCCCACCAATTGTCATCCAAGACCAATGCCTTGACCTTTTGGGCCCTCTCTAATGTGAAGCCTTCCATACACCACATTGGTTGGAAATAACCATTTGACTCAATGCCCCTTGCACCTTGATAAGTTGTCTCATAACAATAGTATGAGATGCAAATCGGGTCTCAGTAACCTAAGCAAGTTAATAACAATATGGCAATAAATATTAAGCAAAGTTATATACAATTTGATAATTGAATGTGGCATAAAATTTATTAAAATTAAATATTTATAAATTAAATTTAGTAATTACAATTTACCTTCAACAACTCCAATATGGAGAATGATTTGAATATCGATTGTTACATTTGATGGTTCGTCACAAACATTTGTATCTCCTCCCCCTCTTGGTATATTTGTTTCACCCAATCTATTTGAGTGCCAATTTGTTGCATGACCAAGTTGAGGGAGTGTATGGTGCATAGTGTCCAAAAAATATGGTCATACTGGTCCTCAACCAAAGCACTTGCACCCCTACAATTTTTGGCATTGTCTGTAATCACTTGGACCACATTCTCACTACCCACCATCTCTATGACCTCTATGAGAATTTTGGAAATGAACTGTGCATCTTTCACTTCCCCTTTACAATCAACTACCCTCAAAAACATTGACCCTTTAGGGGACACTACAATCACATTAATCAATGGCCGGTTTTTTGTATCTTTCCATCCATCAGAAACAATAGAAACACCCAAAGTTTTCCAAGAATTTCTAATTGGTTGAAGATATCTCTCTATAGAAGTCCTCTCTTTTTGCAATAGGGTGGTACGCACCTTTTCATACCTAGGACTTGTGTAATCAGCCGATGCTTTATTGATGGCCGCCACCATCTCCTTCCAATATGGTGATCTCACCAAGCCGAAAGGAAGACCATTGGCATAGAGGCAATGTGCAATGACTTGATCAACAAGCTCTCTTGCCTCCATTTTAAATGTTGTGTCCAATGGACCTCTTTTGTAGGCGATAATTTCTACTTTTAACTCTTCCTCTTCCGGTACAGGTACTTGTAAGAATAGATTTTTGGACGATATATCTGGTTCAGTAGGCAATTGCATTTTTTTCTTTCCAGATGGAGGTTGATAAGAAGTTTGTTTTGATCTTCTAACCAATTTATCAGCTTCTTCTTGTTCTTTTATAAATATTTCTATTTGTGCATTAGACATCCCCTTCCCATCTTTGCTTCCTTTGCACATTCCCATTCCTTTACCAGAAGGGCCCATAAAATGAAGTTTGACTCGAGAATATGAGCTATTGAATGGCTTACTAGATTCACATACATTACACTTCCAAAGATATGACCCACCTCCTGAAACCTGTGATATTCTTGTGGTATGTCTCCATGAAGGAGATCCTACATCAATTTTGAATTTATCGGCTCCTTGCCCTCCCATTGAACTTTGACTACCGCTAGCGGCCATTCTTCAATTTAATTTCTTGCTATTATAAGAAATTAAATAAATTTAAATTAGAAAAAAACTATGAACATCAAGCATACAAGTGCAAAAAAAAGATACTAAAATTAAAATATATAGCTAAATTAGTTTATTTATTTTAAAAAAAAATTGAAAAGAACTTGAAAAATTTCTTCCCAAACTTGAAAAAATTCATCATTATCTAAAAAAAAATCATTAAAGGACTCAAGAATGGGATCAAATGCTTACTTTAGATGCTTAGATCTCCTTTGTGGAAGCTATTTGGCACCCCACGAACTATCCTCTTCGAAAATAATCACCTTGCCTTCAAAATGCCAAAATGGAGACCAAATGAGAAGAGAGCCTAGCTGCAAACAAAAGAGATGAAAAAAACAATGAATGACCTCTATTAGGTCCGTTTTAGGGTTTAGAGGAAAAAAATGATAAAAACACATGTTTTGAGTCACTTTAAGTTGTGTTTTTTTCTTTTTAATGTCAATATTGATGTTTTGTGGTTGGAGGCTTCCGGATGTGCGCGGAGGCACTATGGATGCTTGCAGGAAGCGCATCCTGGGCCTATGGATGCCCTGTGGATGTGTTGACCAAGATGCGCTTCTTGCAAGTATCCAATGCATCCACAAGCCCAGGATGCGCTTCATGTAGGCATCCACAACGCCTCCGCCTCTGCATCTAATCTTCTAGGGAGCGCATCAATAGCTTAGCTTTTTGCTTCAGAACACACGTTGGTCTTGTAACTCGGCTTTTACATCATTAACCGTTTCGAACAAAAGTGGGCCATTTAATATCATTAGGGGATTAGAACTCCGCCGCACAAATGGTTACGACATCTATCATGCCTTGCCAATGAGGAGACCTGTCGCAAATAGGTTAATAATTATGTGTACTAAAAATTCATTAGACAAAGCAAACTATAAATTCTAAATTTAAAACAATCAAATAAAAATGAATTACCTAGTTGCAAAAAATGGAATGTCGCAATAGTACCAAAACTTGCCAATTGCTTTTTTAGCAGCATCATGTAGCTCCTTGTTCTGTGGCATGCTCTCAAGCGAGGGCTGTGAACCAGGAGTAGTGCGTGGCTAAAAATATGAATCCGTCCTTGATTTTCGAACTCTAGGACCAATGCTTATACTGCCACTAGCGCTAGAAGAGCCAAGAATAGTAGCAGAAGCACAAGAAGTTGTAGAAGCACTAGGACGTTATGGAGGCATGGAAGAAGCATCTCTAACACAACCTCCGGCTGAATGGGAACCAATACTCACCAACTCCTCTTGTTGCCTCTTCTTCAGTTCCATATTTTCTTCAAAATCTTTTAACTGCATTTGGCATTCATGAACAACCTTGGGAGGTGTAATTTCACATGGATCAGCATCTTGGCAGTGTACTCTGGCAATATGGTATTTCAATCTATTGTTTCCTCCAAGATAAATTTCTTTACAATATTTACATTTTAGCCAATCGTTTTGTTCTACTTGGAAAATATTCAGTATGTTTCCATTCATCGTTTTGACCATTCTTAGTGGCCTTAGGCTTAGACTGAGGTTTAGGAGTAGACATTATGAAAGAATATGGTTTTGAAAATCTCAAGGCTGCTGCAACAAGACAATATTACAAAAAAAATTAACATTTGTAGAGTTTGTATTTGTAATTTTGTAACTTTATTCTAAAAAAATGTACAGTTTACCATTTGAAGTTTGAATTTGAAAGGGAAAGAATTGAAAAGTTTTCAAAAATAAACAATGAAGATTTTTGTTTAGAAATAAAAATAAATAAAAAAAGCCAAAATATTCAATCTTACCTCTTAGAAAAAAGTTGAAATGAGGTGAAACCTCTTTGCAATTGTTGGTATGAAGCTTTTGAAGCACAAAATGAAAGAATGAAGCTGCCCAAATGTGGATTTGTTGATATTTTTTGCTCTTCCGCCTTGCTGGTTGCCCTTCTATGCACTCTTATTTTTCCTCACAACTCACTCTTCTTCTCTTTTTCTTGCCAATAGAATGAATTGAGCTCACTTTTAGAGTTGGGAAGACCAAATAAAAGATAAAGGAACAAGTTTAAAGTTTTTTTTTCCTAGACACCGACTTAGTCCCGTCATCTAGACTCGTTGGATCTTGTCAGACTTGCTGACTTGGCGATTCATGGCGAGTTACTCACCAGACTAGGCTGAGATCGAGTCTGAGCCCTTGGGACTCAGCTAGGGTGGCCTAGCTCGAGATTCGCTGAGTTCTGGCAAATCTAGGTGAGTCCTGGACTACTGCATACTAATGATGACACTTATAGAAAGGAACCTATGGTGCTGGACCATATTCTAAATTGTTTGCTTCATTTTTCAAAACATCATCCTCATTGTTATTATGGTTGTTATTGATGCCATATTATTTAGTTGAAGCTTGCTTTGGTTTGTGACACTTATTTAGATTTTTAACAGGATATTTATCATGGCACTGCAGTTTCCTTTTTAAAATGAAAGTCATTAATAGCTCTAATGAGGGTCTGTTCTTCAGACTTGAGATTTCCTCATATGTGCTACTTTTGCTTGAGCATAATGGTATGAAGCATTGGACTGTTATAATCTGTGATCTGAATCTTCTTTGGAAGTAGTCTCACTTGAAATTTCATAGGAAGTTTCATATGGAATCACCTCTATGTTCCACCAAGTTTTTGAGATTTTTGGGGATGACAGGTGATGTTAAAGGAGACGACTATATAAAAATATAGGGAAATTTCAAATATTCATACGAGAACATTGATAAGGCATTCATCATATTGACATATACATTATAGAATCCTTTGAACACAACAATAGAGTTCACATTAGAGCCAAATAAATTAATATTTATTTGCTTCCATTATACACAAATTGAAAGAATAATATCACTGCATAAACCAAAATGCCTGAAGGCTACAAGTTTGCATTACAAATATCAAAATGACAAAGTCACAAATGTCAAAACTTGTAAAACATAGTGATCGAAAGTATGAGGCTGCCTCTAATCGGCATTCCCAACATTGCATCAAAATCAAAGTTCGACTCTGAGTCATTGCCACTATCTAATGGAACACCAACTAATGCTGGCTCATCTAATGGAACACCAACTAATCTCTTTTGTGTCTCCTTGTCATGAATATTGTAATGTCCCCTTTTTGCCTGACATGTCAATAAATAAATAAATACTAATACTAGCCTATTATCTATTCTCTCCATAGGCTAAAGCATTAAGATAATAAAGGGGGTTAAATGTTTAATTAAATAGGAGGAAAAAGCTATAGTTATTGCTAATATGAATTTAATTATTCATTGGCAATATTAAAAAGGGGGTAACTTAAGTTATGACTTAAGTCTTTCCTAGGTCATGGGGGTGAATTATTAAATAAGCTAGATATTATTATCTGCCTAAGTTGCTAAATAAAAGAATTGGAACAAGGAAATTGATAGCTTTTTGGCAAGCGATTTTTATAAAAGGTTCGATTGGGGATTTGAGTCTCATTCTATTATTGAATGTTGATTTGTTATTTGATAATTTCTCCATTGTTGCTGGTTTGACAATGTTTAATTTAGATCAGATTTACAGGTATATGTCAATGTCTTTTATCTTGCATTACAAAACAAATGCTGATGAGGTTCTTCTATATTACTTGTAGATTGAATGTGAGAAGACTTGCATTCAATGTTGTATATACTTATCTTCGATCAATCAACAAATGAATATAAATATAGAAGACATGACTCTATATTATCATGTCTCTTCACAACCTATTTGTTGTTAGTAACCGATAATGCTAATCGGCATTTAGCAACTCAAACACTGCATAGTGAAGGGGCACCCGATAACACAAGGCACCCGATCGTAATATACTGCTCGATCATAGCATAATACCCGATCATAGATCACAACACTTCATAACAATCGATACTTGATTGGTATGTTAAGCAATAACAAATCGGTATTTATGTAACCGATATTAATCGGTCTCATATATATTGATTCTTCTATGAATCGATAATCATGAGTCTATTAGTGATGTCAATCGATTCAAGGCATAATTAGCATGTCTTCTACATTTTATCTGATCGAAGCTACAAACGTCAACATACAATAGCAGCCATATCTGAGGATGGAAACCCTTGGATATTCATAGGTTGGACGGATACCCAACACTACTTGAGAGGTGGACTCACTCAGGGTTCATCATTGAGCAGATTTCCATTGTTTTAAATAGATTTTGGAGGAAAATTTATGCATGTTCTAGAATTATAACAACAATATATTTGATGTAACAACCATGCGTATTTTATATCAAAATCATTATCAATAGATTTGTGTTTGCAATTGCTTATTTTCTTAGAAATCTATATCATTTCCTTTGCATGTTTACTTGCACATTTGCATGTTATTATTTTGCAATGAAATGAAGCAAAATATGTCAAAAATTGAAAACCCAAATCAGATTTGAGACAATATCCGAGTTTGAGATATTTCAAATATGGGTGGCATCTTTTGGATCAACATCCCATAGTGAAGTTGGAGTCTATTGATACTCTAAACTTTGACAATCTTGAAGTCGCAAAGCACTATACACAACCACCTTCTCTGCATGCCTAGAGGTCAACCTATTATCTTGATAGAGTGAATAAAGATATATGTGGGCTTGTTGGTGTAATGAAATATTCCTAATTACACTTTACTCAAGCTTACTTAGAATAATGCATTGCATAGTAGTTTGCATACGAGACACCTAGGAGTTTGCACCTATATTTGTACATGGTGTAGGAGAAATTCCACTTTAGGTGGTGATAGTTGTTATAACATTCCACTAGTACACATCACATTATCATCCTTTGCATGTTGCACATACTTCATTGCTTAATGGAGGATGATCCACCTTTGGTGGACATGTGATTCCACCTTGTATGGGTGATAACTTATCTACTCCTTTTCATTGTCTCTCATTGCCTCACCTATATAAGAAAACACATCTACATTATTAATTATTCCAGTTGAATCAATTAAATCTATCAGTTATAAATCTAGCGAGTCCAGCGAGTCAACGAGCCGAGCAGACCCAAACGGGTCATGATGACTCGTTTCCATGACTCGACGAGTTATGGGTCATAACTCGCCGAGTCATGGCTTCATGACTCACTGATGTTAAGCTATCAATATTTTTTCTTGTCAATGACTCGACGAGTTATGGGTCATAACTCGCCGATTCATGGCTCCATGACTTGCTGATGTTAAGCTATCAATATTTTTTCTTATCATTATGATCATACAATTTTTTAATTTTTTTTAGTTTAGGGGCATGAGGATTTATACAAATATAACATTTAAGTATAAGTATTTCTTATACTTTAAGTTATATTTGTATAAATACTTCCAAGATGTTTGAGATAGGTTCCAGCTTCATAGGAGTTGAGATGCAAATTCTAGATTTTGGGGGTTTTCGAAAAATTCCAGACTTAGCCAAATTTCAGGATTCAGCAAGCCTTTAGCAGGGTTACCTCCCACAATCCATCATGGCTTTCTAAGGTCAAACTGAAGCTGGCAAAAGGATTTTCAAAGGGTTTTAACTCGTTTTATCACAAATCACTTGGTTTCGACCCCATCTCTATGACATACTTAGCTTAGCTCTCGCCCAAATCCCAGACAGACATGACTTTCCAATAGGCCAAAATCACTCAACCCTCATTTGCCGGACCTAGGGACTCGAAAACAACCACCAACAAAGATATAAATGTTAGATATTGGTCCTTTTGTGTTGGATATACATTTTAGATATAACTTATATCTAACATTTATATTTAACACAAAAGGACCAATACTTCAAAACAATACTTTTACATCTTTATGTCTTATATTGCTATACATCTTTTCATAACTAGCATTTTAAGTACCACATGCATAGTATATACTATATACACCCCCCTTGTCCCCCGCCGTCGTCCCCCCACCGTTCCCCCGCCGTCCCCAAATTGAGGGCCCTTTGTCCCCCCGTCCCAGAAACTTGTTCCCCCATCCCCCAGGGCGGTGTAACTATGGAAAAATGTGAGGTTAAGTTCATATTTTGCTTTTAATTGTTCCTCTATTGTTGATTAATTAGAAAAAGAAATGTAAAGATTTATATGCTTATTTCAATGTAGCTGTTTTCATTTAACATGACATAACATTTAAAATTTAACACACGCAAATATATACACTTCGTTAACATTTCCTAATAGATTAAAATTTTTTTATTTATTCTGATACCTCATTTAGAGATGCTGCAAAATATTCTTCGTGATTTATGCTATGAATAACTCAACACACTCTCCTATTTAAAGAAAAAATATTGATAGCTTATCATTACGATCTTCGAGCTATGGTAGAGGAGGATAGAGCACGATTTGGCACAGACACAACTGATGTTGATCATTGTGGCACCTCATAGGTGGAGATTATGGCTACTCAGTCATCCAGGACCTACCTTACACGCCTTTGTAGGCGGAGAGACTACTTCGAGGCTGAGGCTGAGCCATAGACTTGTTTTTGTTTACACATATGTTTGGGAATATTTGATATCATGGATTTCATGGATTTTATATACATTTGACAATATTTATAATTCTATATATCTATGTTTTCTATTTCCTTGAGCTTTATGTGATGGATCAAGGATGTATGTTTATGTATGTGGTCAAATTAGTGTCTATTTGATGATGTTATAGTGTCTTTAAGCTTTATTCAATAATGGGTGCATGAAACAAGTTTTAAATCGTTAAAAATCTCTAAATTTCAAGGGTTTTTTCATTTTGTCGAGTCATAGCCGAGTCATGAGTCGAGTCGGCCTTGTTGAGTCTTGAGTTTTGGAACTATGGTTATAATATTGTAATCCAGTCATGTCTATTGGTAATAATATCATTCTTGCATATTGTTGCAATTGTCTTGTCATTCTCTTGTGGAAGTTATCCTAGTCTTTCATTTGATCTTGGGGGTGTTGTAGAGTCACCTAAAACTCTAATATGGTATCAAAGCTCTCAAGGTGTGAAGACTCCTTAAGAGTAGAAAATTTGGCTTGATTCGATTGTGAGTGTAGTACAAGGCTATTTGGGCATCACCATTGCATTCGATAGGTTATTCTGACGAATTTTGACTATAGATATGCCTATATCTAGGTAAAATTTTTTCTGTAGCAATTTTTTTCTTTAATCGGAGGACCATTTGGCCCCTCTCTAATTTGCGAATCACAGAATTATTTTCTGTCATATTTTATTTTCTGCTCATTATCCCATTGTGCTGTGCCAAATCTAGCTTTGTAAGGGACTTAGAAGGTTTTGTTACAAAATTTTTTGAGCAATTTCTATTAGATCTCAGCAAAATATATTGGGACATAAGTATTTCTGCAGATCAAATTTTGTTGTTGTCGGTTCTATTTTGAAAACATTAGATCTTTGTTTTTCACAGTTTGTACAAGCTGTTCATTGGTGAATGAGGCTTTCTAGTTGATTTCCCCTTGCTAACTTTGTTCTGTAGCTCCATTCTATTGTTCAAGCATGTCATTGTTTTGATAGATTGACAACCTGTGTGGAGTTTACAGAGTTTGAGATTGGCCCATGCCCTATTTTGCTAGCGGAGTCTTCATTTGGCTGCGACATTCCTTCCTATCTTCGCAGATCTGATCTTTTCTGCAGAATGGTTTCCATTTGTAGTCCTTGGTTGCATTCCCTCTTTGAGAGTTTTAAAGACTGGTATCACAATTTTAGTGGATCGGGCTCTCATTTATTTCTAGTGAGCTGGCTTAATTACCACTAGTTCATATCCAACATCTAAATCCTTGTAGACATCTACCTTGGTCCTCATTACAGTTATATTGTGAGATCCGTTTTAATTGGAAGAAGACGTAGTACAACCTTGCTCATGGATCAAGCATTTGCCAATTGATTAGGGCATTATCTGTTTGGATACTCTATTAGTCAGCCGCATTTATTGTTTTTCATAGGAGGATTGACTATTGTGGCAGTGATCCGTGTTTGCACAAATCTTATTGAAGTTGATGCTTTCTCAATTTGGAGTGCTGGGTTCGTTGTTTTGACTAGACATTGTGGCTCTTTTTGCTGTCTACTTTTTTTTGGTGGCGATTTACTTGTAGACTAGTGTCTCTTGGCAGAGATAGGGGCATTTTCTGTTTTTGTGTCCCTCGCACAAACAAATGACAGGTTGACGATTTTGTCTTTACAGTGCATCAATTTCATATTGGTTGGCTTCAACAAGTGTGGCAAACAACTTTGTTGATCGACATTTAAACTGTTTGGATGACTCTTCCTTTTTTTAGTGCAAGCTCCGTTCTGGTGGATTGGTCTATTCATTGTCATCCTTGGCTGTAGCATATTGAGGTTTAAGAGAGGCCTGTTTTTGGTTGCTTTGATTGTTCATGGTGGCTAGGATTGTGTTTCATTATCAATTGCTAGTGGTCAACCTTCCTTCATATTGGCTGGTGGTTTGTGAGTCGTGACCATAGTTTAGTAGATTGTTCCCACAGTCGTGGGATAGAGTTAGTGCTGGCCCGTAATTTAGTTTGTGTGACCAGGGCTTATATGAGTTAGTGTTGAATTGTTGAGGAATCTTGACTTATGCGCCTCAATTTGTGGGCCGTGTTCTTCTGTGGTGACAGTAACATTGTGGGGCTTGCGCTTGCAGCGCCCACAAATATTTTCCCTGCACACTGTACAATCACATGAAGAATCAAGTGCTCATCTATGTTTTGCCCCCTATGTGCCTCTAAGGGGGGTATTTTTCTTTTGCTCATAACTTGGAAAAACAAAGGCGATTTTCAACAAATGAGATATCAACAGAAAGCTCTTTTCGTCAACTGCACATTGGTGTATATATCTTTTAGTAATTTTTCTGTTTAGTACTAATTTTTTGCACTTCAATAAAAATCTTGGTTTGCACGATAATCATTTGTCGATCTCAATTTATGATTTGAGAAGTGTATCATTGATGTAATAATGGGATATGGATTACATCCTTTTGTAATAACTTTGACTAAGGATAATTATGAGTCATTGGCAAAAGGAGACATCACACATTGTAGATGGCTGTCTCTTTCCTCATCTTTATGGACTCATTCTTGAGCCAAAGATACAGTGGAAGAAAATAGTTTGGGAAGATAGAAATGGTCATATTAGAGAATTGCTTGGTTTGAGTCCCAGTTTAGATTTGCACCATGCATTCTACTCCAAGATCAAGGGTATATTATGTGCCCACGCGCAATTCAGACCATTATTTGGGAGCATTTTGGAGATCCCCATGTTCCTCCATTCCCAGATGATCCTGTTGTAGATTGTCTCCTTCCACTTGATGATGCAGATAACATTCCTTATAATGATGAAACCATAGAGGAGATTGAATATTATGTAGCACTTGAGAGATATGATGGTCTAGTGATTCCACCTGCAACTCCTACTTCTCCAGTTGAAATCACACATTCATCTCTTGTTGGTGATTCCAATGAGTTATTGCAAGAGATATCTATTTGTCTTCCTGATTGGGATTCCTATTTGCCAGACGTTGGTGCATGTTTGTGGAATCTCACATTTCAAATTTGGGAGACATTTGAGGGGATTTCTCCTCTTTGATGACAACATCATAGTTGGAGAATCTTCTTCACCATCTTTGGAGATTGGAATTGACGAGTCTCCTCTTTCACTTGGTTTGTCACTTTTCATGGTTCAACTTTATCATGCTTATGTGATGGATTCTATGAGCTTGGAGATACCTATTCAGTCTTTAGAGATGCATACTTGGAGACTTCCTTCCTCCTTCCATTTGTACATGGATTGGCTTCTTCATCATTTGATGGACGTGTTTCTTCATAGGCATTGGATTATCTTTTGTTTGGAAGCACTTTTCATCAACATTGGAGCTTCTTCATTATGGGGGGGGGATATCATGTCTCCTTATTTCCTTAGTATGGAGGGATACTTGATTGTATATATGTTGTATGTAGTCCTTGGAGGGTTTTGAGTCCTCCATCTATGCATCTTCTGTGCTTTCATCTCTCTTTTGGAGGGGATTTTTCTTCCACATGGTTTTCTCCCTTTCTCCGCTTTGTGAGAGATTGCATTTGCATTGTACATGGGTACCTAACATGGCCTAGTAGCCAGGACCTATCTTGCATTGAGAGTTTAAGTGCATTCCCCTAAGTTTTCTTAATGGGGGGGGTGTTGGTGTAATTAAATATTCCTAATTACATTTTACTTAAGCTTACTTAGAATAATGCATTGCATAGTAGTTTGCATTCGAGACACCTAGGAGTTTGCACCTATATTTGTACATGGTGTAGGAGAAATTCCATTTTAGGTGGTGATAGTTGTTATCACATTCCACTAGTGCACATATCACATTATCATCCTCTAGATGTTGCACAAACTTCATTGCATAATGGAGTATGATCCACCTTTGGTGGACATGTGATTCCACCTTGTATGGGTGATAACTTATCTACTCCTTATCATTGTCTCTCATTGCCTTGGCTATATAAGTAGGACATCTACATTGTAAATTATTCCAGTTGAATCAATTAAATCCATCAGTTATGGTATTGTAATTCCTCTTGTGGAAGTTATCTTGGTCTTTCATTCGATCTTGGGGGTGTTGTAGTCACCTAAAACTCTAACAAGACCAATTTCTTTCAGCAACAAAGGAACTAGCAATTTGTTAAAGGGGGGGAATAGCAAGCATCCTAACTTGGGTGCATCTTTTCCATGCCATGTCCCCTTGCATGTAGCTTTATCTATCTTCTCTTCTAGTTTGCCAAATGTTGGACTACAAAGATTAATAAAGGCAAGCCATTGTGTGTGAAATCGACTCCCCAATTGAATACATCTTTCAAAGGGCCTTCATCAACCCTTCTTTCACCTTTTTTTCATAATAAGGAGGTGACCTACCAGGTTTTGGTGCATACCATTTGGGATTGAGAGAAAAGAATGCCATATGAAGTGGGGTGTCCATAGTGGTCCACTGTTGAATCACAATTGAATCATATAATCCCAGATTAGGATCCCTATTACGCATTGCTTGCTTCATTTTTCCAAGCATGTTTTCAAATATCTCATAAATCTCTCGAAGACTAGAAGAGTCCATATTAGCATATCTAATGACATACACAATTGGTGAAATGAAGAAGCAAATATATCTGCAAACAAAAATTTGGAAAAAGACAAGTTAGAAAATTAAAATCAGAATTCTTTAAATAAATTCACTAATCAAATTATAAATTATAATAAAAATCAGCAAGTTCTTAAAAAATAACAACTTTTTAACCTCACATTGGATCACCAATTATCATGATTTTTTTTTTGTTTGATTTTTTAAACCTTCCACAGTGTTGTAGTAGACCATCTTCTTCACTCTAAATTAAATATCATCAATTGTAGAGCCTCCAACACCTTAAGATCCTCTCTAACAAAATACAATAATTGACACCCAATCGATCTTCCCTATGTCTTTCAATGCATGTATACACCAAGGTGTTCAAAGATGTGCTTGTAAGCACCCTCCACCATTATACCAGCTAATTTGCTCATGTTTCGAATCAATGACCACCTGCACAACATTGGTTACCTCAACCTCCTTTGTGACATCCTGAAGGGAGCAAGGTGTGATGGTTACAAATAAACATTTGAATATCTCTTGCTTCTATTATCATTTGTTTAACCCAATCTATTTTTCTTATGTCTTTCAATGTATTGATACAAGGGGTCCGAAAGATGTGCTTGTAAGAATCCTCTACCATGATACTAGCTAATTTGCACATATTCTAAATTAGTGACCACTTGCACAAGATTGGAGGCCCCAACCTCCTTTGTTGCATTGCTCGAAATGTGGAATGAGAATTTTGCATCCTTGCGCTTCCTAGAGAAATCAAAATAGTTCTAAGAAAATATGATGTTGATAAGTTTTCGATGTCTAATATTTGTCCATCCATCCATGACAATAGAGCAGCCCGTCCTAATCCAATAGTCTCATGTCCTCCATCACCAAACTCACCTTGGACTAAATTTGTCAAGGAGTGTAATGTGTAGTTTATGTTGTCCAGGGGGGTGAATAAGGAACCAACAAAAGTAACATCTTTGAATATTTGTTTGAAGGAGAATGTGCTACATGGAATGGGCATAGAAAAATTTAGTGATGGAGGACTCTGGTATATCTCGTGCATATACATTGATCAAACTTGCAATTGTAATTGGCTGCTTATTAGAAATAGTCTTCTTCTGTCTTGTGAAAACATGATTTTCACCACAAGCACAATCACTATCGCTACCAAATATAGAGGGCATATGCATAGCTGATTGTACAGATTATGTTGACATCGGCAGCCCATCATACTCTGATTTTGCCTCCATATGCAATCTATAACACTCTGCCCTCTCATTCTCCTTTATATCTTCACAAATCTTCACCCCTTTAAAACTCAATAGAGAGAATACACTCTTGTGTAGCTTCCCTTTTAAAATGATCTTTACAAATGTGACATGACCACAATCTAGTAGCCCCCGAAATACTCTTTTCATCTTTGTCTAGGGCTATCAAATTGAAGAAGAGGTTTTCTAGAATCAAAGGGGCCTTTTGCATAATCTGTTAGAACTTTGGAGGGGTATTCAAATGGATTTTTTTGGGGCTGTCCCCTTTAACCTATACCAGTACCACACCTGGATGTGTTGGAAATATTGTCATTGATGTCCAAGGTACTAAGCGAGATTGTTGGTTTGATTGTCATTGATGTCAAGATATTGAATCACTGAATACTCATAACTTCGTTTAATAAGTCCACACTTCAAGATGAGATAATAGCTGCTAAGAATATTCAAAGAGCAATGATGTTTCAGATGGATCTATTGCAACAAACAGTGATTGTCCAAGTTAGATAAAATGTGGATGTAGCGACTACATTTGAGGACAGCAATTTATATCATACTGGTTACAGTGATCAATATCCTTAAGTGATTCATAAAGAAAAAGAGAATATGCTTGATCAAAGGGGTGCAATCTATTATGAAGTGTGATTTCAGATCTGAAGTAAATTCTTGGTCAAGTTCAATTTAAAAGAAACAAGTCAAGCAAATATGCTTTGTTTATTAGAGAGTTTAGACAGAGATTATTAAAGAACTAAGCGGTTTATCCGAATGGTGTGTTTTATATTAAAGTAATAAGAGATACACTTGATTCTAAGAGGGATATTTGTTCAAAAGAGAAATGATTACCGAGACATTGTTCTATTAGATAGTATTAAAGGATGCAATTGTATAAGGCAGAAAACTAATATATATTGATAAGGCCAACTCATTAAGGTAGTGCTTAGTATTTGGTCAAAGACAGCGATTCATAAATTAAGCAAACAGCAGTGATTCTATTAAGAATTGTTTTGACTAAGACAGTTAACAAATGGCATAAATTAATTATTAAAGACAACAATTGTTCTTAAAGGGTGTGATTAAGGAAAGAAAAGTCATGTCCGTTTGGAAGGACATCATCTTTCATAAGGGATGCATTTCTTCTATAAGAAGATATAAAAAGAAATAAGTGAGTGGAAAATGTGTGCAAGATAAAAAAGATATATATATATATATATATATATATATATATAGTTCAGATTTATTACTGTAAAGGAAAAATAATGCTAAAGCACATTTGTAAAGGGTTACCTATCTTGGTGAAGGGGTATGTTGGAGTAGTATATGAGGAGATAGTGAGAAGTGTGTGTTGTGTGGAAAAAGACAATAAGATAAACACCCACACCCACACACACACCCACACCAGATTGAAGCTCAATTCACGAGGAAATCATTAACAGATTTTTAATGATCTTGTGAAGGAAATTATGAAGAATTCATAGGCAGATTTCATGGAAAATTAAAGAGGACATTGAAACAGATTTATGAAACATGTTAAAGAGAATTTTTGTGAGAAGTAATATGGAAAACTTATGATGAGTTCCATGAGGATAGTCTAATTGGTTTTGTGGCAGATTTATTGTCACCATAGTAGCAGGTTAAAAAAGAGAGTTTGTGGAGGAAAAGGTTATCCATCATCCATTGTAGAAGCAACATTGATAAAGTGGTTATTTGAATGAGAGATTGGTGGCTCTAGTGGGAAACTTCTCACGAACTGGATGAGGGGTCTGTGCCTTTAGTAGGTTGAGCCTACAAAATTCATTAAAGAAGATTTCATATAAATGCATTGATTTTCCGTGCTTTTCTCTTGATAGGGTTTCCATTTTCTTGTGTCCTATGATAGTTAGATCTCATGTAAATGTTAGTGTGTAATGAATTTGCTTTGAGATTAAGTTATATGCTTATTATATTAAGTTGAAAAAGTAAAAGTTTGTTGTTATATTTTGCTTATTCACCTCCCCTCTTAGTATAACCGTGTGCTCATCATGATGAGCCCCCATGTTGATTTTAATTCTATTCCCTCTTATCATGCTCACTACTCTATTACCGCTCATGTTATTTTGTTTTGGAATTTAGAAATAGGAAAAAAAATAAAAATACAAATAATCATACATTTCATTTTTTAAATTCCGAAAAACAAACAAATGAAAGATTAACATAGCTCTTTCACTTCTCTTTCTGGTTCCTACTTCACTCCCAACCTTTATTGCTAATTGTTGCGTTGTAAACACACGCCCCATTGCAAATGGTGACTCCCTCTTTTTATTTTTCTTAGTAGCTTAGTGTTTAGTTTAGTTGTCCTTCGGTTGGCAACATTTTTGGGTTTCTTAGTCTTCAAGTTGTTAAGGAGTGGATGAGTCGAGTCAAGAATTCCTAGGTTGAGATTTGGAATGAAGAAATTGTCCAAGGATTGAATCCCGATTGCAAAATCTGGGTTTGAGGAGGATTTCCTTTAGAAAATCCGCTTGTAGGTCAAGTTTCCGCCTTAGAATCCTTGATGGGATCGATATTCCCTTTGGGAACAAATGAAGTTTCAAAGAAGAAAATGGAGTGAAGAGTGAAAATCCTTTTTGATCTCAAATTCCCACTTGAAAATCCTTGATGTGATCAAATTTCCCCTTGCAATTCCTTGTCTAAGACAAGCTTCCACTTCAAATTCCTTGACAAGTGCAAGTTCCACTTCACAATCCAAGGCTAGATCGTAATTTTGTTAATGCTTACCGGTTACTAAGAGGGGGGGTGAATCAGTAAATGCTCCTATTTTAGTGTAATTCTCATCTTTTTACTGTCCTTATGGATAAACAGAATATAACAGTCATTCACAGGCATAAACAGAATCACACAGATTAACACAGGTATTTATACGTGGAAACCCTCGGTTAGAAGGAAAAAACCACGGTGAGACGAAGCTCACAACTTCACTAGTAACAAATGAAGGCGCTGTTAGGAGCTTACAAAGCACTGGTTAAGGTGCTACCCGATTAGGGGATTTTTACAAAAGATCGGTTAAGATCTAAACCCTGTTAAGACTTGCTTGGTTACAGGACTTTAAACATCCACAAAGATGTCACTCTGTTAGAGGATTTTTACAACGAACCGATTAGGTTCACCCTGATAGGGGAATTTCAATATGCTTTTAATACTTTATAAAAACAGTGATCTATTATGACACTGATTGTCTGATTAGATCATACTTGTAGATCTCTTCCCCGGTTTGCATGACTGTTGACCTTTCTTTCTTACTTCACCTCTGTGCCTGTAGCACTCCTTAGAAGATATCTCTCCTCTGCTCTGTGCACTCTCCAACTATCAACAACATCAACAACATATCTTGTGTCCTATGACCTATATTTATACAAGAGTGAACCTCTTAACTCATAGAACTGCCAGGGAATAAACTTAACCATAAATCATGCAACACATAGAGGCTATGTGTTGTGATCTGGAGTTTACCTTGAGATCATCCGTAGAATTAAAGCTAACTTCAATTAAAAAGCTAACTCTACCTCTGAGTGATGGATGTCCCGTATAATCAGGCTTTTTGACTCAAATTGATCCACAAAATCCGGATTGGATCTTTCTTGCAGTTAGACCAGTATACCCTTATACCCGGTTTGTCCTTGTATGCTTCATAAGACCAATACTGAGTACTTGGTTCGGTCTACCGGTGTATGTAGCGAGATAGTCAACCGGTGCATACACTCTGTTCTTCATCTACCGGTGTCTTCAAAGTAATGTGAGCGACCGGTGACCCTTTACCGGTGTGAATGGGTCTTGTGAAATACACTAATGACAACTCATATTGCTAACAAATTCCCCTTCAAAATCCACGGCCTTATCAAAATTCTGCCCTAGGAGCAAATTGCAACTTAAATCCAAAAACATTTGAAGGCAAGGAAAAAATGTGAAGTTCAAGGGAATTTTAAAATTAAAGTTGAAAAATGAAAATCCTTGTTTGCAAGATGAGTTCCAAAGATAAAATGAAGATCCTTGTTTGAGAAAGAAAAATTCCATTAAATAGATGAAGGCGAGTTTGGTCTGATTCAGGGGTCAAAACTCCCAGCAAAGATGATTCATATTCAGATTTTTGTGAATTCCTTTATTTGATTAGCCATTTCCAGACTTCAAAGCAAGAAACATCATTTAAATCTGAAAGTGAAGTTGTTTGAGAGTACTTTTAGGGCCTGTTTGGTACCGGGAATTAGGAAATGTTGGATTTGATCAAATGCTGGAAATGGTCAAATCATGGATTTGATAATCCGGTTTTTCATTTTTGGACTATGTTTGGACTGTTTGGTTCCACTTTTTGAAACTGGAATTGGAATTTGAGTATGATTTTTAAATTTTTTTTTTTGAATTGGTTTAATGTTTTTGAATTTAATAATTCATTTTTATTAATGAAATTGAATTTAAAATGGAATTGCAGACCGTTTTAGGCAGCCAAAGTTGGTGGCAGGAAACCAAGTTACAATCACTGATCGCAACCAAAATTCGAAAAAAAAATTGAACAAAATTTGGAAAAAAAATTTGAGAAAAAATTCAAAAAAAAAAAAATTTGAAAAGAAATTCGACAAAAAAATGTCAAAAGAATTCAAATTTTTTTTTGATTTTTTTTGAATAAATAACAAAGTTTCAAACCACCCAAACAAATAAAAAATAAATTAAATCCCTCCGCACACAAAAAAAAAATTAAAAAATTAAGTGTAGACATGAAAAATTTAAAAATTTGCTTTGCCCCCAATTCCAATTTCAATTTCAAATTCCAATTCCACCTTTTCAGGTGGAAGATGTAAATGCTCATTTTGGGCAAAATGAGCATTTACATCTTCCTATTCTATTTTCATATTGCACTCCCAAACTGAGGATTCCACGAAATTAGAAATAGCAAATGCCAATTCCAGGCTAATTCCCGCTAGCAAATGGGTCCTTATGGAGTTTTCCAAGACATTTCCTGAATTTCCAAGTTTGAATGTGATGTTTCCAGATTACGAAAGGTGAAATCAGAATGCATTAGAGTTCCATTTCTTGGAAATTGTGTAAGGGAGGGTTTCAAAGGGGTTTGCAAAGCAAATTTGATGAATTCTTGTTGTTATTACTTTACACAGGAATGATTTTCACGAAAATTATTTCGAATCCTTCAACTTAAGTGAGAAATGCAAGGGTTTGAACTTCATTTTCATATCATGAATTCACTACACTTCATTAACATAGGGTTTTCATTACAAATTGTAATCTAAGGAACTTTCTCTCTCTTTGTAGGAATGATTACATGATGAATAAAGGAGAACGAATAACAATACAAATGATGCAACGACTAGCTTAAGATATTTAAAGAAGCGAACAAGGAGGAATCAAGGCAATCTCAAGGACGGACAAGACTCTCAACTGGGAGAAGCAATTTAGGATCAAGATATACCATGAAGAGGATTTTCTCTACAAATGAAGAAAGCTACACTGACCTTGGATTTTCCTTAGAAATCCACAATCAACATGAAAGACCGATTACTTGAAGAAGATTAAGATCACGTCGTCCAAGTAGAAGAATTCAAAACCGATGAAGGAATTCTATGAAGATGAAGGAGAACATTCAAGATGAAGCAAGTTGGGAATATAAACCATCTCAATCAATCAAAGGCTGAATAATGTTGAGTATCAAGAGATATTGCTAGAGATGCAGTGATTTCTTTCTGATGATGAAGAAATGGAGTTGAAAAAAGATGAGAAATAGAAAAATTTTGAGAACCATGCAAGCTAAGGTGGTACCCACCAATCTTCAACCAATCAAGTAATTCTAGGTTAACATGTCCAAGTTCATCCAACCTAACTCATTCACAAATGGACACGTGGAAGGCATTTAATGTATTACTACAATCAATTTTATCATTGGTTCATACTTCAAAGGATATATGTACTTAGAGATTTGTAATCTCCTCATTGGATGATATTTAATGTCTATTGGTGGTAGTCGTAACTACACAATTAAGGTTTCCATTGAATTATCTAGGCCATTGATTTAGTATCAATTTGGGCCTTTCATTTGTAATTGAGAGGTATATAAAAGGCTTGGCCTTCTCATTTGTAAAATGAGTAGTTTAGTATTGGAAGAAGCAATAGGAGGAGATCATAAAGTTTTGCCAAGATTATGTTGAAGTCAATGTACAATTTTCATTGAAGATATGGTGGCTCTGTGTGTTGTTTTGGCATTTTGCATGGTTTCTACTTCTCAAAGTTTTAGTTAAAGTTCATTGTTTTAATGGAGAAACGTGGATATATGTGGTGAATTACTTGGTTCATTCATTTTGTAGTTTGTTGATTGCAAATTGCAGTGCATGGTTAGTCTAAAACATGCTATTCTTAGTTCGATTGTGGATGTTCATTTGGATTGCACCAGTATTGGGTATTTGGATGAATATTTATAGTATGAAATCCTTCATTATCTTTGGTGATTGCACCAAATTTTGTGTATTTGTTTCCTCACGGTGATGCAAAGCTAGGTTTAAGGAATTCTAATATTCAAGCATCATCCATTGTTATCATTGTCCTTAGAGATTAGATTGAGTAAGCTTAGATTTCCTAAATCCTTACCCTTTTTGTCTATTTTTGAAATCCGAGTTAGTTTAACATTCAAGTTCTTGCTGTTTTAGGGGAAAAGAATTGATAATTCCAAAAAGAATAGCATAAGTCCCTTTGTGTGTTACCAACAATATCACATCAATTCACTGAGTTTTATCCTACACAAAGTCACTAGTTTGTAGTGTAAACCTTGGGGTTTCCTTACTTGATCACACAATTTCACATTTGTTTAGCATTTGAGGTTTCCTTGTTCAAGAGAGGATCAACTACTTGGTATTTTATTCTGTGTTGGCAAGTGTCACAAAACACACATCAACACTAACCAATGTTGGTTGTTCCAACAACACCTTTAAACCCTAATGCTTTGTCTTTCTAACTTGGGTGCAATTTTTTTTCAATGTTAAAATGTAGTCAAATTACATGTGGAGTGTTACATTTGCTATGTTATGGTTTAGAGAGGTGTGGGGGCTACAAGAAACATTTAAAATTATTTTTCCTTAAAACGTGGGCCTTTTTTAAATAGTTGTCAAAAATTTGGGGATGGATAATCATCCTTTTGAAGGTCAAGGGATGTCTCACATGTCACTGACGTGTTTGGGGGATGGTCATCCATCCATACGTTGTCCTATATTGTTATGCTGTCCTTGAAATATTTTTGACTTTTTTTTTGATTTTGGGAGACGACCGGAAATGTCCCTGAGCCATCCCTGCATCCCCAGAACGTCTCTAGTTACAAGGACATGGGATAAATCATGGGGTTGCATCCCCGTGTACCCTTGGGTCACCTCCTTGAGTCTCATAAGAAAACTGTAGCCATTAGGCATGAATCAATCATGCATAGATGTTAGATTTCTGCTGGATGAAGCTCCTTCTGGTTGTAGTTCTTAGAGATATGTAGAATCTAGAAGTTTGATGAAGCTTGAAGTCTATATAAGAGTGCCCATTTTGAGAAGTTTTGCTATGATATTGAACATCATGGTTGGGATTCTTTTTTTTTTTTTGATGGGTAATAGGCTGAAGCCAAGATCAACATGGGGCTCAAGAAGACTTGAACCCAAGACCTCCCAAATGAGAGCCAAGACCTCCCAAATGAGAGGCTCGCAACTTACCGCTGTGTTGTGGGGTGTTCCCCTATCATGGTTGGGATTCTTAGTGTTTACTAATATACCTAGTAAATTACATACATGAAATAATAATACCGATGGTAGTGCGCATAGTTCAAAGACTTGAATTCGCCACAGATTCGGCAAAAAAATAAAATTGGACTCGGACTCGGACTCGTGAAAGACTCAACAAAGACTCGGCAAAAGGAAAAAACCGTAGTTTTACATAAAAACACAAAGAAATTAATGCATTTAAAGAACATAAGAGCCATAATTGATACATTACACATGTCATATGTATTATGGTAAAATAATGAATGTGTTATTAAACAATGATCATGAATGATCTATATATACAAGATACAAGAGAATGTTTCTATAACGAACATGAGAGAGGAAATAGAAACATTCTTGTAGAGTGAAAGAGAAAGTTTCCATAACGAACAAAAGGAGTTTATGGAAACATTACAAAAAGAGTAACCATTAGAAATAGACGAAAGAGAGATAAAACTAGAAACTATTATTATCGTAATACCCTCCCTTAATGGTCAATCTATCTTCAAAAAAACAGAAATTTGCATGTCCTTAGAAAGCGTAAAAGGCAGCCTCGGGTTGATTAGAGAGGTCTGCATGTTTTGCAATGTTGGCTTGTGGAGAATAGCTGATTCTTCAAAAAGAAGGCTCTGCTTTTATCTGATGTCTCATAGCCCAAATGAGACATTTGAGATGCGAGATGGGTAGATGGAAAGTGCCAAAAGAGGAATGGGAAAATAGGACCTGCCTATTCTGTGACATGGGAGCCATTGAAACGGAACATCACTTTGTCATGGAATGCCCGACTTACAGCGACATCAGATCCGGATACTCGGAGATGTTAGAAAACAACAGTATGAGCCAACTCTTCGAAGAAAAGCAGCTGGACAAGACTGCAAACTTGATCATCAAAATGCATCGAAGAAGAGGAGAATTAGTCAAAGGGTTACAGCTAGATTAGGCTGTTGTCGACTGGCGGGTCCCATAGGCTGCTTGGGCCTCGTGGACGTTATTAAAATCATTCATTCATTCATTCATGGAGATCCTTCAATACTGTTCAGATCTCAACAGTTGTCTTGCCAGACGGGATTTGAGGCAGCTGATCATTAGTAACTGAAAGCTTGTCTTGAGTCGCATCGGCTGTGGTAGGACGAGTCTTGGTACCTTGAACAAGCGCCTCAAGGCGACGATACTTGAAAATTGTCAACATGCGCTGCATCCCGGTGCTGTAGTTCTTTCTGTTGAAACGCTGACTGCCTTACAACATAAGACTGGTGAGAGATGCCATAGCACGTTTTTCAAAGAAAAAATGTGAGAAATTAGAAAAGGGCACAAACTTTAGGGCAGATTAACGAAAGACCCAAAAATTTGAAGAGATACCTAGTGAAGAACTCAAAAAACTCAGATAGAATCTACTGTCAGATTTTGAATCCGCTAGCTCAAAAATTGAGGCACGAAAAATGATGCACCTAGAAAAAAGTGAGATTGACCTAGTTGAGATCTGCAAAAACCCACTAGGAATATACTGGCAGATTCTGGATCTGTTGGCTCGAAAATTGAGGCACAAAAATCGAGGCACCCAAAAAAATGGGCGACAACCCAGTTGAGCTCTCAAAAAACCCATCAAAAATTTGCAATCAGAGTTTTGAGATGACACAGAAAAAGAGAGTTTCAAAAGAAACCCTAGCCAACTGGAATAACTCTAAAAAATTTGTAGATTGCTTTTAAAAATGGCAGATTTGCAAACTTGCGAAGATGCCCACGAATTTGTAGTAAACCCTTGACAAGTTTAAATTAGACTGCAAATATTCAAAGAAAAAAATTAAATTTTTCCTTCAGAAATAAAAATGCCCAAAAACCTAGACAGGTGGGTGAGGAAAAAAAATGCAAATTTTGGACACAAACAGGGCAAAAAAGCTTCGAAAATCTTGAACTAATAATTTCAAAAAAAGAAATTAAAATTTTTTGGAGAGGCCATGAATTTGCTTTGATACCATATTATGGTAAAATAATGAATGTGTTATTAAATAATGATCATGAATGATCTATATATACAAGATACAAGAGAATGTTTCTATAACGAACAGGAGAGAGGAAATAGAAACATTCTTGTAGAGTGATAGAGAAAGTTTCCATAACGAACAAAAGGAGTTTATGAAAACATTACAAAAAGAGTGACCATTAGAAATAGACGAAAGAGAGATAAAATTATAAACTATCTATTATCGTAATAATATGAATCTCAAACACTCAATATATGAAATATCATCATAGTTGCAAACTCTAAAATGTATAACAGCAGCATAAGTTTATAAATGTATACAAGATTAGATATAATGGTATGTCCAAATGTGAAGAACAACAAACTAAAGACTACATCCTCCTTTTTCCTCTTCTAATATAACTCAATTTTTGACACCTTGAACTAGTAGGCGTTGTGGTATGTAAAGGAGGAGTTGATTCTTCTTCAACATCAAAGTCCTCGTCTTCGTCATCCTCCATCTCAGTAGAATCAATGTTGCTACTTCTGTTGCTGCACCTTTCTCTAACTCTGCAATATCTTCTTCAGTAAGGTGGACATCATCACCTTCATCTTGTTCATTAACGCTCCAATCACCATATGGATCAATTTCGTCCAAGTCAATGGACTCATGTGAAACACCCTCCACCTTTCTAGTGCGAAGGTGAAGGTTATACTGAACAAAGACAAGATCATTGAGTCTCTTCTGGCTCAACCTATTACTCTTCTTTGTGTGAATGTTCTCAAATGTACTCCAATTCTGTTCACACCTAGAAGAGCTACATGGCTGAGACAAAATACAGATGGCTATCTTTTTTAGATTAGGTGTGCTAGCACCATAATTCTCCCACCTAAATCTACAAAAAAACATTTAGAAATATTAGAATTGAGTAAAATATGTAAGTTTGTAACAAATTAACAATTATTATCAAGTTTCTAATTTTTCCTTATACTAGTATTGAACAAAATGTTTTGCCTAGGTTGTTATTTTTCTCTCCTGTCAATTGCTTGTTGTGAAGAGAAGAGTCTCCCCTTTGCACCCTTATAGATCTTGAACAATGAACATTTCCAAATTCATAAATAAGAATTGTCAAAGACTCAAACTCAATAATGAGCATTTCCAAATTCATGAATGATAAATAAATTATAAGATATAAAAAATGTCAAATCTCACCTCCAACTCATCAAGAACCTTGTCTCTCAAGTCACTGTTAGGAGCCATCTTATAATTGCATGTAATTACACCTGCCATGACCTCCTCATCAGCCTTAAATGAATCAGAGAAGTAGAACCTTGGGTTCAAGTAGTATGCCAAGGCATGTATCGGTTGGTGGAGCTAGTGTGTCCACCTATGATCAACGATGCACTAAAGGACTTTATATTTTTTTGAGTTTCCACCATAGTAATGTGAAATGGCCTTTTTGGTCCTATCAATGGCCTCATAAATGAAACCCATTGGCATTCCCTCTCCATCCACCATATGAAGAACCCTTACCAAAGGTTCTGTCACCTAGAAAAATGAAAACAAATTTTAAATTATTACAAAATTAACCCCTAAAAAAATAGCAAGTAGATTCCTGTATAAAGTTTATATTTGGGTTTGTTACTTACCTTGATCAACTCGTCTTCGCTTTTGTTGAACCCATCATAAAAAATAATACTTACTACTTTGCCTTAGGTTTTTTGGCATATGTAGATTGCAGCCAAGCATCAGACACAAACATTTGCCTAAGATGAGGAATGATACCAAGAATGCTTTGCAATGTGAGGAAATGGCTAGCAAATCGTGTCGCTCCTAGTCGCACAAGGTCCTTGCCACTTGTGTGTTTTCTCAACAAAGTGAGGACCCAAGTATGCTTGTAGATGAATTTGGTGACACTTTTAGCATCTTCAACCACCTTTTTCACTTAGCTAATCTTTCCAATGTCCTCTAACAACAAGTCCAATCAGTGTGCAACACAAGGACTCCATGTAATTCTTGGATGCCTCTCCATAAGCATATTACAGGAAGTAATTGGTAAAATACTTGATATATTAACAAAGATTAAATGATCTATATATACACAAAGAATAAACGATGTTTCCTTAGGAAACGATCGTAAAGAATAGAAACATTCTATTCTAGATATAGATAACTAAATATTAGAAACATTCTAATATTTACAAGAGATTTAAAATATCTACATAGATAACCATTAAAACGATAATAGAAACTAACTTTTATCGTAATACCGTCCCTTAATGGTTAATCTATCTACTACACCAAGCTGTTCTTTGAATTTGGAAAACTTTTCTGGACCAAGAGGCTTGGTGAGAATGTCTGCAGTCTGACCCATTGTAGGAACATACTGCAAATGTATTGTCTCATCTTCAACCAATTGCCGTATGTAGTGACAGTGAACATCCACATGCTTGGTTCTTTCATGGAAGACTGGATTTTTTGCTAACTTGATAATGCCTTCATTATCAACAAACAAAGTGGTCGTGCTTGCTGGTGACATCTGCAAATCCCCAAGCATCCAACGAAGCCAAACAACTTCACAACCTGCCTTAATTGTCCCTCTGTATTCAGCCTTTGTAGAGGAGAGGGAAATGACCTGTTGCTTCTTACTAGTACATTTAGTTTGTTATTCTTTCTCCATAGGTGTAGATGCAGACTTGCAATCCTGCATACGAAATTTGTCTAACAAAGCCCTGACATATTTGGACTGAGAAATGAATATACCAAAAGACTGTTGCCAAACCTCAACACCGAGGCAATAATGCATGAGGCCAAGGTTAGTCATATCAAAAGACTGGCATAAATTTTGTTTGATTCCCTTAATCAAAGATGTCGAACTGCCAGTGATGATTAGATCATCCACATAAATGACCAGAAGGATGATGGCACTATCGGTAGTCTTGATGTATAAATTTCAATTTGAAGAACTCCTTTGGAAGCCTTGATCACTGAGGTACTTATCAATTTTCATGTACCATGCCCTAGGGGCCTTCTTTAAGCCATAGAGAGATTTCACCAGTCTGAGGACCTGGTGTTCTTTACCAACAACCTTGAAACCAGGAGGCTGCATCATGTAGACCTCTTCCTGTAGGTCACCATTCAAGAAAGCACTCTTGATGTCCATCTGATGGACCTGCCAGCCAAATTGAGCTGCCATGGCTAGGACTAATCTGATAGTGCTCATCTTTGTTGTAGGAGAAAAGGTCTCTTCGTAATCATTGCCCTGACGTTGAGAGAAGCCCTTCAAAACTAAATGAGCTTTGTACTTATCCAAAGTACCATCAGACTTATTCTTTATTATGTAGACCCATTTGCAGCCAATGGGTTTCTTGTCTGGTGGAAGATCAAAAAGGACCCAGGTGTGATTCTTCAGTAGGCTTTGGTGTTCAAAATTCATGGCCTCTTCCAACTTTGGAATTCCTTTAGCCTCTGAGTATGTCTGAGGTTCAAACACACTTTGAATGTTGGCCATGAGAGCAATATTGACAATCTTTGTAGGTTTTCTCTTTTTCCGAGCCGTTCTCCCCTCAACAAGCTCATCATCCCGATGATCAGCAAGTGTCTTAACCCACCATTTAGGCCGGAGAGGAGAACCAACATTAACATCAGGAGATGCTCTATGATTAGGTTCTTCATCAGAAGAATCTGGATCAAATTCAGGTGAAGCATCTGCATATTTGGGTGATCCTGTAGGAGAGATCGGAGGTGTCTGTATAGGAATCACTGGTACTACTGGAGCTGCTAGAGCCCTCCCATAAGGTGGACCTAATGGAAGCCAAACTCCCAAATTAGGAGCTTTCATAGTTTGGTTTGCTGAATCAGGAAGAGAAGAGACCGACATGAATGGTCCTCGCTTCTCATCAAAGACTACATCACGACTGTGCAAGAGACAAGATGTCTCAGTGTCGATCAAGCGGTAGGCTTTGTGAAGACTACTATATCCAGCAAACATGAGTTTTTGACTCTTGGCATCCAACTTGGTGCGTTACGCATCAGGGATCCAAACATAGGCAAGAGAGCCAAAAGCCTTTAGGTGACTGATTCTGGGCTTGCGACTTGACTAGGCCTCTTCTGGAGTCTTGCCTTTGACCACCACAGTGGGTGACCGGTTCAAAAGGTAGGCTGGAGTGTTAATTGCTTCTGCCCAAAACTGTTCGGAACATGTCTATGTTCGAGCATGGATCTAGCCATCTCGGTGATTGTTTTGTTCCGACGTTCAACTACACTATTTTGTTGTGGTGTGTGGGGTGTGGTTAACTGGCGCTTTATGCGATGAATATCACAAAAGCTAGAGAATTCAATAGAACAAAATTCCTCCCCATTATCTGTCCTAAGAGCAATAATAGATTTCCCAGACTTTTTTCCAACTAGAGGCTTAAACTTCTGAAATACAGCAAACACATCTGATTTCTTTTTAAGAAAATAGACCCACATTTTTCTACCTAAAATCATCAACAAACAACAGAAAATACCTGGACCCAAGAACAAAAAGAGTAGCCATAGGGCTGCAAATATCTGCATGAACAAGTTGAAGTACCTGAGAATCCCGCCATGAATCACCAGTAGGAAAAGGTGTGCAATGTTGCTTCCCAGCCTGGCATGCATCACAAACTCCAAGCTGCTGAGTCTGAATCTCTGGCAATCCGAGGACAAGCTCGTCTCGAGCAAGCTGAGCAAGATAGTGCACATTTAAGTGCCCATATTGTTGATGCCAAAGTGTATTGACAGAAGACCGCTGAGCAACTATAGCTAGGTCCTAAGAAACACCATAATCAACAAGTCTAAAAAGACCATGATCCTCAAGGCCAACTGCAACAACATACTGAGTCTCCCTATCAGTGATGGTGCACTAATGTGAACTGAAAGTAACATCTAGCTGTGAAGAGTGTCACAGCATCTGACTCACTGAGAGTAGATTAAGTTCCATCCTTGGAATGTGGTACACATCGAGGAAAATGAGATTCCTCCCAGCAGACTGGATTTGAATGGTGCCTTTGCCGACAATGATGTACTCTTCTCCTCCACCAAAAATAACTGAATCTAAATAAGGTTGGTAGTCAATGAACTAGTCTTTACGGTGGGTGAAATGACGAGAGGCATCTTAATCAATGCACCAGGGAGACGACTTGACATGATTTGCTGGTCTTTTAGCTATGAAGGCGTAAAAGGAAGATTCTGTCTGCTCAGTGTGCTCTGCACTGTTTGCTTTGGGCAGCGAACCGGATTGCTTAGTTTGGGCAGCTAAGTGCTTTCGACATTCAACCTTCATGTGACCATACTTGTGGCAGTAGTTGCATTGAATGCTCTTTTTCTTAGAGCCTTTAGATGTTGGACAGAGAGCTTCTGTTGAGAAGATTGCTGAGAATGAGACTTGCCCTTATCCTTTTGAAAGGATTTAGTAGCAAAGGCTTTCTCTGTGGAGGTGGTGCTAGAACTGCTACTGAACTGTTGTTTCCACCGATCTTGCTGAAGCAAAAGTGTGTAGAGATTAGTGAACTTCAGGTCAACACCCGTAGAAGTGATGTTGAGAGTCTTGATAAAATGCTCATAGGACTTGGGTAAACTTTTGAGGGTGATTACCACAATGTCCTCTTCCTCCATCTTGCGTCCAATGGCAAGCAACTGATCACAGATTTCCTGAATCCTATTCAAGTGATCTTGGAGCGATTTCCACTCATCCATGACAATAGAAAACAAAGTGTTCTTGAGAAAGAAAGCCCTACTTTTATTTGAAGTATCATGTAGAGTTTTGAGGTGCTCCCATACCTCGACAGCTGTTTTGTCAGATGGAATCTGAGGGAGCTGATCATCAGCCACTGATAACTTGAGAAGCATCATCGCCTCCCGATTATGTTGGTCATATGTAACCTGATTAGGACTAGCGACATCGAGATGTTTAGTAGTACCTAGAACCACCGCATCGCTGTTGCGATATTCGAAGATGGTTAGCATCCACTGCTTCCATGTGCTATAATTCTGATTTCCCTTGAGCAAAATATTTGACAGAGATGCCATGGCACGATTTTCAGTGAAAAACGTGTAGAACTAAGAAGGCACGTACGCCGAGGGGAAATGTCGAAAGACCTAGAAAAAAAGTACCCAAAAGAGAGCTCGAAAAACCTAGAAGGAATATGCTGTTAGATTTTGGATTCACTGGCTCAAAAATCGAGGCACCTAGAAAAATGGACGACGACTCAGTTGAGCTCTCGAAAAACCCACCAAGAATCTAATTTTGTTTCGATCCGGTACAGAAAAGTAGGGTTTTTGAAGAAAAACTTAACTGATTCAAAGAATCAAAATAGCTCCAAAAAATTGTAAAAAAATGGAGTTTTCTTTCAGAAAACGACAGATGTTGAGAGAATAACCGACCAAGATGTGAAATTACAATAAACTTTAGTTTTATATTATTATTTTTCTTGATTTTGTATATGATAATCCTTATTCAGACCTGCTGTATATAATTCATCTCAAATACAAAAATATTTATCAATATATATATGTCTTTGCACATGGAAGGAGACGTGACTCATAAATGAGTCACGTCCCTTCAATACCGATGCCCTTTCATAACAAATTACCTTTACCGATAATCGAATATTAAAGACTGCACTTTACATATATTGTAACTATGATATATGTAAAGTGCAGTATCGTATGTTTTTGTATTATATAAGCCACGGGTAACATACTGCACGATATACATATTGTAAGATATGTATACCGTGCAGTATGTTATATGAATTAACAATCATATAACATATTGCATACGATATCCGATATATATATATATAACAGTCGGTATGGTGGCCGATATGCATAACAGTCAATATGGCATCCGATATATATCATAGTCGGTACTTGGTATAGCAGTCGATATTAATTGGTATGTATTATCGTATCAATAATACATATTAACAATTGATATGATAATATCATATCACATCAATAGTGCAGATCGATATATATATAAGGCTTAGTTATATTATTAAATATATATATATATATATATATAAGTATATTGATAATATTAGATATACATAAATATGTAATATTATCAAGTATATATATATTAATATAGAATATTAATATAAAATTATCTAATCATAGCTATTCATTGTTAACACAAGAGAGGGTTGTTTTTCACTTTGGAGGAAAAAAACATCATTGTTTTTTTTGAAGAACTGACACCAAAAATGGTGTTTAAAGCTTCCCAAACCGGCACGCGTGGGTTGCAAGTTCCAGGCAAGAAAAATGGTGTCGCGTTGGAAGAAATAATAGTCACAACATCTATAGCATGCGCACATGAAGAGGCAGAGACCTACAGAAGAAGACACGACTTGCGTGAGTTGCAGGAGTGCACACAAAAACGGCGTTTGAAGACCAAAAATGTGTGTATGAGAGACACAGATCGCGATGCTCAGAGATCGTGAATAGTTGCAGAAAATATCACGGGTTGAGTTGCGATTTAGAGCCGAAGTGGAAGACTTCACACGCAGAACCTTGAGAAGATCTCTGCAGAAAACTAACAGAAATAATTTTGAAAAATTTGATGCAAATAATTTCTAAAAGAAATTATAAATTTTTCAAAAAAATTGAAATATTTTCTCTAATACCATATTACGGGAAGTAATTGGTAACATACTTGATATATTAACAATGATCAAACGATCTATATATACACAAAGAATAAATGATGTTTCCTTTGGAAACGATCGTAAAGAATAGAAACATTCTATTCTAGGTACAGATAACTAAATATTAGAAACATTCTAATATTTACAAGAGATTTACAATATCTACATAGAACCATTAAGACGATAATAGAAACTAGCTTTTATCGTAATAAAGCATTCTACTTGCAAATACATATGCAGCTGCGTTGTTTGTGATAATTTGGACAACATTGTCAACTCCAACTTCCTAGATCACCCCATCTAACAAATTGCACAAAGTCTCAGCAGTTTTTATTTCTTTTGAGGCATCTATAGACTTTTGGAATACCATTGCACCATTAGAAGCCACCAAGAAGTTGAGGAGAGTCCTATTTCTCCCATCTGTCCATCCATCAGATAAGATGGCGCATCCTTTTCTCTTCCAATTTTTTTTTTTGATCATCAACTAGAACTTGTGTACTTTCCACTGATTTTTGTAGCAATGGCCCACTGAACTCATAAGCTATTGGGGCCTTAAACCCCTTGCCTGCAACTGTAAATGCGGCAACCAAACCTTCCCAATACGGGCTGCTTGCTGCATTGAAAGACAAATCATTGTAGTACCAAAATTTTTCTGCTGCTATCATTGCTTTCTCATGTTTTTCTTTATTCCATCCTGTACCTTCAAGTGAAGGTTGTGCTACTGGAACATTGGGTAGAATAAAAAAAATCGGGTCTGATGAAGGAGGATTTTGAATCTCAATAACCTCATCCTCATTGTCAGCAATAGATGAGTTTAGTTGATGATGAAAGGGGCAGCCCTTTTGCAAGTTCTTGTGCAATGAAGAGGAGCTGAATTGGATGCATTTGGATTCATTGCAGCTATCATGGCTTGTTTTGCTTTTTCCCTTTCTTCTTTATGCGAGTCATATTTAGCAAGAAGGGCCTTCATGTGTCTAATAATCTTTGGATTTGTATTGGGGCAGCCATCCACACCTTGTCTGGATATTCTAGCAAGGTGGTATTTTAATCTATTCACTCCACCTGTCATCGGTTTGCCACATTTCGTGCAAGTCACTTCTCCCTTTTTATTTACCCTAATTCCATACTTCCATGCCCCATATTTCGTTTTTCCCATAGCTGTTACAACATGAAAAAAAAAATAAAATCAATAGGGTTTTATGGAAAAACAACAAAAAATTGATAATGAATCATTTGATAACAATAGTATTAAAAAACAAGATAAAAATGCAAGGAAATCAGTCAAAAAGAGAGAAAAAAATTGCCAGCATTTCCCCTTATTTTTCAAGATTTTCATCATTTCTAATGGAAGGAAAAAAAAAAAAAGTAGAAAAATTCCTTATCTAGATGTAGTTTGCAGATTTGATGTTGATTCTTCAACCTCTCCACACCCTAAAACCTTGTTGTGAGCAATAACAAAGAGCAAATGAGAGGAAAAATGAAAAAAACAAAACTACTTTATGCATGTGCTGGGCGTGTTAAGTGGACGACGCGAGTCCAAGTCAATGACTCGCGAGTCTCGATGAAAGACTCATGCGAGTCCAAGGCAAAAACTCGCGAGTCAACTTGCCTCGCCATTGGACTCGCGAGTCCTGACAATTTTTTGAACTTTGGCAATGCGTATCAGATATAGGAGTAAAATATATCTTTATTAGCTCATGAATTCTTTACAGAGAAGACTTTTGGTTCCCAAAACTAGAGATTGGAAATCCAAGAGCCTGCCAATTCTCCAATAGGATTCCAAATCAGTTCTGGCCAACAAACGGGAATAATTCAAATTCCCTTGCACTTTAGGCTTCGCTACACCTAGGCGGGTAAACCTTCACCTCGAACTCGAACTCAAGGTTTTTCTATAGCGAATTTAAGCTTGTGAGTTTTCTGACTAGCAAATTCCTCGAACTTGATCAATATGAAATTGAATGTTGAATGTTTTGAATTAAATGTTTTGTGTAATGATTCTTAATAATGGATTTGAGGTTTGTAGGAAGGAATTGATAGATTTTTTGACTTCACATATAAACCCAATACTTCATAAATAAAAAGACTAGTGCCTCTGCTCATTCGGGCGATAGAGTCAACTTCAATGAAGATTACGTACAACTTTATAATGTTCTACGCACTTATATTGCCAATCAATTAAATAATCAAGACGCGATAGATCAGATATTTATGCAATCTTAAATTAGTCCAGATTGAACTTTAACTCCTCAGAGACAAGCTGGACACAAATTCGGAAACAATTAAATATTTCACGACATCTGTGATGATCGAGTTTAAGATGCTATTTGACCGTGTCCACTTATCCGATATTTAAATTGTATACAATATTCAAAAAATAATTATAAAGGACGGTTCATCTGCAGTTTAATTCTCCACGCCTTTAATAATAAACAAAGGACATTTTATTTTATAATTAAAAGAAAATAATTGAATTTATATTACAAAGTCATATTATTGCTCCTTATCCCTCCATACAATTAAATATATATGCTTGTCTTGCTTGTTTTATCGAATATGTCTTGTTTCTTTATTTATATTTTAATAACAAAGGAATGTGACCTTTAAGAATGAAAGGTTATATCCTTTAAAGTTGAATAGCACCTTTCCTTTTAAGCTATAATCACACTTTTCAAATGACTTTGCTTAAATAACTTAATCATTTTAACCATTTATTGAGATTATCGGGCCTTTATCTTTTATTAACACCGCTTGATAATAATTCTCGTTTTTTGTTTCTCCCTGTTGCATCTCTAGAACTGGACGACATCATACTAAGTTTATTATTGTTGCTACTCATTGCCTGTTGTGTATGTGTGCTGTGTATGACGTGTATCTTCATAGGAGCTCCATGGTGCTGTGGGTATTAGGCGGGATGGTTGGCTAATGAAAATCGTATTTCTCTAATATGTACAGGTTAGCAAATCTTAGTTTACATGGCCATATAACTCTCGACCCTTATGGGAATCATTGGCACTCGTATTATATGAAGACACCGTTCAATCTATGCCTTGACTAGTCGCTGGTCTTCTTTGATAATTTTCTTTACATGCTATTGTTTGTATTTCCATGCTGGACCTTCTTATGCTGCGAGTGGTGACTAATTCCACCTAATAAGACAAACTCCTTCTACGCCGGAGCTTCTTGTCTCTATCTGCATATAGAATCACCCATTTTCTTGTCTTCTTTTGCCGTAAAAGATACCCACTGACAGCATCTACGCCAAGGGATATCTGATTGCTACATATGTCTGCCATAGTCTGTTATAGAATATTTATGATGCCTGTGTGGTTTATCTCTGCATAGTAAGTACTAGATATTCAATATATCTTCCGACTTGATTATCGCTGCATGTCATTTACTTTCCAAATAAGACAAGCTGCGCTATTACAGTGTGACGTTGCAAGGGGTTTTTGTTTCCATGTATTTACTTTACGTTATTGATTCGTTTTCTTGCTATTGACACCACTCCTTATTCCTATGTACTCTAACAGCACACACTCCGCTGCTGAGAACATATCTTTGCATCTTTTGATGGATATTGGTATTTCCATTTGACTTTGTGCATGTTTTCTACACCTCTTATTTATTAGAACCAAGAGTCTTCAATAGTAAGTTCAACAACACCCCAAACTTCATAGCTTCCATTAGGTAGATAATTGCTTTTGTTTGCATTCACATAACTCTTTAACGGCAGTCAATCTCTCTTTCAAATTCAACCTTAATATTACTGTTGCTGTCAGGACTGTTTTGTATTATCAACAATTCCATTGTCATCTTTATAGCCATTTCTCTTGGTGATATTTATAATCACTATCAATTCAATGTATCACTATTATATATTATACTCATATGTTTCAATTATCTTCATTTTGCCATGCCATATCTTTAAATACATCAATGACAATACTTTGTCAAACCTCCAACATTATTTCTCAAATGGAGGCCCTAATTTGAAAAATTAAGGTTCCATCAAAGACCAAAGATCGTCGGCCAAGGATTACAATTCATCTGATTCTACACTACTACCTTTCCTCGACGCTACACAACATATTTAAAGGACCCGACAATTGCCAAGAGAAACACAATCGTCAACCAACTAACACAACTACTTGAGAGTGACAACCAACGGACAATTAATACATTGACGGATAGCCAATATTATCAAACATAACAATAGACATTGCATGTCAACTACATCACCCCTCCAAAAGAAAAAGTCATCTTCCATATGACAAGTATACATCAAGTAATATTTGGGAAGACTAATGGCAAGAGTGTAGACAATGACTTGTACTGTGCAATCTCAACATTGTAATGTACTTCAATAATCAAGTGGGGGTCTAGGGGCAACGCTCCTTGCGAGGGTCTAGTGGTAGTGCCAAGACCAATTTAACATCGTTAGAACATAACCACATGGACTTCCATGGCGCATTTCATTTTCATGACTTTTTAAGATGCCAACAATAATGTTTAACTAGCCAAAAAATAGAGATTTCTTGTCAAAATTGTGATCAATTCGTACTCTCCCATGAGATTTTGAGACACGTTGCTCCACTATATGCTTAAGAAGTTCAAAAGGATGACACTGAGATGAGCGTTTGACGTACAACCAAAAAGTTGGTACCACATGCCGATGATCTATCTCGTACAATCTAGTTGGTACTTCCATGTATGGCTTGCAACTTTTCCCCATGTGCGGCCTAGAATTCACGTACGACTTAGTTATTTTCTTTGTGTACGATCTCCTCCTCACTTGTTTGTATGATGTACTCCCCATGTACAACCTTGTACTGTAAATTGTTGCACTCCAAGTATGATATGATTCTTACTGTACAACTCAATATCATTCTCCTCATTCAACTCCTCATAGGCCCCCCTGGCACTGCATACGGGTTCACTTTTCTTCCTTTGTATGGTGTGGTCATTCTATTGTACAACATGATCTGATGCTTGCTGTATGGTTTGATATCCTTCTCATGCTGCTCCACATGTGACCTTCCTAGCACTGAACACGGCTTCACTTTTCCTCCTTTGTACAGCTTGGACACTATCGTACAACCCCAACTGTGTGTTTCTTCTTCTTATGTATGGTATGATAACTTTTTCGTAGGGTTTGTTGACGTACAATATGATTTCCTTTGTGCTGTATAGTCCAATGCTCGCATGGATGTGACTTATCTGTGATGCAGGTCCATGTTTAAACGGACGTGACTTCTTTCTTGCGACGTATGGTCTCCTAGCCGCTTACGACCTGCTTTGGTATGGATGGTTTTTACTTTGTTTTGTGTTGGGTGTCTTTTGACCATACGATGCATATAGAACCGTGTACAAACTTTGCAAGCCTTCTTGGACCGCACTAACAAATGATTGTCCATAGTTGTACGGACTTTCATCATTTTCTCTTCACTAGGAATTGTAGCTTCAAGAAAACTACATGTTGGTGGAAATAGCTCATAGTCCTCCATTTGCCAATGGAATAGTCCATTCAAGGAACTCGTCTCATCTTCAAAACAATCTTGTAGTTCGAGCACCCCTTCGTCATTTGGTTTTATGCCTTTCCTTCCTTCATCCATGCCCCATTCTCCATCTTTAGACTCCAACTTGAAAGATGCTAGCTCCTTATTCACCGTGTGATTCCTTAGGTCGATGACATACTTCCTCCCTTCACTCTTGATCAAGAGTGTGTTCTTCTTGTTGTGGTTTTCTTTCGTTGTGATCAACGAACCCCTTTTGACAAGGGTGTCGTATGACTTCTTTTTCAGTGGAATGATGACAAAGTCCAAAAAGAATTGTTGAGTGCCAGCGGTGACTTTTTGTGCCATGAGTGTCCCAAGTGGTTTGATGTTACGTTGGTCAACACCTACCAGATGGAAGGTTGGTGGCCAGAGTGTTGGCTTGCCAAGTGCCTTCTATGACTCTTTCGATAGTACATTGATGCTTAAGCCTCCATAGACAATGGTGTTTGTCAACTTCCATCCCATTATCTTCATCTCGATGACAAACGACTTTCAATGCCTACCGTTAATAGGATCTAGTTAGTGGCTAGATTCTTTGTTGGCTTCTTTGTTGGTTTGCCATGTTACTAGCCAATTGTGTTGTTGCCAACTATGTTGGTAATGGCCATCTTTAGTTGTGGCATATTTTGTAGAAGATTGGATACTCATACGGGTACAGTGGCTTGCAACATATGTCTCATGATAGCTTTCTGGGACTCCGATCACAGTGGGGTATTGATGGCATCATTTGTGGCCCTTCTCTCTTCTTCCATCGCTCGTTCAATGTTAGCTCTTGCTTTCTGAAGTCTTTCCTTCTCCGTACACGGGTCGGGATACACTACCTTCTTGTTTTGGGGTTTGGTGATCGTTAGTATTTCTCCTATGGGTCCTTTACGTTCAGCTTATTTACTCCATTTTGCTTTAGGCAATTAATGTCCTCATGGTTCTTTGGATCACACCACTTGCACAATAAACTCACATTGTTCTTGATTTTGCCATTGATTTTCATAATCGCTTGGCGATACATTTTGTTGTTTTGATGCAGTAGACTCTCCTTATGTGAAGAGTACTTGCATCCTTTTAGTCTTCAAATTATATGGACACTCCTTTATTGAATGACCCATCCCCTGACAAATCTCACACAACATCATTTTAGGGGAATTACCATTTGTGTGCCCTTCAATTTTGCACTTAGTACACCATAGTTCATTACTTTCTTTATTGGTTCTTTTCTCGGCCTTCAATTCTTTCATCATTCTCATCATATCCTACTGTAGGGCTTGGACTGTTGTTGATTCATCATTACTACTACCCTTGATGCTCTCATCATCTTCCGTTTTCCTCTTCCCTCAGGAGGATGTCTTGTTTCCACTCTCGATGCGCATCCCCTGATTGTAGACATCGACATTCGCGGATGGAAGCACCACTTTCATCTTTTTGTGCAATGAGGGTATCAACCCCTCAATGAATCATCTCTTCTTCAACCCATCAACTGGCTGATTCTCCAACTTGGCTAGCAATTTCTTGAGCCAACGATTGTAAGCCCACACATCCTCATTCTTCCCTTGTTTGTTATTGTAAATTTTGGCAACAATCTCATTTTCATCTTGTAGCAGTTTAAACTTGACCTTAAACGTCCTGTCCCAAGAGGCTATGGATGAAGCATCTAGTTCTGTGAACTAGTTGACTGTAATGTCCCCGTTTTTCAGACTTTGGGATTAGCTTGGTTTGGCAACCCGCAAGCTAATCAGGCGTTCAGAGGGGGTCAGATTGTGGAGCCAGTGTTGGGACTCCATTCTGGAGGTTTAGTTTATCATATCTACTTTTCATTCGGGTCAATTTGGTCGACTTACTATTTTTAATAAGTGGTATTTTGGGTATGGCCTAGATTAGCAGGGTGTCTGCACGAAGTGTCAGATGTTTCAAGATTGAGTCTCAGGGAATCTCTAGTTTGAGAGACTTACTATTTATAGTAAGTCTATTTTTAGCAGCTGACTTTTTTGGCAGTGGGTTATTTCCGGCAGGCAGTTGGTGTTTGAGGCTCTGGTGTTGGAAATGAGTTTGTTTCAGTCAGCAGAATTCTGAGGCTTTTGGTTTTTAAAGTTATCGTTATTAAATTAAATTATTTTAATTTAATAACTTTAATACTTTATAACTTTAATGTTATAAAGTGAAGAGGTCATTTAAAAGCCTTTTTAATGAAAAAAGTGAAATTGTGCTTTTTCTGAAAAAGCTATATATTCTACTCGAAAAAGCACTTTCATTCATTCATTGTTGATTTGATAAAATTTATAGTCTCTTGGCTGTGAGAAACCGGCTAGGGTTTTGAGGACTGATTCCTCTTTTGACAATTTGAGCCATCACAGATTGGTGGTAAATTTTGCAGTTGCTGATTCTGAATTAAATCCAGTGCTGATGTATACTGGGTTTATGAGAAGTTTGTTCTGCAGGCAAATCAATTTATTCATTCTGGGGTTTGATTTGTCTTCCTGCTAGAGTTCTGAAATTGTTTGGAGGAGTTCTGTGTTTCTTCATTTGGTAATTGCATTCGAATTTTCTGAGGTTGTTTTTATTGGGAAATTTGCTGTTAATTAATTGCTAATGCTGCAATTAATAAATTGGTGTTCGGATTTTTGGTGAAGTTATTTCTATAGGTGAATCATTTGTTCTTAAGGATTCTGAATTGTTTTATGACTGAGGTTTAATAATTGATTGAGAGATTGGCAGAGATCTTCTTGCAGATGCTGAATTAATTATATTGAGATTGAATTCACAAAATCTGGAAACCCACATTAATTACATGGCTGCGTTTTTTAATTGGGAATTTGAGGAGCTTCATTGTTTGCTCACGTGATTGGAAAATAGGGTAAGATTAATATTTCTGCTGAAACCATCAACAGAGCAAGCCAACCTCATGATATTACATCTTGCCATGAATGTACAGGTTGGAGTTTAGGCGTTAGAGAATTGTGGTATGTTTTTATGAAAGACATTACAAAATTACAATCATTTTCGGATTGCTAGGTGCTTTTGAATTTTTTATATTAATTGAAATGCTTATATATTCTGTTTGTAATGAGAAATGAGAATCAATTAAATTATTAAAGAATGTCATTTTGTCTTGGTTGGATTATTTTGAATTTTGGTGAAGATTGATTATTAAATTGCAATTAAAAGATTTATTGAGCAAGTGCTGCAAATATTTTAAATAAAATAAGTGGATTTGGAAGAAGCCAGTTTCGGTTCTTCACATGGCTGTACCCGTAGCGTTGTGGAAATGCTCTCAGCCAATAGTCTTTGTCAACCTGACCATTTGCTACCTAGATAGTCTCACACATCTTCTAGTGCCTTGTAGGATCTTCTGACCCATTCCCTTTGAACTTCTGTAGTTTCTGTCGATCCACATTTGTACTTGTTAGAGGATTCACCATCTTTCTCGCTTTCTTTCTCTCTTGTGCGTTGGACCTGGGTGGATTGTTCTGACCGCTATGTTTTGGTGCTTTCCTTGCACTCTGGGCCACATGTGCGTCCTCTACACATCCACCTCTAGCATCCAATTCTAGGTTCCCTTGAGATGGAAAGATTCTCAATGTGGTGGAGTATGTCCGTTAGTTCAGGATCTCCTTTGTACTCCTCGTCTGTACAGATTATTGTCTTTCTTGGTCGGCAAGGTACGTTTTATCAGGGAGTGGTAAATTGTTGGCAATTTCTTGTAATCATCTTCTTCGTTCTCTTTGTTCTACAATTCCTAAAGATCGCCTGATCACTTGGTCTTGACCACCTTGTGGCTTCTTCTTGCCTTTGTTGGGATCCAAGGGCATGATTCACACAATGCTGACCCGATTTATTTTAAGTCTACAATGCCAAATGTTTACTAATATACTTGGTAAATTACATACATGAAATAATAAAACAGATGGCAGCGTGTACCAGATATAGGAGTAAAATATATCTTTATTAGCTCATGAATTCATTATAGAGAAAAAGACCAGAGATGATCAACAAGGATTACAATTCATCTGACTCTACACTACTCCTTTCCTCGATGGTACCCAACATATTTAAATGACCCGACGGTTGCCAAGAGAAACACAACTGTCAACCAGCCAACGAACAATCAATACATTGACGACAATTAAAACATTGAGGTATAATCAATATTATCAAACATAACAATAGGCATTGTATGCTGACGACACTTAGTCTCCTTCTGAATATCGTTTTTAAAAGTGGGGTAGCTTTTAAAGTTTTAAGGTTGGTTGGTTATATGTCTATGATAGGAGCTTCTCTCTTTTGCCTCTGCTCATCTTCTCTCTTCAGGAACTTTCATCCGAGTAGTCTCTGCACTCTTTTAGTTTGTAGTGGCAGTTGCCTGCACCTTCTCCTTTTCCATGGTTGTTAGTGGAATGAAAACAATAACGAGTGTTCCTAGTGTGAACCACTAGTCTGTTCTAAGAGATGCTAGCTAAGAAATCTTAAATGAAGATAAAAAGAATAAGGTAAGCGATACTTTGAATGAATGCAGTCAAAGTTTACATGATTAACTGGATAACAGAAATAAAGGAGGTAAAGCATCTAAGGCAAAGAAACATGTGATTGTGCCTTCTTCATACACCTTATGACATATGCTTTTGAGCAATACCTTGGGGTCACTATGATATCAGTTCCGTGCCCCTTGAAAATTTCATGATGACATGGATGATTTTGATGGAAGCCTGTGTTTTTTTTTGTTTTGCATCACATTCTTGTCAACTCCACAAATTAAAGCTCATTCTTATCTCTGTTCTAAATGCAACCTTCCAATCTAAGATGTAACGAACTTTAAGGCTTGTAGAAAAATGAGATTTTTGGAAAGAAAAACCGTTGAATCTGTTCACTCCAGCACAACAAAAGGCTCATAATGTAGCTAATGTGGTGTGTCCATGTTAGCTGTTACCCTTCCACTAGAAAAATGTGAGGGCCAGTAAGTATTGAAGCAAATCTTCTAGACAGAGGAGGGTAGGCTTGGATCTTCAATATGACAACACTTGATCTCTTCTGTTGCCAGGTGTCCTCATTTTCAAGAGCCAATGAGAATGGAACATGGGCCTTTGGAGCATGTTTTACAAGATCATTGTTAAAACGTGTGAAATCTAAAATGTTGAAAATAGGCATACTGTTTTTACAAGATCATTGTTAAAACGTGTGAAATCTAACATGTTGAAAATAGTCATACTGTCATAATAATAGAATTGATTATGTAAGAAATAAAAGCATCTGGAAACCTAATATAAATAAAAACTTTATTTGTCATGTTAACTAGTGAGATAATACAAAATTAGTAACGGTGAAAAGTCTTTAAGAACATTGTCTACCTTTCTCCAATTGTTGTTAGACATGATGGATTTAGTTCTACAGATCTCTAGAATGATGTTTATTGTAAAAGAGTTCAATTTTTGGATGGAATGAAATGCTTATATTTTTTAATCTTCTGTTCCCCTAACTGATAGAATATGAACTGTGCCTTTTTGTAATCAGGGAGTTAGGCATTGGTATAGTACCATACAGTCCTCTTGGTCGTGGATTCTTCTCTGGAAAGGCAGTTGCAGAGAGCTTACCGGAAAATAGTTCATTGGTATGTTTCAAAATATATTTAGGAACTGGCCCCAAATATTTACTTTGTCCCGATTGAGCTTGTACAAGATTCTTGAAGACTGAAAGTCAAATTCGTTTTTGCATATTTCTTTCCACTTGATTTTGAAAATTCAATCAATATCATGCCAATGGGTCCTATGGGTCAGGTTAATCATCCACGGTTTAGAGGGGAAAACTTGGAGAAGAACAAAGTTTTCTACACGCGCATTGCAGATTTAGCCAAAAAGTATGGCTGTACACCTGGCCAGCTTGCTCTTGCATGGGTTCTGTATCGAGGTGATGATGTTGTTCCCATCCCTGGTGAGTCTCTTTTCCATATCTCTGTTCCTCATTGGCAATGATTTGAGTTGAAGAAATATAGTTGCTAGCATAGGAAGTGATGTTGTTTTATTGACTTTTTGATAGGAACTACTAAAACCAAGAACCTGGACGAGAATATTGGCTCCTTGAACATTAAACTCTCACAAAGGGACTTGCAAGAAATTGCCGATTCACTGCCAGCTGATGAAGTTGTAGGTATCCGAACTTATGAGTCCATGAATCATAAGACATGGAGATTTGCAGATACCCCACAAAAATCTTAGAATAGATAATTGGTGTGGCACAATTATCACACTACTTATGACTGATAAAATTTTCTTCACTTAAATTTATAAGTAGAGTGATGCTTGTCTTAGAATGGGTTGCCAAATTTTATAGCTTGTAGCTTGTCTTCCTATATAATATCAATAAAATATATATTATCGTTAAGTTGCTATTTTGATCTGCAGTTTGAGTTATTTGACATTGATTTAAATCAATTTAGCATGTTATTCATATGATGTGGTCAAATGCTTAGTATTTCAAATTGTCAATTACGTTTCTGGGTCCCATTCTGGTTAGTATAATATTGTGTTATAATTTCTAAGAAATATGGTGATCCATCTTATGATGCTAGGCCATAAACAAGCATAAAATCAAGAAAACACATGGACTCAAAGAATTGTTTAGCTCTTAGCTTGCACCTTTTCATAGCTAAAATGAGATCGCCCGCTCTTAAAATCTAGAACTAGGTAGAAAGCAAACTAGTAGGTATTATTTGGTATCTCATAAGTGAAAAGTACATCACCAAAAAAAATTACCCTCTTGTATCTAAAGAGCACACCTTCCTTTTTGTAAGCAGAGGTTACAGAGCATGAGTTGAGAGCTGTAAATAAAAATGTCATACAATGCAATTTTAGGCAAATCTAAGGAGCATGTGACCCTTGATGCATTTGGACCTCTCCTATGATTGGCATCATTTACACTCCTTGCTATACCATGTCTAATGGTACTTCACCTTATTATAGCATTATATTTACAAGTAGTGACATGAAAAATTGAATGTGTAAATAGAAAATGGACAAAAACAGGGGAGGGTTTTGGTGTAGGGGACATATTAAAAAAACACTAAATACTTGTAAAAACATTGACAGAAAAATTTCAACTCTAATTTCATCCAATTAGAGTGCATACGAAGAGGAAATAAGCCACACTACAATTATAAGAAAAATAAAGATTTGTTATTGCAAATTACTTTTGAATTGTTTTTGGTCTACTAGTTTATGCTACAAAATTATCGAAACTTGAAGTCATAAGCTTGAAAAATTTCTTGCCTCAAAATTTTTCTTGTGAAGACAAACATTTGGGTTGACGAAGAACAAATCATTCATCTGCTAATGGCTCAAAATGATTATGTTTCTTAGAGAGCAGAGATGCCCAAGCCTCATATATACTCTAAGAATGCTCATAAGTAGAAGAGCTACATGGTTGGGTTAGAATACACATTGTAATAGAACAAAGTAATCTGTGTCACCGCTAAAGTCCTAACATTAGATTAGCTGCTAAAGAAAATTTTATTGATAAACCAATAATCTAGCTCAATTTTTCAATAAGAAAAAAAGACTAGATGAAGTTTGATGATCAAATATTAATTTTAAAATTAAACACCGAGTGTTACTGTCTTCCTTCATTCATTTTGTATGTCAGAGAAGAAGCCCTTTGTTTGATTGTACAATGGCAACTTTGCAATAGTTGCTCATCTTTCCTTTGCGCTAGGAAAGGCTATGGAAATGCATTTGAATGACCTTTCTCTCACATGGACTATAAATGATTGGTGCAATAAACAAATATCCATTAGCATGAAGGTTGTTAAGATTTTGGTAGATATGAATAATAAACAATATTAAGATAATGCAAAAATAAGAGAAGACAAAAATACAATAACATAGAGATTTAATGTGGTTCACCCAATATGGGCTACATCCATTAGAGAAACATACAACCACTTATTTTATTATCTAGGGAAGAGAAAATTACAATTTGATAATTATTCATAGCATGCAATCACTAATTTCTCAAGCCTTTTTTGGGGCGGTTTACGAAGTTGGTTAACAAAATTAACCCTAACCCCCCAAAAAATTTCCTTCAAAGGCTACACCCCGAACCCCGGCTTCTTAGAGGTTGTTGCCTCTAAACCCATGCTCTCAAGGGCTACTTCCTCCAAACCTTGGCAAGGATACAAGGTGAGTGTATAGTACCTACCTGATTAGTCGCCACATATCAACAAATGTGATAATTCGTTTGGCAATCCCCTTTAGCATCATTGCTATTCTAAATTGGCATGAACCTACATTCATCATTATCCATTTTGGATTGTATTGACGACTTTGTACTATGCATGACTTTATAAAAATAACCCATAGGAGATTTAGTCCCGTCAACCAATCTCAACACTTTTACTAAGGGATTTGAAACTTGAGCAATCTCATATCATCCATCTAAAATGTGTTGTCAAACACAAGATTTGAAATGGTGATACCATTCATTTGATTAACAAAGGAACACTTTTCCAATCCAATAAAATACATATGCGTTTAATGTTTATTTTTGAGGTACATTATTTCTATTAGACTAATAAATTATTGGCAAACCTTGTCTCACTTTCGTTAACAAGATCCTTTCCTGCAATGAAGAATATCATCATGCTCAATACCTTAGTGAGGCTATCAATGAATTGGGTGATTGATCTTCCTCTTTTTACTATGGATATAACCCACTCAAGTTTACCAATGTCCTCAAGGGTCAAATCAAGGCAATGCATCACACATGGGTTTCAAAACAATGTAGGGTAATGCTCCCTAAGAAAGTTGCTTACCCTCACACAATTTTCTATATTGTCCATGATAAATTGGAAGAGATATTGCAGCCCAACCTTCATCACAACCTCATCAAATAGTGAAAATAATAAGTGGGCCGATATCACTCTATTCAATGTTCCGTTGATTTTAGGAAGATCACGCTACTATTGGATGCAATAAAAAAAGTTGATCAATTTATGGTTCCTTCTATTAACTTTCGCTCATTAGACATTGTGAAATATCCCTTTTTATAAATTTTTGATATATATATATATATATATATATATATATATATATATATATATATATATATATATATATATATATATATTATTGCAGCCAAATGATATTAATAATGGCGAATACCATATTCAAAATATTATTTAAAGTATTACTTTAATAAAATCCAAATGATAAAATAAACTTGACATATGTTGGATTACGAAATTTGATCCGTCAAGTTTTTGTGAACTATTGGAACCAATCAAAATATCTCATACTAAGTATGAGAGGAGCAACAACCTTTTAAAGTGCTATGGTCTCCTTAAATGAATTTTGACCCTTTTTTCCACATTCAAATATGATGCCTAGATATAAATAATCAATTGGCATCCAATTAATAGGGAAAGGCAATATAATTTCTGCTCTCATGTCACTCTTCCATTCTTATCAGGTCTTCCCTAGTACTACAATTTTCTTTTGAAAATTTTGAATGATTGTTTAAAATGGCACAATTGACTTTAAATGGTCCCACAAAACTCTTAACAAAAGATGTGATTCAAATTTGTAAACTCCCATGTCCCTTTGAAATGGAACAATGACCTCAAGGAAAACACATTTAATAATTTTGAAGCCTTCTAGATCTCCAACACAACATTCAACATGAGTTTTAACTTATTTAAAAATGACAACCAACATATTTTTTCCATACCATTTTTTATAAGTATGACACAATGGTTTGTGGATAAATGTTATGGTTGGTATCAATTTATTAGCCAACAAATAATATAATAATTAATTGTAGTCACAAATTAGGAATGTTTTATTTACATAATAATCATTTTACCTATAGTTGGAACATGAAATAACTTGTGATCCATTATGAGCACAACTTTGACCCTTGTGTGAATCCAACAATGAGAGCTAGAGGGTTTTTGATGTAATAGCCTAACCAATTAAATAAACTTAAAAACATAAGTACAAAAGAATAAAAAATATTAAGTATGGGAGGAATTAAACTCACTACCCGAGAGTCATACGTGCCTAGCCTAGAACACAGTAACCAAATTAACATATGGGAATTGCCCAGATACAAAAACCAAATGAAAAAATGGGCATAGCCCAAAGACAGAACATTCCTGTGCAACCAAGGCAGTAGAAGGAGGAGGAGGATCTGGTTCATCCTTCTTTCCCCAACCCTCTATAGGATTCGGTTCAAGGTTTGGAAGAGTCCATCCATCTGCATTGTCATCCTTAGTCTCTTCTTCCTTGTGATGCAGAGAGATTGCCAGGGCTAATCTAGGAAAGCATTTGGAGGAGGAAGACCATCCTAAATATGCACCTCAACTGGGCCATCCTGAAGGCACATGAGGAAAGCCACCTGTAGGAGGCCAACTAGACAGGGACCCACGATGAGGGGTGCTAGACCGTCTGCAAGGTGAAATCCAACAATCAAGTGAACGACGTCATGGAACCTGTGAACGATGTTTGAACATTAGCGACAAGAAATGCAACCATGACGATGACCATAGAAAGGAGAATGACAACTGGTAACAGAAGCATCTAGTGGCACCCTAGCAACTGTATAAGGGGCACTGCCCCAATGCTTTGAAAGCTCTTGCAAGTGGGCCACCTCAAGAGCCTCCTTGTCAACTTGTACTTGTATCTATAGCATCACATTATTACATATGCAAGCTTTAGCAAAAAAAGTGACAGTATCAATTGTGGCATGTGAAAAAATTGGCACATTTCTATCCTTCCATATCAAAAATAAGATTTCCATTCAGAAAGTATGCCAAAGCTGCAGAAATGGAGAAGGAAACCTAGGGTTATCACCTAGGAGAACCATATGCCAAGAAAACAATTCTGGGCCCTTCTAATTTTGAGCCCTTCTACTGAACCAAAAAATATGAAGAAATCCTAATGGCAAGAGCCTAAAGATAAGCCTTGGAAGAGAATACACCGAGAAAAGTGCACTATTTTGGGTTCTATGATAGCAAACTAGATAGCGACAAACCGCAACCTCCAGGTTGAATGTGAGGACTGTAAATGCCATCATTGGTTAAGGACCTAGACCATTGGAAAATAAGGCAAAATTCGATATCGCTGTCTGTTTGAGGATACCAACGCCAATCCTTCCACCAGGGCTTGATGCTTGAAATGCCAATCTTGGCGATTCAGATGAAAATGGACTTGCAAATCCTCCCAAGTGCGAAGAGACATTGTAGGCCTAGAGAAAAGGTCTCGATGCATCCTTATGCCACACTTATGAAAGCGAAGAGCATGAATACCCAAGAGAGCCTTGAACCTGGATTAAAGGAGACCACTAGAGATTATCATGTTGATTAAAAGAAAGTCCATCTTGAAATTTGATTCCATCCTAGCAAAGCCATGGTTTGGCTGCTTCCCAAGCTGTCCAAATATTTTTGTCTTTTGATTCCTAAATAAATTGTGAATGTTTTCATTGTCAAGGTAAAAGCTACACCAAACCAAAGCTTAATGCTCTCTAAAACGAGGGTGGAAATCAATAATGAATAGAATGAATCTCTTTTTACAATATTTTCTATTCAACCCTAAAAATAATTAAATTAAAATTATACAATATTTTCTATTCAACTAATAGAATGACTAACATGTTCTCCCATTGTCATTTTAATGCATAATGAACTAAATACATAATTTATTTTGTTATTCTCTAGCAATTAAAACTAATAAGCCACCTTAATAATCCTCCTCGTGACGTTTTATGACCCATAGAAATGGAGTTCAAGCTTCTTTTTTCCACTCTACTTGATAAAATATTATATATAGGATGCAACATTTAGAAAATCATGTCACCCATCTAAACTCATGTTTGTATGATGCTAGTTTGCATATAGTTTTTGCTAATTCTGAGCATATTTGAGGCTTTCATTCAAGACCCTCAACATGTCTTAGCTTTTGTGTCTTGTCCCTTGATACTCTACTATTAGCAATAATCAATTTCACAAAAGAAAGGGCATCGTAGCTATATAATGCTTTTAAAGGTACCATACCTGTAGACATTTTATGCAGTATTGTTGCAATGCTTTCCCATGTAAAGCTATTTAACCCAAATTGATTGCTGTTCAATTACATAGTTTGTCAAGCACCCTTCAATCCATTTATTGGGTAAGTGCAAGAAGTTGGGTGCCTATTCGGCGGAAGTCTTGTGGAATTGGAAAATGCCACTAGAAATGGACACCTGTTTTCAAAAAATGGACACCAGATTTAAGTTCGGACAACCGATCCAAAATTCAAAAAATGGGTGCATTGTTTTTGAAAAATGGGTACTTGTTTCAAAATAGCTGCATGTTTCTAATTTTTTTAAAAATTATGACTAGAAATGCATTTTTACACACCGATTTATTTTTTTAAGAAACGAGTGCCCATTTTTTGAATTTTAAATAACGAGCACCCTTTTCTTAAGACATGAGCGAGAAATGCACCTCCACCTCAAATTTTAGTTCAAAATAGGCTTGGTGGAATCAAGCCTATACCTTGACCTCCAAAAATTTGGTTAAGGCACTAGAATGCCAAATTTCTACTTTGTCGTAATTTTTTGAAGGCCTTCCTGATCGTATTTTTTTACAAAACAAAAACCTATTAGAGTTCTCACTATCTTGATTTCAGAAATATAAATTTCATAGTGATATGATTATTTTTACTATTTTTGCATTATTTATTAATTAAAAGTAGTACCTAAATGTAAAATAGTGAGACTCACTAAAACTTTAATAACTTTTTTGTTTTTAGTTTTTTTGGTAAATAAATTATATGACATCAATCTACATACAATTCTCTTGAAGATTAAAAATAAATTTGAAAAAATATGAAATTTTCATCAAATTATGGTGGCCGTACACCAACGGTTATGAAAATATACTTTATAGTCAATTAAAAATTAATTAAAAAAATTATTCAATAAAAAATAAAGAAAAAATATGCTCATCAATCTTTGGTGGCTTAGGTATATTTCCTCAAAAGAATTTGCAAAAAATTATTTATTTAGGTCAAAATATGGTGGCCGTACATGACTATGGTATGGTCCTAAAACAAACATTTTGAAAAAGCAGTTTTTAAACATTCCCACTAAAAAAAAATTTATATCATGTGAGTATTTAAATAAATTACATATTTGAAAAGTAGATTCCGAGTACTACATTTTCTATTACTAAAGGTTTTTGAGATTTAATCTCTAAGTGCCTCAAATTTAGAAATCAATTGACAAGAAATTTGAAAAATAAGGAAAACACTTCCACTTTTTGCCCAAAAGTGGGACTCAACTTCTTGTAGTCACCCTACTAATAATATTTTTTTTGCACATTTGTTTGCGAATTATAACTAATATTTGGAGTTAACTTTCTACTTGCAAAATCTTTTGCCAAAACAAACTACACAACCAATTTTTTTTGTTACAATATTTTTAGGCAAGCTTTGTAATCTTAAAGATTCTTTGGAAAAGGTAAACTTGAGGAGCCTTAAACTGAGTAGGAATGGCAAAGAAATGAGCATATTTGGTGAGTTTGTCCACCATAGTATAATAAATCTAGTAAATTTTTTTTTTTCTAGTTTCTATAAACAAGTAATGCATTCTCTGATGGATTAGATGACTTCTTCCTTGAGCTCTCAAATGAATATGTTCCCTATCTTCTTATGCCTTGAAACTACCCGGGCGACCAACCAATGGTGCATCAACTACCACATCTTTTCCTTTTATATATTTTATATATTAAAATCACAAGCTTGAAGCTTACTCTATTAGGAAAATTTGTCTCAACCTTGCATTTACATACAATTACTATCTATAATAATTTTTTCATTTGAGCACAAGTTTTTTCTCTATTCTTTCTCTAAAGGTTTGGATGGGCTAGATAAGCTTGCCAATAGATTTTCATTGCAAGATCATGTTTAGTTTTGAAGATACTAAAGTTACCATTTTTGGAAATTGCCAAAAATATTATTAACTCAATTTTGGGGGCTTTAAAGGCTCCTAAACAACTCAAAAATTTGGGTAAATGAAATAGTAGTTTACTAGATGATTGAGCATGTTCCAAGCTCTTTAGTGCTTCAAATGGTTCGTCAACCAAATACTCAGTTTGAAATCTATAACCTCCAATAGTTGGGTCTCCTAGAATAGAAAATGTAAAAACGTGTTCAACACATATATGAAATGTAAAATGTAGTTACATGTGTTTGTGTGTGCATTGACACATCATAAGGCATCTTTGGTAAGATATAAGATGGGTACCACTTTATAAGTGGTTTTTAACCTGTGCTTTTGTAATATCATTTGACAATTTTTTATATTGTATCTCCTATACATTAGGTATGTGAGATGGAGGGTGTGTGTAAAAAGTCTTATAGCTATTATGTTACCTTCATATCTCTAGTTGGTGATACTTGTGAGAGAAGCTTGATTTGCAGGCATATTGTAATCTCTTATTGATTTTGTGAATAATGTACTGGGCAACTTTTGAAGTGTGGGGCTATTCTCACAAAAGGGTTTTCTCCACGTAAATAATTGTGTTGTGGTATGCATGTTATTTTATGTTACTTCTGTTATGTTTCTATAACTATTGAAAAGATATGCAAAATTTCTTACATTACCCTCTTCTCAAGGTTAGTGTAGGAAATAGCTCTGCTACTTAACTTCCTTCAAAGTGGTATTAGAGCCTTATCACCTTTGGTTTCAATTGTGGGTTGTTGGGTTTCTTGAGTTAATCCAAATTTGAGATGGAGATTGTGTAGAAAATACCTAGTGATATTGTTGCAGGAGTTTTTAGATGACTAGTTCATCAGGGAGAATAAAGGTGGAATTTTTTTCTAGAATTCATTTTAAAATGTGGAAGTTGATCATGGAGGATCTATTAATAGATTGATATATAAGGGATGCTATTGATGAGAAGGTCTTGACACCTACAATCCATATGAGGCTATTAAATATATTGTTAGGGACTGTAAAGCTAAGGGTCTAATTAGATTGTGCCTTGTAAGATTTGTTTTAATCAATGTCCATGGATTTTTCTCTACAAAGAAGTTATTGAAGGTGTTTGGAGTTGTGTCTTTTCTTTGAATACTAGTGTGGGTTAATCTAGATTTGTAGAAGAGGCATTAGGTATGAATGATGCAAAATCCTAGTGTATCGAAGAAAATGGTGTTCACTAGATTGAATTAGAAAACTAGGAAGCTTAGACCTATCTCCTCTTACATTGGAAGGAATATGACCCACTAGGTCCAATAAGGCTCAAGTGTTGAGTGGATGCAATGATCCTTTGCTAATATGGAAGATGACTATGCAATTAGAATTGATAAATGTTAGTTTTAGGGCTAGGTAAAGAGAGAATAATATTTCTACATATAGAGACAATTAATAGAATGAGAACCCAATTATGGTACCATTTTTGGAAATCTGAGATAGAGATTGACTTGTGATCAAAATTTCAGCCAAAAGTGGGAGGTCTAGGGAACCTCTAAGGGCCAGGAGTGAGTAAGAGGTTAGAGGCAAATCAAACTCACCCTATACTTGGTAGAATCTAATGAAAATTCTGTCAACTTTAGTTCTCTATTAGACCTTCTTATAGCCTTGTCCACAACCGCACCACCTATCACTTAAACACAAAAAATGAGAAGGGTTACATAAAAGGCTTTGTCAAAGTCAAACTCTTGATTTAGAACTAACCATGAAATTGAAATTGAAAATGCTTGAAAGTAAAGTGTGCTTATAGGAAGCAAAGGCTAGTTATGAGAAATAAAATGCCTTGTACCTTGGTAATGCAAATTCTCGTGAAATAGAATCACAAGTGTTGATTGATACAATAGCATGACTCCACAAAAACCAAATAGAAAATCATAAAAACATGGTTGCATAATAGTTTTTGAATCTTTCCACAAGGGTGTGATAAAAATGGATTGAGTGCTTTAAATACTTGGAATTCTTGAATGTTTCTCCTTGCTGTTTGAATGCTTGAGATACAAAATGCATGATTGAATGAATGAATTGCTTGTGATAAGATAATATTTCAAAATGAGGGAGGTAAATTTTCCTTTATACCTCTCCTAGCCATTTTGGGGCCCAAATCTTGAAGGACACCGATATGGTTGAACAAGGATCTTACTAAAAACCCAAGACCTTTTTCTAATTCAAATTTGGGCCTAAATTAAGGAGTATGTGGTGATTTTGATTCTCCCTATACTTATAATCTCACCCTATACCACCAAATCAAGGCTCAAGTTTGAGTTGAGGGTCAATTTAGATATGGGGAAACTTGAGACATGTACAAAATTTAGGTTTGATATTTGGAAACATGTGCAATAGGCAAACATTGTAAAGGGCCTATGTATGCAAATGATGATTGAATGGATGGAATGATTAAAGGGGCATGCCTATAATAAGGGACCTCATATATATTAAATTAGGAGAGGACTCATATTTATATATTTATTAATTAAATGCATATAGAAGTCCTATGATGCATGAAAGAATGAACACACACTAAAATGAGTGCCAAATAAGCATGGAATCACACACCTTAACAAGGTGATTACAATTTATGATGTTACATCTAGAAAATTTTATGGATGAAGAAATGATAGCTTTGCAAAAGAATGATATAGGGTGATCCCACAATACTGTATCCCACGTTTTGGCCAACTTTGACACTGAGATGAACATTCAGGAAAAAAACTTCACTTTTGGACACCTATTGCTGCAAAACCATTAAGAATTTGAAGATGGTGTAAACTAGTTACTTTTAGCATTTTATTTCTAATTTATATATATATATATATATATATATATACACACTGAGATGAACATTCAGGAAAAAAACTTCACTTTTGGACACCTATTGCTGCAAAACCATTAAGAATTTGAAGATGGTGTAAACTAGTTACTTTTAGCATTTTATTTCTAGTTTATATATATATATATATATATATATATATATATATATATATATATATATATATATATATATATCTATGTATGTATGTATGTATGTATGTATGTATGTATATATATATGTATGTATGTATGTATGTATGTATATATATATATATCTATGTATGTATGTATATATATATACATACATACATACATACATACATACATACATACATATATATACAGATACATATATATATATATACATATACATATATATATATACATATATATATATATACATATATATATATATATATATACATATATATATATATATACATATATATATATACATATATATGTATATATATACATATATATGTATATATATACATATATATGTATATATATACATATATATGTATATATATACATATATATGTATATATATACATATATATGTATATATATACATATATGTATATATATACATATATGTATATATATACATATATGTATATATATACATATATATATATATATATATATATATATATATATATATATATATATATGTATGTATGTATGTGTGTATGTATGTATATGTATATATATATATATGTATGTATGTATGTATGTATGTATGTATATATATGTATATATGTATATATATATATGTATGTATGTATGTATATATATGTATATGTATATCTATATATATATGTATCTCTATATATGTATATGTATATATATATATGTATCTATGTATATATATATATATGTATGTATATATATATATACATACATACATACATACATACATACATACATACATATATATATATATATATATATATATATATATATATATATATATATATATATATATATTTTGAAATTTATTTGTATCCATTTTTCCTTTTCCTTCAAAAAGTGGTTTGTCTGAAAACTTAACATTTTTAAGGAGTGACACTTACTTTGATTACCATAACATTTTTTTCTAAAAGTGATAAAAATATAGAAGTTAGGTTTGTAACACCAATATCTAGAGAATTCAATTGGTTTCCTTCAATTTGGTTGAATATTTTATAGTTTATTGAGTTAGTAAGTTGGACATTAACTGTAAGTTGGACATAGGTTCATTTGGATTGATCTATCTTGTTCTGTATATATTAGAATTCATTTTTTTGTTTTTTGATAGAAAGGTAACATAAATACCTATTTCCTAGATATTTTTTATAATTTTTTCCCCTAATTTACTATTTCTCTAAAAGGATTAAACTTAGAAGTTGCTAAATGGTTAGACAGTCTATGTTTTGTAAAACTTTAAAAAAAAAGTCATAATAAACTCAATATATATAAAAATCATAATCATTGGAAAGCTTTCTCTGAGTACTATCATCTTATATTTGGGTTTGTCAAATGAATTCATTTGATCCCCCAAAAAGCTAATCTCAAAGTTATTTTTTGTCAGCATTTTGATGGGTGCAAAGGAGACCCGATTATAGGTGTGACTAAGGAGTAGAGAGATTATACCAAAGAGAGTTTGATCTAAGAGGCTTTTATCTAACCATTTTCAATTTACTTCTTCAAATGGGACCTCTCAATGCTTACTTAAATCATCATATTTTCTTAAAAATGTGCAATTTTAGCAAAAATCAAGATGTTCAAAAAATTGGGACACACTATTGTGGGACCACCCTACATGATATGTTGTACCATTTTTAGAAGGAAGAAAACCAATTGGTTGCAAATGGGTATATTGGTTTAGATGGAAGCATTGAGAAATATAAAGCAAGGTCAGTTGCAAAAGGACACTCTCAAGTTGGGTGAGATATTCTTTCCTGTAGCAAAAATATCATTCTTTAGATTTTTGCTTCCTATCACTATCAAGATTATGATTTGTAGGTTGAGAATAGATGAGAAAAATATTTTCTTTTATGATGATTTGGAGGAGGATATAAATACATGACACAACCAAAGCACTACATGGTAAAAGAAAAAAGTAATGTGGCTCAAAAATTGTAGAAATATTTGTATGGCCCCAAGACGAGTACTAGAATGTGGTATTATAAATTTGATACATATGTACTGAGCTTGGGATTTGAGCATTCTAAATCAGATCAATGTGTTTATAAATCTAATGGTGGTAATTTCTTGTATGTGACATTATATGTTATTCATTGGTAAGAGGAAATGTATGATTGTAGAATTGAAGTCCTATCTTGCTTCTAAATTTGAAATGGAAGATCTTGGTGTCTAAAAAAATACATTCTTCCAGGATGGAAATTAGTAGAGATAGAGTGAATAGAAAACAATGTCTAGGTCAGAGTAAGCATGTAAACTCAATTTTAGAAAGGTTCAACATGCAAGATTGTAGAGCAATATTATATGCTCTTTTTATAGTTTGTAGGAAGTTGTCTATTTGATATTTTTATACATCTCCATCAAAGATGAAAGGCACGAGCATAGTACCTTACCAAAGTGTAGTTGGAATGTTGATGTATGCTATGGTTTGTACTAGACCAAACCTTGCGCAAGCAATGCCAGTTCTTTCCAAATATATGCCTAATCTTGGTAGAGTTCATTAGGATGCATTTAAAAGAGTCTTCAAATATTAGAAGGGCACCTTAGAGTATTCTTTGTGTTATCATGGTAATATGATAGGAGATGAAATTTCCCTTGATATTTGTAGTTATGTGGATTTAGATTGTGCACGTACTGTTGCTAGCTGAAGATCCACCAATGCTTATATGCATACATTATTTGGTGGCACAATCACTTGGATGAGTAAGAAACACATTGTGGTTTCTTTGTCTACTAATGAAGCTGAGTATGTGGAAGATACTCATGCTTGTAAAGAAGCCATTTGTCTTAAGAGACCATGTTCAACAATTGGAATAAAGAAAGAAGTAATGACAATTTATTGTGATAGTCAGAGTGTAATTTTCCTAGCTAAGAACCCAATTTTTCATGTTAGGACAAAACTTATTGATGTTTAGAATCATTTTGTCAGAGATATGGTTGAGGAAGGTAAGGTGAAGCTGGTTAAGGTAGAGAATTTGATGAATGTTGCAGATTAATTATCTGTAAGTATAGAGAAGTTTATGGGTATGTGCAAGATCAAAGTATGCCAAAAAGTGGTGATGTGAAAAAGAAGTCCTGATTGATACGCTGATTAAAAATTAGCTATAACTTTCAAAAAGTATAACATTTTTGAAATTCAAAACATGTGTCACATTCTATGATTCACCTACTACAAGAAAAAATAAAAAAGTTTTCAATTTGATGAGGTTTAGACTAAGTTAAGGTGGTTAGACACAAGAGTTTTTATATTTTGGAAAAGTTGTAACAGAAAAGTCATTATTAATTATTTACTTAAAATTTTTTTATATAAAAATATGTGTTACATCTAGACATGAGTCTACTACTTATATCTAGATTATTGTAAAAAACTATTATGATTTGATTATGTTTAAGGTGGTCAGACATACACCTACTTCTTATCTTTTTAGTTCTGATTGATAGACTGATTGAAAAATAACTATAAATTTCAAACGATATAACATTTTTGAAATAAAAAATATGTGTCACATTTTATGCTTCACCTAATAAAAGATTTTTTTTTTTAGTTTGATGAAGTTTAGACTAAGTTAAGGCAGTTAGACATGGGAGTTTTTATATTCTCAAAAATTTGTAGCAGAAAAATTATAATTAATTATTTACCCAGAAAAAAATTAGAAAAAAAATATGCATCACATACGTACATGAGTCTTCTACTTATATATAGAATATTATAAAACAATATTATCATTTGATTGTGTTTAAGGTGGTCAGGCATACACCTACTTATTATATATTTTTCTTGAAATTTGTGTACTATTGCATTGGAATTTGAAATTTTCACCATATAGATTTTTTTAAAAAAAGGGATAGGAGCTTAGAAATTACATTCAATTTTTTACAGATTCTCTTCTCACACATTTTTTTATATTTTCACGTCAACTTGCCTAACCCTAATTTTTTGAATTTTCATTGCCACTTAAGGGCCTAGTTTGACATACCATGATCTTGCACATACCCTTAGATAATGTTTAGATCATATGAGCGTCATGGTCCCTAGAAATTAAATTATGATGTTGATACTCCCTTTGCTCTTGCAAGGTGTTCAATAAGTGGTCCTTGTTAGGAAAATGTGTTTCAACCTTGCATAATTTAAAATAGTTTCTAATTATAGTAAGTTTTTTGTTAGAGCACAAATTTTCTCTATTCTTTTCCCAAAGGTTTGATTGAGCTAGATAAGCATGCCAACAAATTTTGGTTGCAAGATCATGTCCAGTTTTGAAGATATTGAATTATTCATTTTTTGAAATTGCCAAAAAAGTTACAAATTCAATTTTGGAGGCTTTAGAGACTTAGAAATGGCCTAAAAATGTGGTTGAACAATGTAGTATTTTACTAGGTGATAGAGAACATCGTAATAGTTTGAACGCTTTAAACAATTCATCAGTCAGACAATTAGTTCAAAATTTATTACCTCTGGATGTTGGGTCTCTTGAAATAGGAAATGTAAAAACATGTTGAACCCATAAATGAGATATAAAAGGAAGTCACATGTGTTCGTATGCATATTGACACGACATAGGGAATATTGGAGACAAGATGGGCATCACTTTATAAGTGGTTTTAGTCCATGGTTTTGCAATTTACCGTTTGATGATTTCTTGTATTGTATCTGCTATATATTAGGTGTGTGGGATGGAGTGTGTGTGTGTAAAATATCTTATAAATATTTTGTTACCTCTAGATTTCCAGTTGGTGATACTCATGAGAGAATCTTGTTATGCAAGTATATTATAATTTGTAATTGATTTTTGAATACTGGGCGACTTTTGGAGTTTGGGGGTTTTCTCCCAAAAGTTTTTACCTCATAAATCACTGTGTTGTGGTATGCATATTATTTTATGTTACTTCATTAAGTTTCTATAACTATTGAAAAGATCTGAGAAAGTTTTTATATTACCCTCTCGTCAAGGTTAGTATAGGAAGTTGTTTCAAGATACTTAACTTCCTTACACACTCACCTACTTTTATTGCCTATAATTTGACTCCTTTCTATTGAGGAAAAACCTCTAGATGTTGTGATTAGTCTTGGCCACAAATCTGCCACATATCAAGTATCGTCATAAAATGGCTAAAAAATGCATGACAACTAATATCTATTTATTATAAATAGAAAATTTGCATTCCACATATTGTAACTTTTGTATTTCAATGGAAATATGATACTCCTTTAATATTAAAATGACCCTTATTCCTTTCTCTAATGCATCACATCAAGAAAAATGGAATAGCTTAATTTTGAGTAGCAAGTATTGGAAAAAAGTACATTACATTCTTGAGTTTTTCAAATGTGGCTTGAGCTATTTCAAACCAATTGAAAGATCCCTTCTTTGTTAATTTAGTGATCAATCTTTTATTACCTAAATTTCTCTTGATCTACTTGTACTCCTTGTGCACTAATAATATGTCCAAAGTATAAAGTTTTGGTCATATTGAATTCACACAAGGATTCTTTTGCAAAATGAGTTTTTCATTCAAGAGTTTTTAGTAATGTATCCAAGTTTTTCAAATGGTCTTCCCATGTTTTTCTATACATTAGAATATTATCAAAGAACTAAAAAAAAATTCCACAATTGCTCCTTGAAAATTGATTCATACATGAACAAAAGGTGGTTAAGTATTGGTTAACCCAAAAGGGATAAGAAAGAATTTAAAACTCCCAAAATGATATTTGAAGGTTGTTTTGTGTCCATCTTCATCACTTATGTTGATTTGGTGATAATTTGATCTCAAGTCAATATTTGAAAAATAAACCACTACATGAAATCTATTGATTGTGAATATTGGGTACCTATTTTTTATACTCTTCTTATTCAATGTACAATATTATATATATGTTATCATAATAAAATATTTATTTATTACAAATATTATTGAAGATGCAAAAGTACTAGAACTCAAACATATGTGTCCAATCTCTAATAACTGAATTTATTTTTCTACTTCCCCTTCGAATGCTCTTGGATGGTGATATGGAGTAATTATAACATGTTTAGAATGTATCTTAAGCTCTATTATATGATAGATGCTTCTATTAAGAGGTGATTTTTTACCTTAAGCATTGAAAAATATACCATGATTCTCTAAAATAACATATATATATATATCAACATGATAATATATTTTGCAATTTGAATTAGATGCATCTCTTACAAAGCATTGAGATACCTACTTTATTGTTCCCTTATAGAAAGCTCTTTCCATCCTCTTAGTTGAAATTGGTTTAAAGGAACCATTGGCCATACCAAAAAGCACAACCTCTTTACCTTCTTGTGAGAATTTCATTTCCATGGTTATATAATTTTGTGAGAATTCTCCAAGGGAATAGAGACTATTGGCATTTGGTGTTATTATTGATGTTAACCCTTTTCTGTCTAGAAGTGTGGAGCTTGCTATATGTTGTGAAGTTGAATTTTTGTGTCAACACTCTACTTGATGTGATATTTGGGATTACTTTGGACATTTTTATATGACATTTTGGATAATGTCTGCAAAATACATGATATTTGGAGACTTTTCTTTGAAAATTTAGGTCATATCTATCTCATGGATACAATCTTATTCACGACAATTATATTTTGGTGGCTGACTTGTTGGAATTAACCCTTGTCCCTCATTCTAGCCAACCTAATTGATGTTTTGTGATGAACCAAGGGTAGAAATTGAAGATAAAATTAGTGAAAAGTGTTTGGAATAGGAAATATGTTAATTTGATGTAGCATATGTTTGGGGTGAGAGTATTGGTGCATAACTGTGAAATGGTTGCTTGACGTAGTGAGTCAATAACACCTACATTAAAGGGAGAATATTGGAAGCAATATGATAAAAGTATAACATACTAAATAAAACTAGGAGATAATAATAACAAGCAATGAACAATTCAGAGGAAATATAAATTTCTTTTAATCCAAAGTAACAAAAAAAACCATTTCCTTTTCAAATGAACATGATTAACTAAAAAGTTTGTTAACTACCAAAGTAAATATATTACAACATGTTCATCTACCTTCACATGAAAAAGAATTTAACTAACACTTTAATTACTATTATGTTAAAAGAAAAAATCTAGTAAATGAATTAATTAACAATGCATGAAACTATATTTATAGTTAAGCTGGAGAGGTTTGTTCATTTTTTCTCATCTGCAAGTTCTCTTGAATATATTCTAGGAGAGAGAGAATCATTAAAAGTTTTACCTCCCAACCATTGATCTTTTTATCTTGACGTAATAGTTTCCCACACAACTCCCTTCCAAAAGTGGTCCAACCCTACACAAGAGGCGCAAAAAAGAGATCCTATATTTTTTGACATCCAAGGCTTGGTTTTTAGTACTCACAACTGTCTTAGCCAGAAACATCCTATAGACTTCCTTACCTATGAGAATGACCTTCCAACTTGGACAATGTCATGCCGGTTCAAGAGACTAATGGTTACTACACCATTGCATAACACCACCTTGGGCAAGGTTTTATTAATGTAGGCACTATACTTCATGTTGTTAGTATTGGACCACCATACTCGTATATTGAGCCCTCAAGACTCATTTGGTCTTTCCCAACTTTCGACTTACTATCCATCTTAGCAATAGTGGTCCAATGAACTTAAGAAATAATGACTCGCTGAAATATGTTGAACACCTATGGTTCATAATGGTCCATAACCAACTTAGGGAAGTCTCTTCCCAATAGTTCAAAGTTGTTATAATTCATTATTAATATGATTGGTTTTATTTTCTTCAATTTGTTTTCCTTCCAAGGATAAGAAAAGAAACCTTTCCTAATTATAGTTACATTTTAGAACTTATTTGTTCAAATCGACCCATTAATACAAGAATATGATACAACATTCTTATTGATGATACAACATCATACTTACATAATGATTTAGGTTTGTCCAACCAAAGACTCATTCTTCATTCACATAATTGAATATCAAGTAACGATTAATTACTATTCCACAAAAGAGAAACTCCTTGAATATATCTAGTTGTACTCCATGTTTGGAGGGTAGGTGTGATGACCACCATGTATTTTTTAAAATGATTTTAACCATTATGAAGATTCATATTAAATTGCAATTCATGTATGATATATGGATTTATACTTAATATGCCCAATCCTAGTTGTCATTGAGATTCACATCCGAAAGTGGGTTTATAAGGATACACAGATCATAACTGAATATTCAGAGTCAAGGAGACATATGGACTCCTATCCACTTGACAAAACCCACAATAATACATCGATTCATAATAGAGTTCTATATTCATAATGACTTCTGGATTCGTGTTAGGACTTTAGATTCACAATGATGTATGGATTCATAAGGATATATGAAAAACAAATTAGAAAGGCATATCCATTTTAGTTACACGTGACAGGGTTTTCATTCGTCTAATTAGCATATATCATGTCTCACTGACTTAAGGAAAATATTTATACATTATACATATTTAATCCAGTAGAATATTTACTCATCCCAAGGTTTTTTAATAACATTGCAAAAACTTCTATTATGATACTTCATATTTGCAGAAGATTATGTTGACTTTAGATGATTGAAGACCTTACTATTTCAGTAATATAAAAAGTATAGATCTTTCTTAATCTTTTACTATGAAGTATGCAATCGGTGAATTAAATTACTAATGAATTCATTGAAAAAATATGCAGATTGACAATTAGTTTTACCTACTTATACCTATATTCAGGTAATTGATTCTTGGAGTGTTCTCAAAATTCTTTTCTTCTTAAGAACAAATTATTTTGCATTCAATCTAAAAAGTAAGTCTTATTCCTTTTCAATATTATATTGATGATTATGTTCACTTGTATATACCGATACCGGTTTTGATTGATCCAATAATTCTTATTAGACCCGTATGCATGCCATGATGAATTAATGCAGCCATATAGATTTAAAATAGCTCATAATTTATTATCAAACTTGCATCCATGTTATGATGATTTAATTCAGGCCAATGGCATTAACAAATCATATTGACATTAGATGCTAGACAACGTACACAATTCTCTTGTAAGCATGAATCTAATTCCTTTTGATGTAATTACATATTATTAAATACATACTAATGCAATGAAGATATGTTCAAGGATAATGTTATTTTATAACATCAAGATCGACTCATACTACGGCATGAATCTACTTCTTAGAAGCACAAACTATGATTCACATATATTCTAATGCTCGGAGAAAGTGTTCATTCCAAAAGAACACGAGTGATGATAATACATATATGCACAGAGAATATATTCATACAAACATTTACGAAATAGACATTACAACGATTATAAGAAATGATAAAAATATGTGAAGCAAGATGGACTTGCGTACTTTGCTTCATAAGAATATGAATACTTAATGCTCTGAGATGAGCTCAATCTGCAAAGATAGTATCCTTCCGTGGATTCAAATAACGATAAGCCAAATGAATATTATAGCTACAATAGCTTGATACTATTAATGCTATTGACTGCAAAAGAGAGAACGGTTTCCCAAAAATGATAACTACAGGTGATACGCTATATACATCTTCTCTCCATAAATAAAAGACAGTTCACTGCCAAGGCAGTTTTCCCATCGGTAAGAAGAAGTGTAACTCCCTGTCACCTATAGGTGGCAAGGAGTTACCTTCGCCACCGTGGTGTGTGAAAAAGCTTGCCGCCAATAATGCTTTAGTTTAGTAAAATACAAAATCCTTATAAGAAGTGTTGAACTTTTCCATGTATGCAGTTGTTTGAACAATTGTCTAGGCATACACATAGTCGCATTATCATTTCATGACCATATTATGTGTCTGTATATGGGTTTGATCATTTGCATATATGCACTTTATGACAATTGGCATATACTACATACACACATATTTATATTTTATATGTATATGTTATGTATATCCAATATTTGTATATTCATGTATATATGGTAAATGAAGAGCTTTATAAGGTTGTTCCATTACATCGATAAAGGAGGATCTCAAAGAACATACTTATTAATAATGAATTATGAATTCTTAATTAGAATAGGGTGATGAAATTGACAACCAACCTAACACGACCAAGGAGACCAAGGCTAACAACCCTAACCCAATGACTTGATGACCAAGATACTTAGATATGGGTCCCTACTCAAATGAAATTTCTAACCTTTCACCATGCATCTACACCTTCTCTTTGATGATACTGTCCCTCCCTTTTTAAATGTGACCCTCTCCTGTATCCACTACCAAAACAAGGAATTAGCCATACTCACATTTATTTCACAATAACATATTAAACTAGCATATCCATCTGGATTATCATCAAGTTGTCACAATACAATATTATTCATCCCTTGAATATTATTTTTCATATATAATCATTTATTCATAATATTCATAATTAACCAAAATAACTTTGTTCATAAATAATTCTCAAAATTAACTAACTTCATACCTCCCACAAAATAATTATTATAATTATATGAAAGGTCCTCAAGGAAGGGATGTAACATATCCCCTACCTTGTGAATCATCACCCTCGATGATTGAGAATCACAATTGTTCATAAATAATAACATAATAGTTCTTAAAACATATACACAATTCTTAAAACAAATGAGATAATTTCTAGAGGATTTCATCACAGTCCTCCAAAGTAGCACTATCCCCTCCATACTAGTCCCAGTAACCTTGCAATTACGTAAGTAGAGCTTACATACCTTGACCACCTCAAGTGGTTGATCATGACCACCCCTAGATCTTGGACATGCAAGGAGTTTTAGTCAATTATGTACTCAAAATATTCAGTGTATTTCTTAAAATATGAAATACATAAAAAATTATGTAATTGGGTTAGAGTCGGTGGTAGAGAAATTTTGTAGGCTACAAGGTTGATAACTTCTAGGACCTCGACTAGTCTCACATATCTAGGTGCGAGTTTGGAAAACTTCTCAAATTTAATGGAACTTTTATGGGGTTAAACCCTTAGGAGAACCCTCTCCCAAATTTCAAAGTACTTGGGTGTGCACTTAGCACTTGTATATCTTTTCTATCTTTCGTTAGCCTCATCTAACCATCCTCTAACTAACTTTACTCATTATTCCATTTTTAAGAGCATCTCAGGTCCAAGGATTACCCTATGTTCTAGCTTATCCTAGTTGATGAATTTCTTATGTCTTCTTCCATATATTACTTCAAAAGGTGCCATCTTGATGGATGATTGGTAAGAGTTATAATAATAAAAATCTACTAATGGTAAGTATTCTTCCCATTTATACTTTGGTCCATGCAATATACTCCTAAGAGATCCTTTAGAACCTAGTTTACTCTTTCCATCTAACCATATATCTCCAGATGATATGCTAAACTTATGTTCTAGTCAATTCCCAAAGTTTCACACAATGTTTTCCAAACCTTGGATGTCATTTTGGAATCTCTATTTAAAATAATTTTCTTAGGTATTCCATGCTATCAAAAAATTCCTTGAACAAATTTCCTTGTTATAATGGGTGCTCCATCGATTATGTTTCCCAGAATGAAATGAGCTACTTTGGTTAATCTATGTACCACTATTAAATGATATTGCGCTTGTTACTCAACATGGATAGACCTTGGGTAAAATACATGTTGATAATTTGCCACTTGCATTCAAGAATGACATGTGGTTGTAACTATCTGTTTGGATGTTGATGTTCAATTTTAATTGTCTAACATTCTAAACAACTTGACACAACCTTTGTGGTATCTCCACTTCCTTCCAAAATACAAAGGTTGAGTATTAGGTAGCAACTTAGTAACACTTGGGTGTCCGAAATAAGGTGCAAAATTAGCTCCTTTAAGGACTACTTCTCTAAACTTTGACAATTTTGCTTATACATTCTCCCTTGATATCTTAGAAAGTCATCTAGTTCAATTCTAAGCCCTTCATGTATTTGGTCCTAGAATTTGGATTGAAATATTTATTGAATCTATTTGTAATATGCATTCCCTTCCAACTCTTGAAGATTTTAATTCCTAAAATCTATACAGACAGTTTTCATGGGTGATATATTTCTTTAGAAACTTAAGGCATCCACCTATTTGTTTTCTTTTCCTTTGATGTAATTGATTCCAAAATCATAGTCAGAGATCAACTCCAACCATCTCCTCTATTGGATATTCAAATTGAGTTAAATGAATATGTACTTCATTTTTTGATTATTTTATTAATGTTGAAATATTTTCCCAGTAGCTATTGCTATTACATTTTAGAGTACACCTCCTGATCCTTGACGGATGCATTTATTCAACTCTTCTATGCTTGAGGAGTTTCATATTTTTAGAATGAGTGTTGAAATTAATCTTCCCTTCAAACAATCAAAGGTCTTTTGATATTTATCTATCCCTTTTGGAGTGTGGTTGTAGGATTAGTTGTGCATGATAATTTCATCACAAAATTCTATAGAAACTAACTAGAACTAGGGAACTTCTTACTAGGTTTCCTTTCTATTCTTCTAGTAGAATGCTGTTCTCTCAATACAACACTTCTCTTTAGGAATTTTTATTGTGCAATTATGAACTCTCAGTCAGTGTGAAACTAGTTGTAAATGTTGAAAAGTGATCTTTCTCATTTTTAAAGTAGATCAAGGAGCATTAATAATAACTTATGTAGGTAATGCTTGTGCACATTATCTAATAGAATCATATAAATTCATAGCATTGGTGAATCCAAGGTAGTAATGTGAACTTGTAATATCCACCTCAATATTGGAAAATAATATTTTGTTTATCTTCTTCCTTCAATCTGAGCTAAAGTTATGCTGACTACAAATCTATCTTAGAAGACATTGTGACTTCTCACATTGGTTCAACATGTCTTTAATTCTTGACAAGTAATACTCATTCCTTAATTTCCTTTCTCTATTCCTTCTTGAAGGAAGGATGACATCTTGTAACAAATTTTTTTCATGACCTAGTTACATTTTTTAGACTAATTGATTCATCCATCCTAACTATGGTACAAGTATCTAACATCCCTTTCCTATTCCACTTTTAGTTGCACGGAGGAATTTTTTACACCCTGACACATTCTTGTTGAGTCCTTTAATTATGCATTCTCCTAACCAAATTTTGGCTCTTGTTCCTAAGAGTGTTATTATTTATTTTGGTGTGGTACATATGTTAATCATTGGAAAATTTTTTATGAGTACTAATTGGCCAACTATCTCCTAGTAACCTTAATTGATTTTGGGCCTAACTTAGCCTTCTTTCTCTCCTACCAGGCGGTTACTATTATACACTAAGTTTGCACCCTTGTTTCAAGCTCTCGTATTCTTGATAACCTAGTATAACATGAGAATCATCTCCAGGTTGTGGGACCTATGCTAACTGAGATGAGACCTCCAGGTTCTAGGCTGGTTCCTCTTGGATAATCACCTTAATTTGCTTCTTGAAAAGAAAAGTAAATCTTTTGAGGGAAAGGGATAGAAGGAATGCTTGAAAGGGAAATGACTGGAAAGCAAACTACCTACTAGGTGATACACCGAAAATATGGTATGAATTGCAATATAAAGGATGAAATCAGTACACAATCTTAGGTCTAGGAGATCCCAACTCAATGAATAGGCTTGCATCAATATTTTATAGAGGGGTCTGCAATAAAGAGATACTATGCAGGGAAAGAGAAATTTCACAAGGCAGTAGCACTCCTAAAAATTTAGACACAAACTATAACCTGCAAACAAACATTCACCTCTGCAATTGGGTATAAGAATGAGACAGATTGCTAGGGGTGGAAGTATACCCACAAAAGCATTCAAATTAGATCATTCACAATCATACACATAAATTGTAGAAAGAAAGAGGAATCAAGAACCCTAAAAATATCACTGAAACATACATATACTGAATTCAATAAGAGAAAATTCAGACAAGAAGGTATAGGGGACATCAAAGAATGTCACAATACACTTTGCAATATCCAAACAGTCAATGAAAGGTTGCAATTGTAGAAGCCAGAGGGCAGAAAGAATGCCTCAGATAAATTCTAAGAGACTCTCCTTTTACAAACTATAAACCCTGAGCTCTAAAAGCTCTAAAAATTAATTATATACATCTCGTCTAGTGCACACAGGCAGGAGCAAAAAATCTCATTAGGGTTACATAAATCTGCATAAAATAATCCAACCCTAAACTTGTCATTTCTGATCATAAATGTTCATGAAAATATCTCAACTGATCAGATATTCATCTTTGCGTGTCCATCCCTATACTGAATCTTCCTGTAGACCAAAACCTTGATCCAACTACTTCTCTATAAGTCAGGCCGCCATGAATGCAAATCTAGTACTCTTAGAAGGAAAATCCACCGAAGCGGCTATCTAGATCTCTGCATCATTCTCCTTCCAACTGCAACCGCCCCTGAAATCATAAATTTTGAGCTACCTGCACCTTCGCATTCGATCAACAGGAACAAATAGAAGAAAACTCATGAAAGATACTACAATCCCCTCTTGAAAAAGTCAAAGGCCACATCATAACAACCAGGACCAATAAAAATTGGCCACCTCAGCAAACGAATCCGTAGAAGGTAGAAGAATCGTGCCCTTGCATTGGATGGTGGTCGCATGATCACATGGGATTGGAAGATCCCATGCGGTTATGCAACCACTGTTGGATCTTCCTCTGTTACCACTCAAGATACTCGAGCCCATAATAAATGCCAACTTTCCCAGTGTGGACCAATAAGAAACCCACACGTCAGTTGGACCCACAAAAACATCGGTCAAAACACCTGGAGAATCGAACGGCTGTCGCATGATCACATGGGATCGGAAGATCCCATGAGATCATGCGATAACCGTTGATCTTGGATCAACTAGTGCCTCTGCGGAAACACTGACCATCAGACCCACCAACGGCCCTATCATCACTCATCCGGCCACTGAAAAATGGACATGTCACCACCCGAGGACCCACTGCTGGAGGCTTGGCAGTAAAGTAGATCTAACGGCTATCGCATGACATGCGGACATGTGACCGCTGTAGATCTTACTCCACCGGAGGCCTACCTTGCACTTTGGGTCCACTGCAAGCCTTCATTGATATCGCATCAACGGTTGTCGCATGATCGCATGGGATCAGAAGATCTCGTGTGATTATGCGACCATCGTTGGATCTTACTGCGATCGAGAATTGGCCCCAGGGAAATATTAAAGGCTGGGATGTAGGAAACTTAGGAAATATTAAAGTGGGACCCCAATGGCAAACCTTAGTTGCATGATCACATAACATAAAAATGACATATGCGATCATGCGACAAACCACTTAAATAGAACAAGGGGTCACAACCTTCTAGCATATGGGTTATTTGGATTTTAAGTGATAGGAAAAGGTAATGCAAAAATAGAACATGACCAAGGGTTTAGGGCTTTTGGCCAAAATGGTAGATTTTCAAATAAAAAGGCTGTAGACCAAGGATTAAACAACTGCAGAGACCAGAGGAAAAACACAAGGCCATAAAAATTTCTCAGGGTATTCAACATGGTTTAAATTGTAGAGCTCTGCATGAAGCTCAGCCTGTAGTCAAAATTAAATAGATAGGGAATTTTGGGTAATAGTTACCAATATAGAAAATTGGTAGATTTACCTCATGGTTTAACATTCCTAGAGAAGCTTCTATGGAAACTTGCAACATCTTCTAACACTCGGTCCCCTGCTTAAGATACATTCTTTCCATTCTTGTAGTTTCTTTAGCAATCACTTGATTTCCCTCTTTAATTTGAGTGATCTAGTATTTGAGTGCTCTCCTTGATGCTAACTATGAGTGTTATAATCTCATCTTCTTCTTAGTCAAGTATTATGCACTTTAGATAGTTTTTGATTAAGTAAAATAGGTTTTACAGGGTGCCTGAAACCCACAACATAGATAAAAAGAAGAAAAAATGAGTTCAACTTAGAGCTAAAGAATTAAAAATAGAGGGACCGACCACAGAAAGGCCATCCGAGAAACTACCCTAAAAAGGAAAGACTAAACAGAGAAAAAAGAGGCAGGCACCAGAAGACAGGTTAAGCCAGGCTCTTGAGCATGACAACAAAATTACATTCGAGAACCTCCATCATCTCTGCCACCTCTTTAACTTTTTGAATATCATGGGGTCCTTGAGAGCCATCATCATCCCTATTTTTCTTTGTTTTGGCTCTGGTTCCTTTGCCTGGTCCATTGCTGGGCTTCTTCTTATCTTCCTCCATAGTCCTCTGATCAACCCTGCTATCCATCTTTTCTTCCATTTTGTTGATTAGCAGCTTAATGTGGTCATTGGACGCTTTAATAATGTTATAGTTTTGCTCAACAATACCCTTTAGGGTGTCCTCAAGACTGATCATTTTAGATTCCAGGTGATCAACCCTAGCCTCTAGGCTATGCTTTCGCTCGGTGGTTTTGTGATCCTTATCATCAGTGCTCTAAATTTTGTCTTTGAGATCTTGAATTTCATGGAAGAGCCATTTGAAGGACCTGTCTTGATCTAGCATACTATTCTTAGTATTGTTAAGGAAATCCATCTCCATTTCCCTGGCCTTAGTGCTGAGAACCACCAGAGCGGGGTCAATCAGCTCCTCCTTATGGATTTTGCCATCGGTGTCCTCCAAAATTCTAGGGTAAATGGCCTCCCTTATGATCCCCATGCATATTGTATTGATATTGAAGCTCCTCCAAACCTTTTTCCCCTTTCCAGAATCTTGACTTTGATATTCCCCTTTGGACTTATCTTTTGAGGTCTCAAGCATAACGGGAGATTGGATAGTTCCTTGATCATCTTTGGGATCCTCAAAAATGGGGACTTGAGCCTCATTGTTTGTTCTTGACAGGGGCTAAAGAGGGGGGGAATTATCATTGCTGATTGTGAGATCAACAGAGAGATGACCCGAGAAATCCCTCATCATGTTGAGGTTTTCCCCTTTGACCTGTTCTAACATTTTTATGGCTTCCTTTTTTGGGTTTCCCTCCTCATCGTCTGTATTCATGTCTTCCTCATTGTCGTTATACTCCTCATCCAAGGTAATCTCCTTTCTGTCCTGCTTTTTCAGAGATTTTTTGATTTTGACCAAGATCGAGGGTCTCTTCTTGGATGAGGACCCCTTTTTCAAAATTTTTTGCTCTTCTTCCTCACAATCCTCAGAATGAATACCCTCACTATTACCTGATAGAATGTAGTCTGACCCAGAATCTTCACTGTTAGCTTTATTATCCTCAATTTCCTTACCTAAAATTTGGGCAAGAAATCATAAATTAACAATAACAAGCCTTCATGCAGGGCAGGGTTAGCTATGTTCTTCTCTCTAAAGCCATTAATATTCTCATTTATGGAGGAATAGAGATAAAATGGAATGGAAATATTTTTTCCGTGCCTAAAGTGATTCAAAAAGACAAAGTAGTAGGTACAAATTCTATCAAACCTGGTATCCAGAGTGACATATGATATGAGGGCCTTGAGAACAAACTGCCACAACATTTTCATTCCCGCAGGCTGATAGTAAGTACTTGTCTTCACAATAGCCTTCTTCTCCTTGTCGTCTCTCACAAAATCTTTGACAACATTGTCAAAAATTTTATGATCCTTGTAAAATGTTTTCCTGACAATGGGAATGCCTGTGACCATGGAAATCACCTCCTCAGTGACAGTGAAAGACTTACCCTCTATCTCCACCATTCCTTCATTCCAGCTTTTAACGAAAATGTTGGTGATCTCCTTCTTGCTACCATGGAGTCTTTCAATGAAGGTGGTAATTTCCCCTTTCTGCAGGGCACTCTAAACTTTAGTGCGATTCTTCCACTTCTTGCTATCATTCTCTAGCTCTCTTCTGTGTCTTTCCCCAACCATGGCTCTAGTCTGGGTACTGGTTTCTCTCTGTTAAGGCAGAACCTTAATGCTTTCCATCTTTCTTGCAACCTTTTTTCTTGGCTTTCTAGATTTTTGCCTTTGAAGATAATTACAGTTCTTGGGAAAGGAAACCCAAAAAGCATGTGGAGGGGACACATAGTAATTAACCTTACTGTCCCTCTAGTGCTTGTCATTAATGTTATAACTCCTCCAAAAATACCCTTTTCTTTCATGATTATCTTTTATTATTCCCTCAGTACTTTGGAGTCTGTCCCCATCGGGTAAATCCTTCACATCACTTGAGAGATCTTCGGCATGGTGCAAACTCATGTTAGCTTCCTTTCTCACTACCTAGTTTGTGATCCAGTTAGCAACCCAAGTGGCATCCCTAGACACGTGATAAATGTGGACCGATTCAAGATTTTTTTAATGGCCCATGATTCATTGAATGTGTAGGCACTTTTGGTGATGTTCAAAGAGTCAGCTTCCAACCAGAGATGTTTGACCCCATATCAAAGGAAAGTTTGGTGAACTAGAGGGTCACACAAGCTTCCATGAAGTGATTAGTTTGAGATTCGAAGGGAAAGATGATCGTAATGAAACTGAATCCAAAGATGATTCTTGCACTGCCTACTTGGCCAGGGTTCCCTTTGGCCGCTCTGTTGAAATTGGATTTAGACCAGCCAGGCAGAAAAAATCTCCCTATGCAGTTCTGTCTTTTCTCCTAAGCCGCATACTTGGCCTTTCCTTCTTCGTAGATGACTTTAGCTTTAAGATAAGTAGAGTACCACAAATTGATTCCCTCTAACTTATCCTTCTGCATCATAGTTTCCTTGTTTAAAAAAATATGTGTTTTGTGATTCCTGATCATGTTCCTTATAACATCCTGCTTGTGTGAGCTGTTGAGCCCACATAGGTTCCATGAAGTGACTTTCATTTCTTACTGGGGGTACAGGCTACCTGGATGGTTTTCTGAGTTCCATCCACAATGTTCTTACTGGCTTCATCTATCCTGATTTGACTTTCTCTCTTTCTTCCTAGAGTTTTTAGTTTAATCCCAACATCAACTTTGTTTCTGCTCCTGGTTGCTGCAGGGGAAACCAGAGAGGGATCTCCTCTTATTTTGGGCCTTGGACCAGCCCTCCTTTACACCTTTGTATTTCTCAAATAGCTCTTCCATCTTGGTGAGATGTCTTGGGGAAACAGTGACCAACAATTCTTCCATTTGTAGGACTTTATTTGAGTCCTACATCTTGGGGCATGGGAAGGATTCTTGAGATGGGGTGCCTTTTGACTTGTCCCTTTTTGGACTGGAGAAGCACTCTTCCAGTGGGGATTCAAGGGAATCTAGAATAATGGAAACAAAGATCGACCTAGGGCATGAGTCACCTCCTTCCGCCAGGCCATCTTCCTTGGTTTCTTCCATGGTTTCTTGCTGAATATTGACTTCTAGACGTATGCCTTCTAAGGGGGGAAAATCCTCTTTGAGATCTATATTTTCTATCTACTGACTTGTCAGCTCTTTGATACTATCTTTCTATTATCTTATCGACTCCCCATCTACAGATTTATCCTTTTCAGCCTTGGTTTTGAGGGTCTCAGGTAAGATCTCTGGTTGATCCTTTTTTTCCACACTCTGTGGGTATTGGCCTCTATGCCCTCCAGAGGTTTTGTGTTCTCCCTAGATGGGCCGACCTTATCTCATCTAGTATTATTTCTTGACTTTATCTTTCTTTGAGCAATTTTTGCTTTCCTTTCTTTCTCCAAGTTCTGTAATGCTGGACACGCTTTAGCTATATGTCCTACTTTCTTGTAGAGGAAACAAGCAAATGGGACACTTTCATAATCCAGCTTCTGCACACGTTTTCCCAGTTTGGATCTATTGAGAGTAGGGTGCCAAAGGAGTTGGCTATTCCATCGAAAACATCTTCATATCAAAATTCCAGAGCAAGTTCTGGGAGTCTAACCCACACCGGGGCTTGGACAAATAAAGAGTCATTGAGATCTAGCTTCGATGTCCATTTTTGCAATGCTAGGTTTACCTTTCCTATAGCCTAGGTACCCGCACAAAGGATTTTGTCTAAGTCCTCCTTACATTAAAACTCAAAGGACAAAAATCCCTTAGCCATGGCTATGACTTGGACTTGGCCCTTTAAATCTCATTTCCTTTTTTCAAAAATCCTAACAATATCTATGTTAGGTCTAGACCCCACAAATTTTCCTACAATAGTATGGTCCATTGAAGCTATGTTGTGATCAACCAGTTCATCAGGAATCTCTATGGCATATTTTCCCTTTTCCTTATCAGATAAATCCTCAATAGAGGGGAAATAGGACTTTCCTGTAGGTTTAACTCCGAATAGAGTTGACCATCGACGGTTGAGGGCTATTTCATTCTGATCACATGCTTGGGTCTTCGTGACTATGGGAGATGTGGGAGGAAAATCCAAATTCCCATCCCCCACCCCTACTTCCTTTCCTAGGTCAAACTGCTTTTCCCATGGGACCCCATCCTTTTTCTCTAGGTCCGTAGGGTCCTGTTCTGCATGGAGACCATCACCAAAAGATCCCACAACCTGCAACCCTAGAATCCCGTCCACCCTCAAATTCAAAAAACCTCCCGCTCCCACTCCCGCTCCTGCCTATTCACTTTCCATTCACAAGATGTTTCCACTATGAGATGCATGACCTTTAGATAGTTATTCTAGGGTTTGGAGTTTAATTAAATTTCTTGATCCTATTGGCTATAGAGTTTTCAACTTACATATAATTGGGTTTTCTATTTCATTACTATTTTACTAAACCTTAATAGATCTCTTCTTGAGATTCATTCTCAACATTAGTGATAGAATCATTTGCACCAAGAAACCAAAGATAATATTCCATGATGCATCTAATTGTCTTCCTAACCTTCTATTTCATTTAATTCTTCTGAGACTTTCCCAAATGTGGTGTAGGTTTGGGAGACAATCCAATTTATAGGTGTTAGTATTTTTCAGATTCTAGAAAGGAATATATCAATCTATAGAGATCTATCAAAACTAAGCACATGATAAAACAAAGTAAACATAAAGAAGGATAGATGATACCCAAAAATCAGACTTGATGAAGTCTTCAATCTTCAAGAAGGTGCCTTCTTTGAATGTCGAATTAGCCCACCTAGGGATTTTCTTGGCTCGGACTCAATCAATGCTCAAATCCATCTCAATGTATATGCAATTATGCCTCAATTAATCCATCTAATTGAGTCTTTTAATTCTTCTCTTTGTAGTAGACCCAAATTGTATCAAGGTGATTCCAAATATGCTTGAAGATGATTCTCACAATCTTCTATTTAATTAGCAATTCACATCTGCAATAGTCTTCTAATGTGAGACTCCAAATCCACACCAAGTCTGCACTAATTCAGATGATCTAAATTGTCACAAACTGCAATAACCTGCGAAATATATATGATATATTTGACACCAATAATCTTCTCTAAAGCCCGCATGATCTGCTCCAGTTTGGATCTGCTTCTGTGTATTTCAACCAGTATCAATTGTAGTTCACACTAATGATCTACTCTTTGATCATTCAACATCTAGAGTAAATTCACACAATGTTGAACAATTTCTTCAATAAGAAATTCGTGCAAGAGATATGAATTCACAGACTTGAATTTGCTAGACTAAAATTGCTGCTCTTGAATACTCAAGTATGATCGATTCTTGAAGGAGGAGATAGTATGTTATGTTTTTGATACCATTATCCTCAAGGATTGACCATGCATATATATGGATTCAAAATTCTAAACTCCACCTCTCCAAGGTGGCCGACTTGGGCCCTCCAAGTATTTAATTAATAAATAATAAATAGCCTTTATTTATTATTATTAATATTTCCACACATATATGTATTATCTTATAAAGAATAAATAATAAGTATGGCCCATACTTATTATTATTTATAAATCGAATTGTAATAAATATTTCCAATATATTTATTATTTTTGCTTTCTCCAAGATGGCCGATCTTTGCCGTAAAGACCATAATATCAACACTCCCTCTTGGACTTGAGGTAAAGATCAACTCACAGATCTTTTATCACAAAACATAACAAAAAATGGATTCCATATTCAATAAAGCCATAGATCTCACATCTATGAAGGTAGATCTCCAATTTTGATAAGAACACATATGTTCATTATCATTCCCAACCATAGATTTCATATCCAAATGAGAATAATCTTTCCATGGTAACATTAAGTCACATGATGCTTACCAACCGGATGTGGATTTCCTAGATCCGTGAGTGTTCGCGACTCAAAGCACAAAACATAACCAAAATGGATTCCTTATCCAATGATGCCATAGATCTCTATCTACAAGATATAATGAGAACACACATGTTATTCATTATTCCTCAACCATACATCTCATATTCATATGAGAAACATCATATCATATGATGCTTACAAATGGATGTGGATTTCCTAGATCCACGAGTCTCCGTGACTCAAAGTAACATCAAGTCCATGATGTTTACCAACCCTGAGTCATCATGACTCATACATCAAATCCATGATGTTTTCTATCCACTTTGTGGATAAATTAGATCCACGAGTCACCTTGACTCAACCAATAGAATATCAAGTCCATGATATTCATGGTATCATCAAGTCCATGATGTATACCAACCAATTTATGGATAACTAAATCCATGACATCAAAAAAACATCAAGTCTGTGATGTTAAGAGAATTGGTCTAATGAATATCAAGTCCATGATATTCACCAAGTGCTCAGAGTAATGGCCTATCGACATCAAGTCCATGATGTCCACCAATTACTCAGATGTGGATCCCTGATCCATGAGATATCAAGTCCATGATATCATGAGCATTGGTCTAATGAATATCAAGTCCATGATATTCACCAAATGCTTAGAGCAATGGTCTCCAGACATCATGTCCATGGTGTCCACCAAATGTTCAACAATGGATCCTTGATCCATGAGAAGAATATCAAATCCATGATACTCTCCAAGTATCCAATTCATTAGAAACAACTTAGACATATGCATAAGTGTAACCAAATGAACAATCATAACCAAATGTACATCTCATAATCAAAATATTATCTCATGAATCCACATAAGCATAAGAGTAACCAATATGATCTTATAATCATAAGAATCAAGTTCAATGTAAAGAAAATGTGTTCACACATAGAATCAAATTTAATATAGTCTTAGCTATAATAAATAAATATAGACTTAGCTATAAAGGAAAGTATGATCCATACATACACAATAAGCCACGAAAGTATGCTTCATACATACATGCTAAACTATACAAATGACGCATGCTCCATACGTTCATATTAAGTATCCAAATGTAATAACCAATATCCAAATGTAGTTCTCTCATAGAACACGCATAATTCATCCAGTATCCGTAGAAAAGTCTTAGCCATAAGCATAAGAGTAATCACATAAGTCCAACATATAACCAGGTGCAATGTGATCACAACAAGATACAATATAGTTCTATCTATAAAGAAATATATTCACACACATATATGGTCAATAGAAAAGCATATATAAAGGATAACATATATCCATATAAAGTATGCTCCCATGCATACTACAACATTATCTCTAAGTATCATAATGTATGTTCCCAAAAAATATGCCAATTTTAAAATGTAACATACACAACATATGCCAATGTAAGTATGTTCCAACATTCATTAACCAATAATGTATGCACCCATGCATCAATAAAGAAAATAGTTAATCAGTTGTACTAACAATCAACAACGTAAGGTATAACATATGTCATAACAGAAATATGTCAATGTAACTATTCATAATGTAATGTATGCTCCTCATGCATAACAAAAGTATAATTGATGCAAGGTATGTTGCTAATCAACTGTGTATTATTCCATACATAAGTAAGACACATGCTAAGGTAGAGTATGTATCCATGCATACAAAACTGAAATATGTTAATGAAAAGTATGCTTCCATTGAAAGTAATCAGCATGACATAAGGAAGAAGTTCATAACACAAGATTAAGTGAGCCCATGATTGAACTCCCTCTTAAACCACATACCCATAATTAAGTCATACCAAGGTATATGATAAGCCAATATACATAAAGAAAATGAGTCCATAACCAAATGCAATAGTCAATGTATATATATATATCCAAATGTAGTTCTTTCATAAGTATAATATATATACCAATGAGAAGTATGATCCATTCATACAAATATATGCCAATATGTAGCCAAAGTAACATAAAACCAATATGTGTATATAAAAGGTTATACTAATAATCAACTGTGTATGTTCCTCTATAACAACATAAATTATAACATATGCCTGGGCAAAGTATGCTGTTAAAATTAGTTATGTCAATCAGCTAAACATACATTCCAAATAGTTGATCCAATCAGCTATTAACGAAGAATCATACTCCCTACAGATAATGACAATTCCACACATACATGCCAAGGTATATTATAAACCAATATCTCAACATGAGTTAATGATGTAAGGTTAATATACCAAGTGTGCTTCCTACACATTAATAATGCCAATGCAACTGCATAAAACTAGTATGTGTATACCAATGTGAAACAATTAATATTCCCATACATCATATGCCAAACAATATGATGGTATATTGAAACACAATGTGAAGTATGCATCCCATCTAGTTGTGCTAATATCAGATAATCAGCTAGATATGCAAGGTATTAGTTATGACATTAACAAACTATGGTCCTATATAAGAAAGGAGTTTATAACACTATACTAGAGCCCATGATTATACTCCCTTTGAATCATACATGCCATGCACTTAACTCAAGATGATCTACTCCCTCTAGATCAGTATGGTGAGAGTTTTATGTAATCCCTATTAGCTCCTTCTGAGACTTAGGTTTACTTACAAAGTTCTAGACTCCCTCTTGATCCAATAAGGAAAGCCAATTTAAAATTTTTAAGGAGGTCAATATGTAAATTTCAAAATATGCAAGAACCTTGAGTTCTACCCATATCTTCCCAGCCAATGAGAACCAATAAGTTTTCCCATAGAAAGAAACCAAAGATATTACAAATCAAAACCCTCATTACAATTTTTAGACCAAACCCTAGTTTCCATAGTGTTTCTTAGAACTTTGAAAGAGTTAGACTAAAATTCCTAAATCTGAAATGGATCATTTACCCTACCTAGGCTCTGATAACATGTTAGTATTTTTTAGATTCTAACAAGGAATATATCAATCTATAGAGATCTATCAAAACTAAGCACTGGATAAAATAAAGTAAACATAAAGAAGGATAGATAATGCCCAAAAATCAGACTTGAAAAAGTCTTCAATCTTCAAGAATGTGCCTTCTTTGAATGTCGAATTAGCCCAACTAGGGATTTTCTTGACTCAGACTCAATCACTACTCAGATCTATCTCAATGTATATGTAATTATGCCTCAATTAATCCATCTAATTGAGTCTTTTAATTCTTCTCTTTTTAGTAGACTTGAATTGTATCAAGGCGATTCCAAATACGATTGAAGATGATTCTCACAATATACTATTTAATTAGCAATTTGCATCTGTAATAGTCTTCTACTATGAGACTCCAAATTCATACCAAGTCTGCACTAATTTGGACGATCTAAATTGTCACGAACTCCAATAACCTATGAAATATATATGATATATTTCACACCAATAATATTCTCTAAAGCCCGCACGATTTGCTCCAGTTCGGATCTACTTCTGTGTATTTTAACCAGCACCAATTAAAGTTTACACTAATGATCTACTCTTCGATCATTCAACATTTGGAGTAAATTCACACAATGTTGAACAATTTCTTCAATAAGAAATTCACACAAGAGAGATGAATTCACAAACTTGAATTCACTAGACTAAAATTGCTACTCTTGAATACTCAAGGATGATTGATTCTTCAAGGAGGAGATAGTATGTTATGTTTTTGATACCATTATCCTCAAGGATTGACCATGCATATATATAGATTCAAAATGCTAAACTCCACCTCTCCAAGGTGGCCGACTTGGGCCCTCCAAGTTTTTAATTAATAAACAATAAATAACCTTCATTTATTATTATTAATATTGCCACATATATATGCATTATCTTATAAAAAATAAATAATAAATATCACCCATATTTATTATTATTATTTATAAATCGAATTGTAATAAATATTTATAATATATTTATTATTTCCTCTTTCTCCAAGATGGTCAATCTTTTCCGTACAGGCCATAATATCAACAATAGGTAGTGTTCAATTATTTCTGGATTGAAGGATAGTTGCAACTCTCATTCCAAAGTCATAAGGAAGCTTCTGTTAATTTATCATGATGAGATGTGATTAATCAACAAGATCTATATTTGGATGATTTTTGGTCATCCATAAATGAAATACTCTTGGGTCATGGACCTTTATCTATGAATTTCATTGGTTCCACACTTTATGGAACACCATCAAGTTGGTTCTAGATTTCCAAGTAAAAGAATGGTGAGCTCCAATGTCCAATATTTAATTCAGTATCTTTGATACCATATGTAACATGCTAAAGATAACTTCCAAATAATAATAACAAGTAATGAACAATTCATAGGAAATAAATTTTTTCTTTTAATCGAAAGTAATAGAAAGAAACTAATTTATTTTTACATAACATGATTAACTAAAAAGTTCATTAACAACTAAAGTAAAAGATATTACTACATATTGATCTACCTTCACATAAAAAATAATTTAACTAATAATTCACTTTTTATTTTTTATTAAAGGTAAACTGGTTTTACAAGGACCAAAAACCTAACATCCAAAATAAAGCTAGTAACAAAACAATCACTAACCAACCAACAACCCAAAGAACCAAAACAAGGGACGAAAGCCCCAAAAAACTACAAATATTTAACTAGTTTTTCTTTTTTCCTAAGAACATCCCCATGAATACTCCTAACATTATTAACTATACTATCAATAGGAGTAGTTCCCTTATCTTTTCTTCGAAGTCTAGTAGCAGGGCCATGAAGAGTAGCTTTGTCTAGATCACCAACAACAACAACCACCTCCATATTGGAACCTGTGTCTTTTTTGTGTCCCATTCTAGTAGATTTAATAATAACTTCTAGGGAGAGGTAGGAGCCCCAATACACAATGCTTGAAGTGCCTCCGCTTGTAAATTCAGTTTCATATGCCTTTCTATAGAGTTATCTATAGTTGTTTTTCTAGTTCAAAAACCACTACCTTGATTCTATTTTGCAAGCTATTGAGAGTACCTTCCAACCTATTAATTCAATTCTCATGATCTTATTTGAGCTCACTGATGCCTCAAGATAGGGTATGAGTACTAGCCATAATACTATCCAATTTTGGGTTGGCTGAGAAAGAGTTTACTTAAGAGTAGTGATCTCATCAATCAACTAATTCCACACAACTTGTTGGATATCCATAAAGTTTTTGACCAAGATGTAAATCATGAAGTTCTCAAGTAGAGAAGAACCCTTTCCCATTAGGGTAGTCTTCCCCACCTCCATAGGAATCTCCACATGGATATCCATGTGATTCTTCTCCATAGTATCTTTCGATGGGTTCTTAGTACAAAACATGGATATCCTCCTTCAAATTCTTATTTTTCTTCTCCCTAGTCAATTTTCTCATCTCCATGGGAGAAGGGACCCAATTGGGTCCCTATTAATTTTACCCTTAGTGAATGACACTTTAGATATCCCCTTAAATTTTTTTGAAGAACATGGCTCAAAAGAGTCTGGCACAAAATCCACAAAGGGGGTATATTCTGACCTGTCATCTTCAAAAATGACAACCCCTTTTTGGGTAGAGGCAACATGTCTCTTTCTAGGATTTAAATGAAATTTTTTGTCCCCATCTGAGTCATTCTCTTAAAGATCATACGACCCCGCATTTCCATAGTGGACTCTCACATTTTTTTATGAAATTCTATACCATTCTTAGGAGGGGGTTTATCTCAATATGTAGGTCATGAGCATGCTCCATGATCAAAAGAATTATCATTAAATTATTGTTATTCCAAAAGATAGAATCCAATAATTGAATTAACTAACAATGCATGAAAGCATATAACCTAATAAGTTGGAAGTGTTTTCTCTTGTTTTCTCTTCTACAAGTGCTCTTAAATATATTTTCAAGAGAGGGAGAGCATCATCAAAGTTTTTACCTCCCAACCATCGATATTTAAATCTCAACCTAATGGTCTCATACACAGCTTCCTCCCACACGTGGCCCAATTTTACACAGGATGTCCAAAAATGAGATCTAATATTTATTTCCATTTGCAACTCGGTGTTTAGAAGCCACAATTGTCTTATACAGTCATTCCCTATAGACTTCCATCCTTATAAGAATGAACTTGCTAGCTAGACAATTCCCTACTAGTTCTAGAGAATGATGGTTACTACACTATTGCATAACACCACCTTGGACAAGGTTTTGTTAATGAAATAATTGTACTTCATGTTGTTAGTATCACCATAATACTCGTATATTGAGCCCTTAAGAATCATTCAGTCTTCCCCAACCTTATCAAGATTTACTGTTTGTCTTGGAAATAGTAGTCTAATGACTTCAAGATCAAATAATGACTCATCGGCATATGGTGAACATCTATGGTTCATAAAGGTTCATAACCAACTAAAGGAATTCCCTTCCCAATAGTTCATACCTATTATAATTTATTATTAATGTGATTGATGTTTTCTCCTTTAATCTATTTTCCTTCCAAGGATAAGAAAATAAACCCTTCCCAAATGCTATTACATTTTAGAGCTTATCTAATCAAGTTTCATTAGTTCTAGAAGATGATACCAAATTCTTATTCATGATGCATTTCCATACTTATATAGTAATATATATTTTCTCAATAAAAGGTTCATTATTTATTCATAAAATAATAGTATTATTATCTTGTCCATTTTATCATTGAAGATCAAGTAATCATTAAGTATTACTCCGTAGAATAGTAGCTACTTGATATATTTAGTTGTACTTTATGTTTAGAGGCTAGATGTTATGGCCACCATGTATTTATAAGAATGGTTTTAACCAAAATCTAGATTCATGCTAAATTGCAATTCATAAATATGATATATGAATTGATAGTTAATATATTGAATCCTAGTTCTCATTCAAATTCACATCTAAAAGTAGGTTTATAAGGATACACATATCACAAAACTATATTTAGATTAAAGAAGATATATGGATTCTGATCCACTTGATATAATCTCCAATAATAAACCAATTCATAATAGAATTATAGGTTCACAAATAATTATGGATTCATATGAGGACTTTAGATTCACAATGATGTATGGATTCATAAGGATGTATGAAAAAAAATCAGAAAGGTAGATCCATTTTAGTTACAAATGACATGATTTCATTCTCCTAATCAACATATATCATTTCTCACTAACTTAAGGAAAATATATATACATTCTTAATCTACTAGGATGTTTACCCATCCCAAAATTTCTAATAACATTGCAACAACTTATATTATGATACTTCATATTTGTAGAAGATTTTGTTGACGTTAGATGATTGAAGACCTTAATTTTTTAGTAATATAAAAATAATAGATCTTCCTTAATCCATCACTCATGAAGCATGCAACGTGTGAATTGAATTAATGATGAATTCATTAAACATATATGCATATTGACAATAAGTTTTACCTTCTTATACCTATATTTAGGTAATTGATCTTGGAGTGTTCTTAGAATTTTTCTTCTTCTTAATAACAAATTATTTTGCATTCAAGATGAAAAGTGTGTCTTATTCCCTTTCACTATTAAATTGATGATTCAATTATCTTGCATATACCAATAGCAATTTTGATTGACACAATAATTATTATCATACTTGCTTGCATGCCATGATGAATTAATGCAACCATATAGATTTGAAATAGTTCGAAATTTATTATCAAACTCACATGCATGCTATGATGATTTAAGTCAGTCCTATGACATTAATAGATCAAAATGACATTAGATGATAGACAACATACATGATGTTCTTTTAAGAAGCATGAATATTTTTTATTGTGATGCAATTATAAAATATTAAATACATACTAATGCATTAAAGATATTTTTAATGATAATGTTATATTTATAAGTTATAAATGAGCATATGTAAAACATGAACATATTTGAAAAACCAAAAGAATACTAAAGACATAACACATTAAGTATCAATTTATAGAGGTTTTCCAAATCTAGCTACATTTACTCTCATGGAAGGGAATATCTTTATTAACAGTTAACCATATACAAATTCCATGACATGTACATAACTATTTATATAAACTTATACAACTATCAAATGAGGAGATGGGAAAAGGTGAAAGGTCATGTCCATTGGGCTTCACATACCCAAAAATATCCCACTTTAAGTCCAACTGACACAACCATGAATAGTGACATACCTGCATTTCCACTTTTAATTTACATCATAACCAAACCCTGATAAGACTTTAACTTTGCCAAAATTTGATCAAGAACACCACGAATTAATCTTCTCTAGAATCTTTTAGATTGCATACAATCTAACAAATTTACATTCTCTTTTACAAATTTTATAGGAAAAACTTTACTAATTATATAAAAATAGAACCACCAATTTTTTTATCCTCCTCTCAATGATCTCATCTTTTTCCTATAGCTAGATTGTGTACACTATTCACAAAATGTGAGGATTCACAAGTTATGACAAATCTAGTATGTTGCAAGGGACATGCTAAAATAAATTTGATGCAATCAAGGTCAAAGGGAACTCTAAGAGATCAATCCAAACCTTTCTTGATAGAAATGAAAGATTAACCTTCTTATTATTTGAGATAATCAAGTACAATGGATCTTCTACATGAAGTCCTACAGACCTATTTTATAGTCAGGTTTTGTAGCTTATATTTTATACTACCTATACTAACCCAAGATATTGAATTCTACAGATTCTTCCTTCTTCTATATCATCCCCCCTTTCAAAGGAATATATTACAAGAGTTTATAAATTCTTTACAAGCATCAGGTCAGCCTAAGAAAGATTACATTTCCCAATAAGAAGAAAACATATTACAAATATAGGTAAAGACCCAAATCATAAGGATCCCCATCCAATTGATGAAACATGAATCATGATCCCTCAAGTATGTTGGGAAAAAACATAATAACATCAACAAGTGCACCATTAAGCACCATTGATTGGAATAATGCCTTTGCTAGATCAGAAACCACAAATTGGCCATGAAACATGAAGAACGACTAAGTCTCACCAAGAATCTGCAAGATCTCATAAGTGAAGTAACCAAATGAGGTGCAAACATAGGAGAAGGTCCACAAAGAGTCTAGAAACATTCCATAAGGTTCACGTATGAAAAAAAATTCAAATTGAACAAACACTGAAGAAAAATCTGAGACTAAACTAACATGAAAATAGAGAACAAATATTTTTGGTCGATGCAAGATTGAAAAGAACCCAAGATTCTCTCGCATCAGACACCTAGGGTTATTTGAAAAAAGAGCATCTCACTTTCTTGGGGATAAGGGGAAAGAAAAATGGTTAACATCATCCCAAGAAATCTATGAAGAATCCTCCACTAGTTTGTCTTTCCATTTCAAAAGATACTCCTTATAATGTCTACATCTTGTGCTTCTGCCAATTCTTCTATCCAAAATCTTTTCTATCTCATCCATTTTCTTCTTAGGATACTATTGTTCAACATATGATTCATCAATGTCACAAAAATATTATTCGTGATACTTATAAAAATATTCAATATTGAATATAGGTTAAATATCCATATCATCTGGAAAATCAACTTCATATGCATTCCATGAATAAAATTTCCTCAAGATCTTACACGGTCTGAAATTTCATATTTCGAGCTTTTTATATGTTCCAACATGAAACCTTACCTTCTTTAGATATACCATTACTTCATCTCCTACTTGAAATTCTTCATGTCTCCTCTTCATATCTACTTGCTCTTTATATGTCTGATTTATTGTCTCCAAATGCTCTTTGACCTATTTGTGCAAACCATTCATGTGTTCTACAAATTCTTCTACTTTTGCACCCCTTTTGACTTCATGAATTATATCCATCAACTCTGATACTCCTTTAGGATTAAAACTAGTAGCTACCTCAAATGGTGTCTTCCCTGTACTCCTATTTACTAAACTATTATACGCAAACTTTTCTCGTGCTAGAACAAAATCCTAATTTCTAATCTTCTCTGCAACCAAACATCTCCGTAAGTGACCCAAAATCTTGTTTACTAATTTCATTTGTCCATATATCTCTAGATGAAATGTAGAAATAAAATTTAACTTTGTCTTCATCTTCTTCCAAAGTGTTCTCCAGAAATAGCCAACAAACTTACTATCTTTGTCCAAAACTATACTTTTAGGTAATCCATGTAATCTTACAATCTATTTGAAAAATAAGTCAGCTACATGTATTGCATATGTTTTCTTCTTACAAGGAATGAAATAATCCATCTTTAAAAATCTATCCACTATCACAAATATAGAATCATTACCTCTTTGTGTTTTCAGAAACCCAAGCACAAAACCCATGCTAATATCTTCCCAAGGTCTAGTTGGCACTGTCAAAGGCATATACAATATAGTATTTTGACTACTTCCTTTTGCAACTTGAAAAAATCTACAAGCTTGAACAAACTTCCTAACATCCTTCTAAATTTGAGGCCAAAAATAATTCTCACTCACTAAACCTATTGTCTTGTCAATACCAGAATGTCTAGCTAATCCTCCACATTGATTCTCCTTAATGAGATTAACCCTCATGGAACTTTTAGCTATACACAAATGAACTCCTTTGAAGAACATACCATCTTAAATGAAATAGTCCATCCATTTTCTTTGATCTACTATAATAGGTTCTTTGTAGGCTTTCCAAGGTTTTGAGAAGTCAAGGTCATCTTCATACAAGGTCTTGAACTCATCAAATACCAATACTCCAACTCTCATTTCTATCAGAAAGGTCGTTCTTCTACTCAAAGAATCAAAAACCTTATTTTTTATACCACTCCAATGTCTGAACACAAATTTATAACTCTGTAAGAATTCAACCCATCTCATATGTCTTTGATTCAACTCAGCTTGACTATTCAAATACTTCAATGCTTGATGATCAGTATACAACAAAAATTCCTTAGGTGATGGGTAATATCTCAATTTCTTCAAGGCTTTAACTATGTCATAAAATTCTTGATCATAAAATGAATACCTTCTCTTAACATCATTCAAATTCTCACTAAAATAAGCAATATGTCTACCTTGTTGAGTTAGTACTGCTCCAATTGCATTTCCACTTGCATCAAAATCCACTTGAAATTTTTTATTGAAATTAGGTAAGGCTAACACAGGTTATTCAGTCACCTTCTGCTTCAACAAATCAAAGATTATTTGTGCTCCATGCGTACACTTGAATTATTTTCTGTCCTCTCTCATTATGTTAGTCATTGAATTACAAACTGAATTGAAATTTCTAATGAACTTTTAGCAAAAAAAATTCAATCCATGAAATGATCTCACTTCTCCAATACTCACATGTGTAGGCCACTCAATAATTTCTTTAACCTTCTTAGGATCCATCTTCAACCCTTTTGTAGATATCTCAAATCCTAAATATACTATCTCTTTTCTCATAAAGGAACACTTCTTGATGTTTATCAAAAAATTATCTTACCTTAATCTTTGCAACACTTGTATCAGATGCAAAAAATTATCTTCCTTTCTCTTACTAAAAATCAGAATGTCATCAAGACAAATAATAAAAAACTTACCTGAGAATTCCTTCAATACCTCATTCATCAACCTCATGAAATTACTTGGTGCATTAGTCAATCCAAAAGGCATCACCAACCATTCATAAAATCCTTCATTCATCTTGAATATTGTTTTCCACTCATCTCCTTCTTTGATTCTGATATGATGATATTGTTGGCAAGTTGACTATACTAGTGTATATGACTTAATATAGTGTTTTCATTATGGAAAAAAATTCATATGATGTTTTGCAGTCAGCGCTCATGATAAGAAGATCAGAAATTGGCTAAGTGTGGAAGATTGGATAGTGTATAGAGTACCTGATGGTCATAACATCAGTGCATGTTCATATGACAAAATTATGGTATGTGCCCTAGAAATTAAGCTGGTAAGACCATATTCATGCTAATTTTAAGAGCACATGATCAAAAGATTTAGTATGAGGAAGATACAGAGAGTTTAAGTTGCACAGACAATGAATGCCAGAGAAGAACGGAGCAAGCAACCGACTGTTGGTATTATTGTTAGCGGTTATATTATTATGTTGTAAAGGCTATGCACCTATTGTAATTAGGTTGTAGACATATAATAATTTTTTTTTGTAAACACGCTTGAACCAATTCAAATGGAAGTGTTGTATGTAATCGGTTAAAGGGATGACCTAGTTAATTGTTTTGTATGCGCATATAAATATTAGATGCGCCCTTGTAATTGGTCATGGAAGTTGAGATAGAGTTGAAATAAGAAGAGAATAAGTGTGTGAAGAGTTAATAAGATGTATTAGAGCTTTGCAAGAGGTCAAAGCATCAGCACATCAAAGGAACTGATCAGACAAGTAGTGTCACAGTGCCAGTTCATCCAGCAAATATAGTGTGTATCTGAGATCAAAAGGTTGTAGCCTTCACCACTTGAGTAGTGAGCTCTAGGATAGTGTGTCCACACCCCTAATGGGGTTATTGTAAAAGACTCCTAATAGGGTCCGACCCTTGACCAGGTCACTGTACTAAATACACTATAAAGTAACTCCTAATAGTGTTAAGGATCTTCTAAAAAGGATCATAAAACACTAGTATAGATTATTAGTTGTTGTCAATTACCAATGGGGTTTTTATCTATTTGGGTTTCCCCATAACCATATTGGTGTTATGTATTATGTTCATCTATCTTGTTTATGTTAATGTTCATTTTATTACTTTAGCATTCAAGTTAAGTTTAAAGAGCAAAGTAAAAATATCAAATATAGTGAACACTGATTCACCCCCCCTCTCAGTGTTTCCATTCCTAACAATTGGTATCAGAGCTCTGGTCCTCAAAAAATAAGTTTAACCACTTGAGGAGATCATGGAAAAGATAGAAATGAAACATTTGAAAAGAAATCTTGAAGCTGCTCTTGAAGACTTGGACAGATTTGAAAAAGAAATTCAAGAACTAAAAGAAAAAGTTAGTGATGATCAAGCAGTCATCAAAAGGATAAGAAAAGATTTGAAAGAATACTCTACCAGTGATTTAGGGATAATGATCAAGAAGCCAAATGAAGAAAATTCATCCCTGAAAGAACAAATTGAAGAGTTGGATGATAAGCTAACCAACAATCAAGATGTCTATGAAGAATAGATCAAGGAGATCCTTCAACTGAATGGAGAATTAAGGAAAGGAAACATGGAAATCTTGGAGTTAAGAAACAAGAAGGAAAGCTTGGAATTTGAATTGAAAGAGGCTAAGAGTCACATTGATAAATTACACACAAGCAAGGATCTGATTGAATCTCAATTATACACTCGGAAGCTTAAAGGAGATACTAGCGGCATTGGATTTAATGAAGCAAAAAATTAGATTGACAACATGTGAGCAAGAATGAAAGCAAAAGAAGACACCACAGATGCTAAGGAGACTAGAAGTTAGACTAAAGGTCATGTTGAACCATCCAAGAATGAGTGCAAGCCAGTAGATTGAACTTGTTATGCATGTAACAAGCATGTACATATAGCAAGGAATTGTACAAAGGTAAGACCTTTCAATGGTTACTATTATTCATGCAATTAATTTGGTCATAGAGCTATGAATTGTAAGACAAGTTAGAAGAACAAGACTCAACATAATCAGAGAAAATAGAATCAGCCAAATGTAAGTTCTTAGAATGTTACATGTTAGATATGTAACTATAATGGTCACTTAGCTAGACAATGTAAAATGGTAACCCATGTCAACGCGCCGAGGAATATAAGACCTTCAGTTATTTGTCACTCATGTAACAAGGCTGGACACATCTCAAAGTTCTATAGATCAAGAATGCAAAATTAGGAAATCCCTAAAAATCCAGAAGAATCAATATTAGATACCGAAGGAAAAGTCAAGTTTGTGAAAGCTTCAGAAGATGTGAGCTTGATTTGGTCAGAGGCAAAGAAGGATAAGGTTGATGAGAATGTATTGGATGCATCCATAGTGGATGCACCCTCTACATCTGGATGAATGGCCCTCAGGGTCATAGGGGGAGCTAATTATCTCTAAACCCCTACGTGGCTGGTATACTCACCCTCTAAGTATGTGCCTTTGAACTTAACCTTTTTGAGACTAGCAAAACCTATGTGCAAGAGTGCACTAGCTCATTGATAACAGAATGAAAGTTGGAGATTTTCAATGAAAGTTTGGTTTACGTGGCAAGCATTAATGGCATAATTTTCACTTTAAAGTACAAAAAAGTTTGTAGATCACTCATTGCATTCAAACTCAGAGTGATTAGAGAGAAGAGGAGCCCTAGCATTTGATTGTGAAGGATTGTAGATTGATTCACCGGTGATTAGCAGTGCATTTGATCGGTTGCAGAAGCCCTAATCCATTGCGCCAATTTAGAAGTCTTTGAGATCATTTGGAAAGTGATATACAAGTAAGTAATGGCTACTCCCATTGTATTTGATGTGGTAGAGAAGAAGAGATATGTGTTTAAGAGGCATCTATTCAAATCGACACTAGATGACCTAGAAGGTGCATTCTCCCGCATTCCCATGGGTGTTATGCATGTGGAAGATATCAAGGCATACATATATTGCAAGAAGGAACCAGTAGGTTTGGATAGAATAAGAGTGCACATAGAAATAATGCTGAAACCTAATAAAACCTTCATGGATGAGTATGCACAGTTGGAAAATCATCCTATAGTGGAATATGCTACGACATATGATTTCTATGAGTCAAAATGGATCAAGATCCTACTCAGCAGGATCCACAATGACCTATTTTGGATAGGTGAAGTACCAGTTAGGATAACAGGAGATCTGATGCATGAGATGACAGGACTCTCAAGGATAGGTGCTGTTCTTCTAGTGGGCAAGGATGTCAAAAAAATTGTAGAACAGGCTTGCAAATCAAGAAGTGATATGCGCAAAATGAAAATAGAGCCTATAGAGGAGAAATACATCAAATTGATGTCCATGATACTAGGATACAGGTTCCAGTACACCAACAGAGTAAATAGTGTGTCAATAGCCACCATTCTAGCAACAATAAGGTTGGTAAGAGAGAATGGAGAGTTTAATCTGTGTAAGATATTGCACGCACAACTAATAGACAACATAAGAGCCATCAAGCATGACAAGACCAAGATATTTAGGTTTGGGTCTTTAATAATATATATGTACTTCCATATTCTTGGAAAGGTGTCCGATTTGTAACTAGACAAATCTATTCCCACTATGCCACAGACATCCTTTAAGGCATCCACAAAAAGTACCCTTAAGTATTACATGGAATTGGAGTTAAAAACATTCAGAGTGAGAATGTAGATGAGGTATAGGATACCTAAAAAGATAGTTGAAAATAAAAGGATAGTATTTGTTTTATGGTTGAGATTGATACAAGTATAGAAGTAGTTGAACTAAGAACAAAGTGGATTCATCCACTGGGATATGAAGTTGAAGAGCCTATTCTAGAGGCTTATGCTCAAGTTCTGTTGTTAGCACCTAAGGACCTCAATGAACCTAGATGGGGGACTTATGAAGAGAAAAAAAGAGAAGTCGATGCTATATTGAACAATGCAGCAACAAAAAGAAAATTTGCCAAGGTTACTTCAGAGATTTTGAAAATTCATGGAGTATCTCAAGAAGACCTAGACAAAGCAAGGAAAAAGAAGATTTCTTTGGAAATAGAGAATGCTGTTGGATATTGCTAATGCATGGGTGGTGATTAAGACATTTAATATGTTTAATCACTATGTTACTAAATGGGCACTCATACTGTTGTCATTTGTGTTTTGTCACTAATGTCAACATATGGTTCTATGAATGAACCAGACTGGTAATCATAGTGTACAGAAGGTGTACGGATGTTTTAGATGATGTGAAGTTAGATGAGAGTTTAGATGGATATTGTGATCTTATATTTGAGATTGCATCATTAATGGATGCATATTAAGGAAGATACAACTATTTTGGTAAAGACTGGTCACTGGACCGTGACAGTGAGAACTGATAGAGTTAGTCTCTGAGTTTTTCGTATAGATTTCAAAGGGATTGGATTCAAGGTATGCAATCTTGAAGGATGATGGAAGAGGTATTGATGGATGTTCATTGGTCAGTGCAAGGTATGGAATGATTGGTGATGTCATAGGTGGCCTGTGCTCTGGTGATGGCTTATTATGAAGCCGACTCAAGGAATGAAGCATGTGTTTTGTTTGGCAAGCATAATTCAAGGATGTTGGTCCTTAATTGTTGTAATGTAATCATTGTAAACTTATTTGTGATACCGTGTGTATCTTAGCAAGGGCCTATGCAATTTTTTGTAATTAGGAAAGCCTTATGGGCCGACCTATTCTTGGTAAAATGTAATAAGGTATATAAATGAAAGGTCTTTTCTTTGGAAGAGACATGGATGTGATATATGTGATATAAGGAGGTTGCGAACTTGTGTGTTGTATGTAGAGCATAGGATTATTGGTGGACTTCATTGGAACTAATCAAGCAAAGACAATTGCTGGCAAACAGTTCAAAAGATTGTGTATTTCTTCATATACACTTGTTGCCAACTAGTGAGTTCAAAAGGTGGACTTAACCTTCTTTAGGTAGTGAGCCTTGGGTAGTGAGCCCTCTTTTGTTCTTGACTCCTAACAGGGTCTATCCTCTAACAATGACTCTGTACTTTAATGTTTCAATAAGTTCCTAACAGGGCTATATCTTCTAACAAGGATTACTATACTCTTAGTACATCATTAGTGGGTGCTAATTCCCACTGGGGTTTTTACCTTTAACAGGGTTTCCCCATAACCAAAATATTGTGTTATTGTGTTGGAATTCATTGTGTTCATTGGATCTGATATTGATAAGTTTAAAGTTTAATATTATATCATACAACTGATTCACCCCCCCTCTCAGTTGTATTGTGGACTGTTAATCCTAACAATTGGTATCAAATCTTGTGGTCCTCAGAGAGAAAGCTTAATAGCTTGAGGTGATCTTGGAAAATGGCATTCTATAGGAAGGATAGTCCTAAGTTTGATCCTAAAAACTTCAATAATTGGAAAACAAAGATGCGAACACATTTTCTATGTTTGGGCATAGACTACTGGATGATTGTGAAGAAGAAGGAAACTTTGAAGGCTGAGAATGACTTAGGATCAGCCACTGATGATGAAAAGAAAATATTTTCATGCAACATGGTCGCAAGAGAAGCATTGATCAATGCACTATCTAAGGGTGAGTTTACTAAAATTAAAGATCTAGATTTGGCACATGAAATTTGGAATAGACTAGAGACACTCTATGAAGGAGACAAATATACCAAACAAGAAAAATTACAGAATTGGAAGACAAAGATGGAGAAGCTGCAAATGAATGAAGATGAAAGCATTAGAGCCTATGTTCAAAGGGTTACAAAAGCTGTAGTTGGAATCATAAATTGTGGAGGTACTTATGATGAAGATGAAGTCATTGCAAAGATTCTCAGATCTCTAACGCCTACTTACAAATTCAAGGCAATGTCAATTCAAGAAACTATACCCCTGACTCCAAACTTTAGCAGAGAGATGTTGATTGCAAAGTTAACCACCTTTGAAGCTGTAGAATTAGGAGAAGCTGCTCCTAAAGTTGAATTTGCATTTAGGGCATCCGCACACAAGAGAGTATCTGCACTTCTGAGCACAAGCAAAGAAGACCTGAGAGAAGAGCTTGGTGAGTATGCTGAGGAATGGGAGAAGATAATGGAAGAAGAAAAGAAGATGGAAGAACTTGTTGCACTGATAGCTAGAAGAGATAAAAGAGGTAAGGGAAAATTTGAAGGCAAATTACCTTTGAAATGTTTTTCATGCAATAAGGTAGGTCATTTTGCATCTAGATGTCCTACAAGAGTTCCTAAATACAAACCTGATTATGCAAAGATTAGAAGAGATAAAGAATGTTATTATGCTAGTGAAGGAATCTTTGATGATGATGATGATTTAGACAATGAAGAGATTGGATTTGTTGCTATTAAAGATGAACCAGTTCATGAATAAAAATTCTTAGTATCTCATGTTGACAAGAAAACTAAATGGATAATTGACAGTCAATGTTCTTGTCACATGACTGGTGATAAGAACAAATTTGTTAAATTAGTAAATTATGATGGAGGTATTGTAAGGTTTGGGGACAATCTCCCAAAATCCATCATAGGAGTAGGATCCATCACTCTGGATGGAAAGACTAATACAGACAATGTACTACTTGTTGAAGGGCTGAAACATAACTTGTTGAGTGTTGGACAGTTAATGGATAAAAACTTTTAGTTAAGTTTTGTTAATGGTAAGTGCTTTATCAGAAGCAAGGAAGGAAAACTGATTGCTACTGGTTCAAGATCTAGAGGTAATGTATTTGAACTAAACACATTTGGAGCCTCTTGTTTTGTTGTGAAGGTAGATGATAGTTGGTTATGGCATAGAACATTTTGTCATGTTAACTTTGATAACATTGTGAAAGCAAGTATGGCTAATGCAGTAAGAGATCTAACAAAGATTGTGAAACCTTCTAACACTGTATGCAGAGAATGTGTTATGGGAAAGAAAACTAAAAGAAGTCATTAAAGCAAAACATTTACATCAAAAGGAAAGTTGGATCTGGTACATACAAATCTATGTGGGCCTACAAGAAAAAAGTCATACTATGGTGAAATGTATTTTATACTCTTTGTTGATGACTTTTCTAGAATGATGTGGGTTACTTATTTGAGAGAGAAATCAGAAGAATTTGACAAATTCAAGTTGTTTAAAGAAAAGGTAGAGAATGAATTAGGACTGAAAATAAAGTGTTTAAGATCAGATAGAGGTGGAGAGTTTACATCAGATTTATTCAATTCATACTGTGAAGAGCATGGAATAAAAAGACAAACATTTGCTCCTAGGACTCCACAACAAAATGGGATAGTAGAGTGAAGAAACAGAACTATACTTGATGCTGCTAAGACAATGTTGATTGAAGGAAATGTATCTCATGTATATTAGAGAGAGGTTGTTGGAACAACAGTGTACACATTAAACTGAATTCAAATTAGAGATTGCACAAGTAAGACTCCCTATGAACTATGGTTTGATCACACTCCTACTGTAAAATATTTTAGAATTTTTGGTAGAAAATGTTATATCAAGAGGGATGATGAGATAGGGAAATTTGATGCTAGAAGTGATGAAGGTATCTTCCTTGGTTACTCCGTTAAAAGCAAGGCATACAAATGTTTCAATTTGAGATTAAGGAAGATGGTTGAAAGTAACAATGTAAGAATAGATGACTAATTTCAAATACAAGAAAAAAATGTATGATAGCAGTTAGATATCAGAAGTGAAAGAAACCTCTATTGCTACCGAAGAAGAAGAACTTGTTGAGGAAGAAAGTGAAAAAGAGGCTTGTGATGATACAAGCAAAACTACTGAAATTCCTAAAACTCCAAGGTATGTAAAAAATAACCATCCTAAAAATCAAATTATTGGAAATATCAGTCAGGGAGTACTAACTAGATCTAAAGTTAGAGAAGAAATTTGTTTAATTTCTCAAGTTGAGCCAAAAAATATAGATGAAGCCTTTAACGATGAATCTTGGATAAATGCCATGAAAGAAGAATTGAATCATATAAAGAAAATTAATACTTGGGAATCGGTTCCAAGACCTAAAAATAAAAATGTTATAGGAAAAAAATGGGTCTTTAGAAACAAAATGGATGAAGAAGGAACAGTTGTAAGGAACAAAGCAAGACTAGTGTGTAAGGGATACTCACAGCAAGAAGGCATAGACTTTGAAGAAACATTTGCTCCTATTGCTAGAATAGAGGTATTAAGATTATTTCTATCTTATGCTGCACACAAAAACTTCAAAGTGTATCATATGGATGTTAAATTTGCATTTCTGAATGGAGATCTTGAAGAAGAAGTATACATAGAACAACTGAATGGATTTCCTCTATGCAAAGACAAAGACATGGTGTGAAAATTGAAGAAAGCTCTGTATGGGTTGAAGCAAGCTCCGAGGACTTGGTATGCAAGGTTGGACAAGTATCTACTTGGACTTAGATTTAGAAAAGGTAATGTAGACAGTAATTTGTATTTGAGAACTATTGAAGATGGAATCCTAATAGTTGAAGTATTTGTGGATGACATTATCTTTGGAGGTAATGATGATCTATGTAAGAAGTTTTTTGAAGAAATGGAAAGTGAATTTGAGATGTCCATGATAGGTGAAATGAAATTCTTCCTTGGACTACAAATAACTCAGAATGAGAATGGTATTTTCATTTCTCAGTATCTCAAAGAATTGCTTAAGAAATTCGGTATGGAAGATTGTAAACCAGTAGGAACACTTATGGTGACTGGAAACAAGCTAACAATTGATGATGAATCAAAATGTGTTTTTTAGAATTTGTATAGATCAATGGTTGGAGGGCAACAATATCTAACTCACACCAGACCAGATATTGCTAATGTTGTTGGAATTGTGGCTAGATATCAAGAAAAACCCAAAGAGACTCATCCAGCTGTTGTTAAAAGGATACTGAGGCATCTTAGAGGAACCATAGACTATGGTTTATGGTATGACATGAATGATAGCTTTGAACTTCATGCTTATACTGATTTTGATTGGGCAGGAAATATTGATGACAAAAAAAGTACAAGTGGTGGTGCATTTTTCCTTGGGAAAAAGTTGGTTTCTTGGCTAAGTAAGAAAGAAGATTGTATAGCACAATCTACTGTTGAGTCAGAATATGTTACTACTACTATAAATTGCACTCAAATTGTTTGGATGAAACAAATGCTGACAGAAATTGGAATAACTTTTAATGAGCCTATGGTTATCCATTGTGATAACACCAGCACAGTAAACATGTCAAAGAATCCGGTGATGCACTCTAAAACTAAACACATTTCTATCAAGTATCACTTCTTAAGAGACAAGGTGGCAGGAAACAAAATCAAGCTTGAATATATCAGTACAAAAGAGTAGATTGTAGACATCTTTACAAAGACACTACCGAAAGATACCTTTGAATATCTCAAAGGTATGTTAGGGGTTCAGGGCCCTCCTAGTCAGAACTAAATGATGCAAAGATGCATCAGTCTAGAAGTGCTCAGAGCCTCATCATTTTCTAGACTGGATGTAGGGATCTACTCCTTAGGGGGAGTGATCATGGAAGAAATTTTATATGTGAAGGAAGTTGGAACTCTTTTCCATTGTTGTCAAAGGGGGAGTGTTGTTATGAGAAAATCCTCACTGTTTGGGGAGATTGTTTTGTTGAAGGACTTTTGGGTTGATACAACTTTGGGATAAGATTTTCCCATATGTTGACATCAATGTCAAAGGGGGAGATTGTTGGATATTGCTAATACATGGATGGTGATTAAAACATTTAATATGTTTAGTCACTACGTTACTGAATGGGCACTCATACTATTGTCATTTATGTTTTGTCACTAATGTCAACATATGCTTCTATGAAGGAACTAGACTGGTAATCACAGTGTACAGAAGGTGTACGGATGTTTCAGATGCTGCAAAGTCAGACAAGAGTTCAGATGGATTTTGTGATCTTATATCTAAGATCACATCATTAATGGATGCATATTAAGGAAGATACAACTATTTTGGTAAAGACTGGTCATTGGACTGTGACAGTGAGAATTGACAGAGTTAGTCTTTGAGTTTTTGGTATACATTTTAGAGGGATTGGATTCAAGGTATGCGATCTTGAAGGATGATGGAAGAGGTATTGATAGATGTTAATTGTTTAGCGCAATGTATGGAATGATTGGTGATGTCATCTGTGGTGTGTGCTCTGGCGATGGCTTATTATGAAGTCAGCTCAGGGAATGAAGCGTGTGTTTTGTTTGGCAAGCATAATTCAAGGATGTCAGTCCTTAATTGTTGTAATGTAATCATTGTAAATTTTTTTGTGATACCGTGTGTATCTTAGCAAGTGCCTATGTAATTTTTTGTAATTAGGAAAGCCTTATGGGCCGACCTATTTTTGGTAAAATGTAATAAGGTATAAATAAAAGGTCTTTTATTTGGAAGAGACATGGATGTGATATATGTGATATAAGGAGGTTGCAAAATTGTGTTTTTAGTATGTAGAGTAGAGGATTATTGGTGGAATTCATTGGAACTGATCAAGCAAAGACAATTACTGGCAAATAGTTCAAAAGATTGTGTATTTCTTCATATACACTTGTTGTGAACTAGTGAGTTCAGAAGGTGGACTTAACCTTCTTTGGGCAGTGAGCCTTGGGTAGTGAGCCCTCTTTTTTTCTTGACTCCTAACAAGGTCTATCCTCTAACAAGGAATATATACTATAATTTTTTAATAAGCTCCTAACTGTATGCACCCTAAAATGGTCACCTAGACTTTGGGCCTCCATTCAACAATTTATCAAATCCCTAACTCAATATTTTTAAAAATCAACATTTTTCAATTATATCAATTTCCTTGATCAAATCCTATTTTATCATTTATTCGATTATTTGCCTTGGGCTAACCATTTTATCCTAAGTCTTTATTTAATTAAAAGGGATTTCCTCCTCTTTTATTAAATAAAAAGCCCCCCCACTTTTCCTCTTATCCTAAGTTGCACAAATAAAGTATTATTCTTATTTTATAAAAATGAGAAAAGGTCTTTTTATCTCATATGGACACAAAAGTCAACTCTTATTTTCTCATTGGAGGATATTTGTGCACATGGATTGCTCCTCTTTCAAGCTCCACCCTTGATTAAATATTTTGCCTCTTAATCTCCATGGTCCATTCCTTTTGAATTCTTTTAAAAAGAGAGCTCTCTTCTCATTTTAAGATCCATCTTTTGAATACTAATCTTATGCTGCAGGATTTCTTGGAGACTTTGGAGCTTTGGAGATCATTCTTGCATTCTATTTTCCTTCTTGAATCATAGATTTCATGGCATCTAGCTTAGTTTCCTTTATGCTTTAGATTAGCTCACATAGCTTAATTAGCAAGGATTTGTAATACTTCCATCTTTCATTTCCATAGCTTAGCTTGCATCTTCATTCTTAGCATAGCTTGCATTGCATTCTCATTCAAGGTTCTTGAAGATATTGGCATTCTTTCCCTTGTCTCCTTTGAATCTCCCATTGCATGGTTTACTAGCAAGGTTGCATGCTTCAATAGCTCTAGCTGAGAGCACTATTCAAACATCCTTGTGACTCCATGCATAGGGAGCTCTAGGTCAATTTCTCAAGGTTTCCAATCCATGGATCTCTTGGAAGTAATGACATAGAGAAGTGCACTATTTAGTGTGTACATTTTTGGTGCCCACTGTGGGGTAGAACATTCTTATTTTGTCCTTCATTTTTTGCATTTTCATCATTTTTTTCATCAATATTTGCTTGTTGTTTCGTCAAAATTTGCTCTTTGGTTGTTTCTGATAGGATTATCATGTGATAGTTTTCTAGTATTGTATGATAGTTTCTTACATACCAATGTGATATTTTACCAGTTAAAATATCATGCGCTTTGATAGATTATATCGCACTCTTGTTCTATTCTCTGTCGCATGTAGGTATCAAGAAATATCACACAGAGATATATTATCGCACCAATACAGGATGAAATATCACACGACTATTTCTCTAACAAAAATATCACCCAGGCCTGGCAGTGAGCAATTTTTTCCATTTCTTTGCAAGATATACTTGGTTTGATTCAGATTTCTGATTTGTTGTTGTAGAACAGGGGTCTATTTGCAGATTTCATTTGATTTTTGATGTGTTAACCCTTGTAGGGCTAACAAGTGGTGCTTGTAGGTGCTCCTATTGCTTAATTATTTTCCTAAAAGAATGCATGTCAAAGCTCCAAATGCATAAGGGCTACTAATGGTTTTTGTAGGGCTACCCAAAGCATATAAACCAATCAAGTGTTTGTTTAATTGATTTCTTTTGAGTGTGGCATATACTAGTTTCATTTCATAGGCACTTAATATCTTGTTGTAGGAATCTTTGGTTGGTAGGAAAAGTATGCTCTTCACCCTTGTGGTGAACTAGAAAATCTTGGCCCATCTTTAGATTTTGAAAGCAAGAGGGTAATTGAACCTTTGCTTGGTGTGTTTGGGAGATATTTTTGAGCTAGGAGATTATGCTCTTCACCCTTGAGGTGAACCAAAAATTTTGACACTCAAAGGTTGATCCACTCTTTATTTAGCTTTTAGAATCCTTTAGCAGGCCTTCTCTTGAGCAATCAAGAGGAATGACCCAAGTGGGGACAAGCTTTTTGCTGGCTATTCTGACCCACTATAAACTCAAGGCTATCAAGGACACAAAACCTTGGTAGACGTAGTACTTGTCTTTGCTTGATGTGAGTACTTGTGGGATTGTGACCATGAGGAAAGTGTTGAGCAAGAATGCTTAAGGTACTCTTGTGGCTGCAAGGTCCGTTACTTGCCGCAAGGTAAGGAGTCCCTTTGGGGAGCAAGAGGGGTATTATGAACATAAGCCCTTATTAAGAACCATAGATAGAAGCCACCCTATTTTTCCACTTAGCTTCTTGGTGCAAGGATTGATCCAAGTGGAATAACTTGGATCACCCCAAGATTACTCACCATCTGTGTTCCTTTGGTTGTGTCATTGGCACTTCCACGACAAAGCCAATATCTATTGTGGGCAACCACTTTGTGTGAGGCAATGGGAGATCAAGTGTGGGCCAAGTTGTTAAGTATTGAGCCATTGTCTTTTTAGGCTAGTAAGTGCTTGAAGTGTTCTCAATGTGATCTACTCATGTAAACATTCTCAAATATCAAACATCACTGTAGCATTCATAGGATTTTATTGCTTTGATATCACAATTGCTTGTCTTGGAAAGGTTTCTTTTTCCCTTGTGCAAGTGTTTTATGACATGTTTGATCACCTAATATTTGAAAACCTATCTATTTACTGCTGTCACTATGCTTGAAACCAAAAAATCCAACCTTCAAACTAAAATTTTGAACAAACTGCCCTTAAAACTAAGATTTTTAGCACTCACTGGTCAAGAGTCATATGATCTTGAAACAATATCGCACACTGTACTGAGAATTATCATGCGATAGTTTGTCACTGGAAGACTATCGCACTGCTTGCTTGGAAAGTATCACACAGGCTACCTAGAAACTGTCGCCCTGCTTACTGAAAAATATTGCCTACTCAAAAATTATCGCACTGTTAGCCTGGAAATTGTCGCACAGAGTCTTTTTGCTGCCTGTTTGGTTTATGCAATTTTCAGTCTTTCCTTAGTCAACTAGATTTTAGTAGGTGACCTAGTCTACTGCTAGAAACCTATTTGTACCTTGGATTCCTGATTTTAGACCCCTTGAATTAGTGTTCTCTGACTTTACAAAGTAGTCTTGCTTGGCATCAATAAGTTAGGAATTATCGTTGTTGAAAAAGTACACCTTTAGATTCTTTGGTAACATGCTTGGAGAGTTTCAGTACTCTTTTGTCCAATTCACTACCATCAAAATTCAATTTCAATTATATATTTGGAAAATCCATCCTCTTGGTCCATATGTGTTAGGATACTCATCCTTTTATTATACACCTCTTTTTTAGTGTTGGTTTGCAGCTTTTGCAGCTTTCTATCTTACCATCTCTTTTTGGACAATTGAACACTTTCACTATCCTTGTTTGGTATTGATGTTTCATAAGGTCTTCTTATCACTAAGGGTCTTTTTCTTTCATGTTGGTTACAACAAGGTACGAAGTTAGTCAAGAAAAATGACCTCAAGTTGTCTTTGAACAATTACCCTTAGTCCAAACTTGTCAAAAGTGAAAGGGGAAGAAACCCATCTTTGATCAATCACCTAGGAGTGAGTCTGAGGCTTGGTTTGACCCAAAGAGAAATCCTAGTGAGTTGAGTACCTCTTTACCATCCTCTCAATCAAATATGGACATGAACTACACTTTGACTAGGAGACAAAGAGAAGCAATGGATCAAACTCTTGATGACATTTTCCAAAGACATAGGGATAACATGTTGTTTGGTGATGACAACCAACCTGAATCACCCCCTATTAACTCAAGATATCTAGATGCCCATCAAAGAGCTGAAAGACATTATGGGCAATCTCACCAAGATGCATGGTCACAACATGAAGACCAAAACAATGAATTTGGTGATGCTCATGTGAATGCTGCATTCACTAATGACTTGTTCAAACATTCATGGTCCAACTCTCACTCAAAACAACCTCAAGATATGCAAACAAAAGGCTTAAAAGAATTGAGCATGAAAAGAAAGCTTTTTTGGATGAAAAAGCCACTGAAGAAGAAAGATTTAGACACCTAGAAGAAGAGCAACAAGCTTTGCTAGAGTTGAGAAGAAAAGCATTCCAAGAGGAACAAGATAGGCTTTTAGCCCAACAAATCAATGACCAATTTAACAAAAGGGGTACCAATAGTGGAAACAACTCTCCACCCTCTACTCCCTCAAGAACCCCAAGAAGTAGAAGGCGGTCAAGGACCCCTTCAAGATCTCCTAGTTCTAGAGGAAGAAGTATTTCATAACATAGGAGATGAACACCCCCTAGGAACTCAAGACAACCCTCCCAATGAGCTCATCATGGCTCTCAACATGGAGGAAGTAGTGCAAGTTTTGATGATCAAGATTTTATGAGAATGCAACAAGAGCCACTATTCCAACAATATGTGGAGAAGAACCTTGATCAAAATAAAGATAGGTTCCTAGAGAGTTTGATTAACAAGGGTGCTAGAGTCCCTTACAACTTTGATGTGGATAGGAGAAACAAGAAACAAGGACCCTCTCAAGAAAAGGAAATCAAGAAACTCAAACGAATGATGGAAAAGGTTTTGGCACCTAAAAGTTCCTTTTCACTCGATTCTATTTGTCCCAATCCTTTCGACAAAAGTGTGACTATGACGGATTTTCCTAGGAAAGTTGAAATTCCCCAATACGACAAGTATGATGGCAATGGTGACCCACATGATCATATGTGTTAGTTTTACACCATGAGTTTTGAGTTCCACCAAGATGACTCTTACCTTATGAGATTATTTCCAAGGAGCCTCAAGGGCCAAGCCATAGAGTGGTTTACCAATATAACCCCTCTCATCAAAAATTTCAAAGAACTTGTCCACAGATTCGTTCAACATTTTGCATACAACTTGTCAAGATCAGTCACTATGTTGGACTTATGCAATTTGAAACAAAACCAAGGGGAATCATTTGTTACCTTCTTGCAAAGGTGGAGACAATTGTGCTCCTGCTATTCTAGGACTATTCCTGAGCATGAAAGGATTGACATCATTGTTAGTAATTTGGTGCTTGAAATGTGTTATGAGGTTAGAAAGATGGTCTTTGATTCCTTTGATACTATGGTTGAGACCACATGTTGAATTGAGGATGTCTTAAAGGAACAAGGCATTTTGACCAAACATAGCAATAATAACAATGGTCAAAATCCTAACAATGCCAATAAGGACAAAGGCAAACACTCGCACTGGAACATGAATAAGCAAGTAGTCAATGAGGAAGTTGTGGACTCTTCCCAACCCAAGGATCGAGGAGTCCTCCATTTATCTAGTGCAGTCCAAGCTATGAAGCTCAACACATCCTCCAACCAACAAGAGCATAAACCTAAGTATCAAGAAAAGCCCAAGAAAAAGTTGCGACAGTTTACTAAACTGGGTGACTCCTATGAGGATGTTTTCAAGATGCTCATTGCCAATAATCTTGCAGAACCACAAGATCCAAAAAATTTCCACATACCTGATGTTAAGCCACATTGGTGGAATGAAAAAGCTTTCTACAAATTCCACAATGGCATTGGGCATGACATTGAACATTGCTGGAAACTTAAATACCTCATTCAGGATCTTATTGAAAGTGGTAAACTTCAGATTGATGGGTTGAATAAAAATGCAGACCACAAGGCTTTCAAGGAGCCTTTTCCAAAATATGAAAAGGGGGAAACTTCTCAACCCAAGAATGGCAAAGCTACAATCAACTATACCTACACAGGTGCAGAAAATGTGGTTAATATGCTTGAGATTGTCGAGGAAAATTTCAACATGATACGAAACAAAGATTCTTATGGTCATGATGTGGGATCTCATCCTATATTTGATGAAGAACCTATGGTGGTGCTTAGGGGTCCTCACTCTCAAAGATCATCCCAAGCTCTTAATGCTGTCACCAGAAGCCAAATTCAAGGTCCTGTGGTTATTAGAGTTCCTAGTTCCAACCAATCTAGCAAACCCAAGCAAGTGACATCCAAGAATGTCACCACCAAGTTAGCAGTCAATCCTAAAATGAGCTACAATCTTGTTGACCAGTTACAAAGAACACCAGCTCAAATCTCAATCTTTGAACTCTTGGAATTGTCTCCATGACATAAGCATTTCCTTGAGGATGCTTTGCATACAACCAATGTTCCTAACAACATAGATGTTGACCAATTCCAAAACATGGTTAACCACCTTGCCAGCCCTCATTACCTCACATTATCAGAAGAAGATGACAAATCCTTGAGCCATCCGCATAATCTTTCCCTCCATATCAAAGTCATGATTCACAAGACCCGTGTTAGGCGTGTGTTGATTGATGGGGGTGCTGGGCTCAATATTTGTTCCTTGAGTTTGTTGAAAATAATGGGTTACTCCAAGAAAGTTATTGATACTTGTAAGAAAATCACCATTAAAGCCTATGATGAGGTAGAGAGAAGCTCCAAAGGCTTGGCTGTCCTTCCTATCAGGATTGGCCCTGTGGAAAAGGACATTTTGTTCCAAATTGTTGATGTTGGTCCTTTAGCATACAATATCCTACTTGGTAGACCATGGATCCATGACATGAAAGAAATGTTGTCCACCTACCACCAATGTGTCAAGTTCCCCTATAATGAAGTAGAAGTTTTTATACCCGAGGATAGCACATTTTTTGTTAATGCAATTTCAATAGGGACTCATGTTCCTCTCAACAAAGAAGCAAAGGATTTTGATGCCACTTTAGCACAATGCCAGAATAAGTTCAAAGCCATAGACCTTGGTATGGGGGGTTATCAAATTGAATCCTTCACAAAATTTCTAGTCTCACCTAGGTCCTATGGTAAACCTTCACAAGAGATGCATCCCTCATCTTCAGCAATGACTCTGTTTGATACATTTGTAGAGTCCTCAGTACCCATCTAGGATGAAAAAGAAGAGGTAGCTGTTAGAGATTGGATTTACAAGGAGGGAAAATACCAGCATAATGAAAGTTTCTCCCCATATCCTAAGGCTTATGGGAGAGGGTACACTCTTGTCAAGAGTATGGGCTATCCAGATCATGGTCCTCTCAGTCACAGATTAGATGCTAAGGCTGAACCACTCAATCATGCTCTCTTTGGTTGCAGATTTAAGACAATAGTTGGCCTAGGTTTTGAAAGTCAAAATAAGAAAACTACTCCTATCCTTGCTATGATGAATAGTGATGATGAATCTAGCTACATACCCAATTTGAAAAATCAACAAGATAGGTGTGAAGATTGGGTCCCTTCCACCAATCTCCTTTGGGGAGATTTAGATGCTCTAGTTACCAATCCAATAGTTTTAGACCTAGAACAAGAAGAATCCACTATTGAAGATCATGTTGAGGATCCTATTCAAGACACTCAATACACAAATGGCATTCAAGGAGGTGTTACCCTTGGTGACATCAAAGCCTCTACCTCAAGGCCTAAGAAATATGCTTAGTGTAAACATCCCAGCCGGGATTCAGATATAGAATCACATGAATATGAGTGGGAGAATCTTTCTGATTGGTCTACTGTTGACATGGACATTGATGTTGTCCATACATATGGTTCCCAACCTAAGGTAGCTAATGAGTCTAGTGTAGGATTAGAAGATTGGAATCCATGAGTCGCTTTAGTGGATGATGCTTCGCTTGGTAGGATAAGTCCTGATTTGGGTACCTTAGAGGGATACTTGACGAATCCTAATTTTGCAATCACCAGAGATGATACCTTTCACATACACAATATCGAACCAGTCATTGACCTACCCCTTGCCAATCCTCACTTAATTGATTGGTCTCAACACTATCAAGAGCCTCAACTGCTAACTTTCCAAAATGACTATGAGATAGCATGTTACCTAAATGCTCTTGAACCTGTAGTCTCTTCCACCAGCTAACCAAATATAGGTATGAAAAAACAAGATATCAAGTACCTTAGTCACAAAATGAAAAGAAAAGAAAAAAAGAATAAGAGTTCTGATGGCAAAAACCACTATGTGGCGGTGTCAGAACCTAAAAAAGTAAAAATAAAGGACGTATCTAAAGGTGAAAACCTCTTCGAGGCACCTAAGGATGAGGTACTTGATCATCTCCCAAGTTACTTTTAGGACAAGTCTTCAGTGCTTATTTTGCCTAGACAGCCAGTTAAATTGAATACACCAGAGGCTCCAAAAATTGTGCATTTAGCTCAATCTCTATCAACATAAGAAAAAGAAGCATATACCAAGTTCCTACAAACCAAGAAGATCAATTTTGCTTGGACTTACTCAGACATGCCAGGGTTGGACACTAATCTCATTATGCATCACTTGTCCATAGCTCTAGGTATCAAACTAGTAAAACATAAATTGAGGAAAATGCATCCTCACATAGCTCTTCTTGTCAAAGATGAACTAGAAAAAATCCTTAGTGTAGGATTTATAAGAGCCATTGATTATGTCGAATGGATATCCAATATTGTACCAGTTTCAAAATATGACAAGTCCATTCGTGTCTACACAGATTTTAGAGATCTTAATAAAGCATGCCCAAAGGATGACTTTCCACTTCCAAACATAGACATGATAGTGGACATGACCGTGGGTTATGAGATCTATTCTTTGATGGATGGTTTTTCTGGGTATAATCAAATCAAAATAGCTCCTGAAGACCAAGAAAAGATTGCATTCACTTGTGCATGGGGAACCTATTGCTGGAATGTCATGCCATTTAGATTAAAAAATGTAGGAGCTTATTATCAAAGAGATATGACTACCATCTTCCATGACATGATGCATAAGAATATGGAAGATTATGTGGATGACACCTTGGTAAAATATAAAAAAAGGGATACACACCTAGGTGATTTGGAAGTAATTCTAGATCACATGGAATAGTTTCAATTGAGATTAAATCCCAAAAAGTGTGCATTTGGAGTCAACTCTAGAAAATTCCTAGGATTTATCATTTTAGTTAAAGGAATAGAGGTGGACCCAGAGAAAGTTCAAGCAATAATGGATATGCCACCTCCCAAAAACATCAGTCAAATGAGGAGTCTTCAAGGATGCCTTCAATCTATAAGGAGGTTTATTTCACAACTAGCCGATAGAGCTCAACCCTTTAACAAGACTTTACACAAAGGGGTTAAATGTGTTTGGAATGAAGATTATCAGCAAAGCATGGACCAAATCAAGCAATACTTGGCCAATCCTCCAATCTTAATGCCTCCTATCCCAGGAAAACCACTCATATTGTATGTGTCAGCAACAAAATCTTCCCTGGAGGCATTATTGGCTCAACTTGATGATACTAGAAAAGAAAGAGCTATATATTACATTAGCCGTACTCTTGTGTCATATGAGGTTAACTACACTACTATTGAAAAATCTTGCCTAGCAGTGATGTTTGCTTCCCAAAAGTTGTGACATTACATGCTTGCACATACAATACACCTCATTGCAAAAATTGATCCTCTCAAATATTTACTTGGTAAGGCTACTCTCACAGGTAGACTTGCTAAATGGATGATGATCTTATTAGAATTTGACATAGAGTATGTTGAGCGTAAGGCTATAAAAGGACAAGCCATTGCAGACCAATTGGCTGATTTTCCAATCCAAGACAAAACACCAATTCAAGTTGAATTTCTAGATGAGCACATAATGTACATGACTGCAAGAACATGGAAAATGTTCTTTGATGGATCTTTCATGCAAAATGGTTTAGGAGCAGGAGTGTTATTTGTTTCTCCTCATGGGTACACAATCCCTAAGTCCTACAAACTATTGTTCCCATGCACAAATAACATTGCTGAGTATGAGGCCTTGACAAATGGACTAAAAATGGCTATAGAGTGGAGAATTACAAAGCTACATATTTATGGGGATTCACAATTGATAGCCAACCAAGTTAATGAATAATACCAAACAAAAGATGAAAAATTGGTACCCTACAAGAAAATGGTTGATTCATTGTGATGATATTTCACCTTTGTTACATTTCAACAAATCCCTAGAGAAGAGAATAGACTAGCTGATGCTATGGCTACATTGGCTTCACTTCTTCAACTAGAACAACATGAGTCCAGATTTGAATTCTTGGTGGAAGAGCTATGATACCCTATCTATGATTCCCAAGAAAGTCAAGTTGTTTGTTCCCTTATTGGCCATGAATCATCCCGTTATGGTTCCATTTACTCATACCTCCATGATGGTACTATCCCCAAAACCTTCAATCATTTTGAACAAAGAAACCTAACCCTAAATGCCTCTCACCACACCCTTATCTCTAGTGATCTGTATAGGAGGGGTTTAGATGGGACACTTCTTAGGTGTTTAGAAAAGGATGAGTCCAACCAAGTGTTAGTTGACATTCACGAGGGAATTTTTGGAGGACATTCTAATGGTCTTGCCATGGCCCGAATATTGCTTAGGGTAGGGTACTATTGGCCTACCATGCAAATAGATGCAGTAGCTTTTGCTAAATCTTTTGAAAAGTGTCAGAAACATGGTAACCTAATACATGCTCTAGGCAGGGAGTTTATTCCTTCTATTTCTCATTGGCCATTTTAGCGTTGAGCCTTTGACCTTGTTGGGCAGATCCATCCCAACTCATTAGGTGGACACAAATTCATTATCACTACTATTGATTACTTTACCAAATGGGTAGAAGTTGTCCCACTTTCTGTTGCCTTAGGCAAGATAGTTTCTTTGTTTATTTTGAACCATATCATCTGTCGATATGGAGTGCCTTCTGAGATAATCACTAACAATGGAGGTAAGTTTAAAAACAAGGACCTTAAACATCTTTGCAAGAAATTCAAGATAAAACAACATTGGTCCTCCATTTACTTCCCGCAAGGAAATGGACAAGCAAAGGCTTTGAATAAGACCATTCTAAAAATCCTCCATAGAACAGTTCACAAGAATGGTAGAGATTGGCATCTAAAGATAAATTTGGCCTTATGGGCCTATAGAACGAGTATTCGTACTCCAACAGGGGCTACTCCTTTTGACCTCACTTATGGTGCCGAAGTAGTGTTACCTTTAGAGGTGGATATTCCTTCTCTTAGAGTTTCCCTTAAAGGTTTAGTGACAGATGAAGACTACCATGCCATGAGGTTACAAGAATTGGAACTTCTAGATGAAAAGCGTAAAGCATCTTTTGATCACATAAGAGTTTACCAAAAGTGTATGTCCAAAGCATTCAACAAGAAGGTTTTCCCTAGAGAATTTCAAGTGGGGGATCTTGTCCTACGAGAAAACCCTAAGAACCAACAACATAGAGAACAAAAGGGCAAATTCAAACCTAATTGGCTTGGACCATACATCATTATTGCTACTTTTGGTATAGGTGCTTATTTACTGTCTGATCTAGAGGGAGAATAGCTCCTTGATCCTATCGATGTTTTACACCTCAAGAAGTTCTATCCATAATACCTATTCTATCTGAGGGAATCCTTTGTACATATCTTATTGATCCTGAAAAAAATTCCAAAAAAATTCATATATGATGCTGAAAAAATCCAAAAAAGCATATAAAGTCCTGAAAAAAAATAAAAATAAAAATAAAAAAAATCTCCAAGTGGTGAAGACTTGGAAACAGGCACTACTTGAGGCCTTTGCACCCTTGTTTCTTGGCACTCATCCTCGACACTTAGCCTCTCTCCATCATGCCTTGACCTTGTTACCTTGGTTTGGAATTGGTCTTTGTCTTTGTCTAGGGGGCATAACTGTGTTAGCTTTGGTCTCTAGGATGCGTTGGTCTTTAGGACATCTTGCAAATGGTGTTTCTCAACACCACCCCAACTATGTTTTTAAACACTACCCTAGCGTCAAGTATTTCTCAACACTTATTAGATATCCTACCCACAGTCTCGAATGATGCAATATTTCTCACTAGCAGATGCGATACTCAAAGTTTGACTCTCTGACCTACACACATGCACTTGAACACATGACTTGCTAAGACTTTTTTGACTTTATTTCTTTGTGTGCTATCTATGATGATTTCTTTGATGAGTGTTCTCTCCCTAATAGTTTTTGATGATGCTGAGCTAGAAGACTGGGGGCACAAGGACATGTTTTATTGCTTTTTCTACTTGTGGGTATATTTTGTTGGTCCTTACTGTCATTAGCATTTATGCTTGTTCCACTTGACATTGGGATCTACAAGGTATTATCCTTGAATATTTTTGCAAGTGTATAATTATAGTCATCTTGACTTTCCTTGTGTCTCGATGCGAGTATAATCTTGCTATGCTAAACTTAGGTAATCTCACTGCACTAGCCATCTTGACCTATCTGTCTTTGATGCCTAGGTGGGATTCCCACATATCTACTGATATAGATTATATTTAGATTCACATAGTTATACTTATGCACACAAAATTAGTGCACTTCTATGGATCCTTACAATCAAGGACATTCAAGAATGAGGCCTCAAAAATTGATCCATAGCTCTCTATGTATGGAGTTGCAAGATGTAGAGTTGCTCTCAGCTAGAGCTATGAAGCTAATGACCTTGCTAGTCAACCACACAATGAGAGATTCAAGGTTGAAGACAAGAGTAAGAGTGCCAATATCTCCAATGAATCCAAATGGAAATGCAATGCAAGTAAGCTAAGAATGAGGATGCAAGCTAGTCTATGAAAATGAAAGTGCAATTTAAGCTATTGAAAGGAAATACAAAGGATTACAACCTTCCTAATTAAGCTAAGTGATCTTATCTATTGCATAAGAGAAACTAAGCTATGAAGTGAAGCTATGGATTCTATGATAATGCAAGAAATGAAGCTTAAAATATGAAGTAATGAGGAAATCCAAGAAGAGCTTGATGTAGCAATGATCTCCAAAAGCTCCAAATGCACCTAGAAAACCTGCAGCATAACAATAGCATGAAAGAGATAGATGCAAATGAAGGAGAGATCTCTCCTTTTATAGGAAATGAGGAGAAATAGACCATGGAGATTAAGAAGCAAAAGTCTTAATCAATGGTGGAGCTTGAAAGAGGAGCAATCCATGTGCACAAGTATCTTCCAATAGGAAAATAGGAGTTGACTTTATATCCATATTAGACAAAAAGTTCTTTTCTCCTTTTTATAAAATAGGAATAATGTTTTATTTGTGCAACTTAGGATAAGAGGAAAAGGTGGGGCTTTTTTATTTAATAAAAGGAGAGAAAATATTCCTTTTAAGTAAATAAAGACTTTAGGATAAAATGGTTAATCCAAGGATCAAATCCAATATATGATCGAAACTAAGATTTGATCAAGAAATTGATAATGTTGAGAATATTGATTATTGATAAAACTGATTCAGGATTGATAAATCAAATAAATGGGGCCCAAAGTCTAGGCGACCATTTTAGGGTGCATACATTTGCCCCTCTTTGACTAATGTGTGATCAATTTGGGAATACATGTAGTCAAAGAATGAAGTTGAAATGTGAGATCGATCTGGGATCACAAAACAACTTAGATTTGAGGTTGATTCGGGATCACACTTGAACAAACATAAACAAAGGCCTTTTAACATGAGGTCAATTCAGGATCACATTCAAAGTAAGAGATAAGAATCTCAAATTTGAGCAAAAGCTCACAAAAGATGTCTGAATCAAGAAAATCAAGAGAATCAGGGATGAGAATCCCATAGGTACTGCCCCCTTGGAATCAAAATTGAAATCAGGTAGAGGAGAGACAATAAATTGATAAACTTGATCAAGTCACAATAAATCATAATCAAAGGATGGAGCATGATAGGATAACCATCAAACAATGAAGATATGCCCCAGGTTGATGAGGTTTGACTGAAAAAGATATAGGATAAAGATTAAGTCAAACCTTAGAGAAATGAAGTGAGAGGGGTGAATGAAAGACTAGAAGTTTGAAAGACATGAAAAGGAATAAATTCCATTAAAGATCGAAGAATTATGCCTCAAAAGGTTAGTCAACTATGTAGAAGAATGAGAAAACTTGGAAACGCGACTCAGATTTTGATTTCAAGTCTGAAAATAGATAGAAAATGATGTGATATGAAAGACCAAAAATGAAAGATATGATCAAGAAGAATCAGAAAATGAGCACAATTGACCAACTAGTCTATAGATGATAAAAGGAGAGCTCTCTCCATATGCAAGATGCAAAAACTAAACTATGCTGAACCTAAGAATGCAAGCTACTATGAATGTGGTTGACTTGCAAGGTCACAATGCCTATAGACATCTAATTATCATCATCAAGCATTATTGGTAGTGTTGTAAAATCATTCAATGTACACTAGCATAACTATGTGGATATGAATATGATCTTTATTAGATAGAAATGTGGAAATCCCACCTAGGAATCAAAGACATGGAGGTCAAGATGACTAATGCAGTGAGATTACCTAAGTTTGATATGGCAAGATTATGCTTGTATGAAGACACATGAAAGTCAAGATAGCTAGAAGCATGCATTTGGAAAATAGTCAAGGATAATACCTTGTCAATCCATAGTGTCAAGTAAGACCAGCATAAATGCTCATGACAGTTAGGATCAACAAAATATACCCATAAGTAGATAAAAAAATAAAACATGTTCTCATACCCTTAGTCTTCTAGCTATGCATCATCGAAAACTTCTCAAGGAGAGACCACTCATCAAAGAAATCCTCATAGATAGCACACAAAGAAAAATAAAGTCAACATATCTCAATCAAGTTGTTTGTTTAAGTGCGTGTGTGTTGGTCATAGAATCAAACTCTGAGTATCACATCTACAAATGAGAAATATCACATCATACTTAGACTATTGGGTAAGACATCTAATAAGTGTTAAGAAACACTCGATGCAAGGGTAGTGTTGAAAAACACTGTTTGGGGTGGTGTTGAAAAACACCTGTTTGTGAAATGCCCCAAGAGACAAATGCACCTAAAGGACCTATGCTAACAAGTATGCCCCCTAGACAAAGACAAAGACCAATTTTAGACCAAGTCAAATAAGGTCAAGGCATGATGGAGAAAGGCTTAGTGTTGAGGACGCATGCTAATAAATAGGAGTGCAAAGGCCTCAAGTAGCGCCTGTTTCCAGGTTTTCACCACTTGGATTTATTGCAATTTTTCTCTTTTTCTTCATTTTTTTGTATTTTTTTGCTACCAAGGCATCTGTTTCCAGGTTTTCACTAAGGCACTTTTTCTATTTTTTTTGAATTTTTTGAATTTTTTATTTTTTTGTATTTTTTCAGAACTTTTTATGCTTTTTAGGATTTTTTTAGCATCATATATCAATTTTTTTGGTATTTTTTCAGGATCAATAAAATATGTACAAAAGATGCCCCAGACAGAACATGCATCAAGGATAGAACTTCTTGAGGTGCATAATGTTGATGGGCTCAGGGAGCTGTTCTCCATCTTCATCTTACAGTAAATATGCACCTGTACCAAAAGCCGCTGTGATAATGTATGGTCCAAGCCAATTAGGTTTGAACTTTCCCTTTTGTTCTTTGTTCTGTCGATTCTTAGGGTTCTCTCTCAAAACAAGATCACCTATCTGAAATTCCCTAGAGCGAACCTTCTTGTTGAATGCTTTGGACATACGCTTCTGATATACTCTCATGTGATCAAAGGAAGCCTTACGCTTCTCATCTAGAAGTTATAGTTCTTGTAACCTCATGGCACAGTAATCCTCATCTGTAATCAAACCTTTGAGTGAGACTCTAAGTGAAGGTATCTCTACTTCTAAAGGCAACACTGCTTCAGCACCATAGGTAAGAGCAAAAGGAGTAGCTCTTGTAGGTGTACGGATGCTAGTTCTATAAGCCCATAGTGTTGGATTGATTTGTAAGTGCCAATCTCTACCATTCTTGTGTACTATCCTATGAAGGATTTTAAGAATGGTTTTATTAGAGGCTTCTGCCTATTTGTTTCCCTATGGAAAATAGATAGAGGACCAATGCTGTTTGATTTTAAACTTCTTGCATAAATGCTTTAGGTCCTTGTTCTTGAATTGACCTCCATTATTAGTAATAATGTCAGAAGGCACTCCAAATCGGCAAATGATATGATTCAAAATAAATAGGGAAACTATTTTTCCTAAGGCAACAGAAAGAGGGACTGCCTCTACCCACTTCGTGAAATAATCAGTAGCTGTGATGATAAACTTATGTCCACCTGATGAGTTGGGGTGAATTTTCCTAATAAGGTCAAAGGCTCAGTGCTGAAATGGCCAATGAGAAGTGGAAGGAATTAGCTCCCTACCTGGAGCATGAATTAGGTTTCCATATTTTTGACATTTCTCACAAGACTTAGAGAAAGCTACTGCATCTGTCTGCATTGTGGGCTAGTAATACCCCACCCTAAGCAACCTTCGGGCCATGGAAAGACCATTAGAGTGTCCACCATAAATGCCCTCATGGATGTCTGTTAATGCTTGGTTGGATTCCTCCTTTTCCAATAACCTAAGAAGTGTCCCATCTAAACCCCTCCTATACAAATCACCAGAGATAAGGGTGTGGTGAGAGGCATTACGGATGAGGTTTCAATGCTCAGAATGGTTGAAAGTGTCAGGGATGATGCTATCACATAGATATGAATAGATAGCACCATAGCGGGAAGACTCATGTGTGACAAGGGTACAAATGACATTGCTTTTAGATGAGTCAAATATGGGATGGTGTAGCTCTTCCACCAGGAATTCGAATCTTGATTCATGTTGTTCCAACTAAAGGAGTGAAGCTAATGTGGCCATAGCATCTGTAGCTTTGTTCTCTATCCTAGGGATCTGTTGAAATGTCACAAATGTAAAGTAATGTCTCAATGATTCAACCATCTTTTTGTAAGGTACCAATTTATCATCCTTGGTTTGATACTCCTCATTGACTTGGTTGATAATTAACTGTGAATCCCCAAAGACATGTAATTCTGTTATGTTCCATTCTATAGCCATTTTCAATCCATTGGTCAAAGCTTCATATTCGGCAATATTATTTGTACATGGGAATAAAAGTTTGTAAGACTTTGGAATGTTGTACCCATGTGGAGAGACAAATAATACTCCAACACCTGATCCATTTGGCATGTGGGAACCATCAAAGAACATCTTCCAAGTGTGGGTAGTCATATATAGTATGTGTTCATCTGGGAATTCTACCTGAATAGGCATACTATCCTTAACTAGGAAGTCAGCTAATTGGTCAGCAATAGCTTGCCCTTTTATGGCCTTTCTTTCAATGTACTCTATATCAAATTTAGATAAAACCATCATCCACTTGGCAAGCCTACCTGTGAGGGCAGCCTTACTAAGAAAGTACTTAAGAGGATCAATTTTTGCAACCAAATGTATAGTATGAGCAAGCATATAGTGTCACAACTTTTGGGAAGCAAACACTACTGCCAGACAAGACTTTTCAATGCTATTATAATTGATCTCATAAGATACTAGAGTGCGACTAATGTAGTAAATGTCCCTTTCTTTCCCAGTATCATCTAATTGAGCCAACAATGCCCCCAAGGAAGACTCTGTTGCTGAAATGTATAAAATCAATGGTTTCCCAGGAATAGGTGGCATCAAAATTGAAGGATTAGCCAAATACTATTTTATTTGATCAAGGCTCTTTTGGCAATCCTCATTCCAAGCACATGTGGCTCCCTTATGCAATGTTTTATTGAATGGCTGTGCTCTATCTGCAAGCTATGAAATAAACCTCCTTATGGATTGGAGTCATCCCTGAAGACTTCTCATTTGACTAACATCTCTTGGAGGTGGCATATCTAATATAGCTTGGACCTTTTCAGGATCAACCTCTATTCCTTTTGCTGAAATTATGAATCCTAGGAGTTTACCAGAGGCAACTCTAAATGCACACTTTTTTGGATTCAATCTAAGCTGAAACTGTGCCATGCGATCTAGAATTACTTCTAGATCATCGAGGTGTGTGTCTCATTTTCTAGATTTAGCCAAGGTATCATCCACATAATCTTCCATGTTCTTATGCATCATGTCATGAAAAATTGTGGTCATAGCTCGCTGGTATGTTGCTCCTAAATTCTTTAGGCCAAATGGCATGACATTCCAACAATAGGTTCCCCATGCACATGTGAAAGCTATTTTCTCTTGATCTTCAGGAGCTATTTTTATCTGGTTATATCCAAAAAACCCATCCATTAAGGAGTATATCTCATAACCCTCCGTCATATCCACTATCATGTCTATGTTTGGGAGTGGAAAGTCATCCTTTGGGCATACTTTGTTAAGGTCTCTAAAGTCTATGCATACACAAATGGATCCATCATGCTTTGAAATTGGAATGATGTTTGAGATCCACTCGGCATAATCGATAGCTCTAATAAATCCTACACTGAGGAGTTTTTCTAATTCAGCCTTAACAAGGAGAGCTATGTGAGGATGCATTTTCCTCAACTTTTGTTTAACCGGTTTTATTCCTGGAGCTATAGATAGATGATGCATAATAAGATTAGTGTCAAGTCCTGGCATATCTAAATATGTCCAAGAAAAGTTGATTTTCTTCTTTTGCAAAAACTTTGTATATCCTTCTTTTTCTTCAGCTGATAGAGACTGAGCTAGGTGCACTATTTGGGGAGCCTCTTCTATATTCACATTCACTAGTTGCGTAGGTTCAATGAGAACTGATGACCTATCTTGGAAGTAACTTGGCAAGTTATTAAGTACCCCATCCTTAGGCACCTCAAAGAGGTTTTCACCCTTGGATACATCTTTTCTTTTTACTATTTTTGGTTCTGACACCGCCACAAAGTGGTTTTCACCATCAGACCTATTTTTCTTTTTTTCTTTTTCTTTTATTTTTAGACTGAGGTACTTAATATCAGGATCCATCATACTTTTTGTCAGTTCACTGGTGGAAGAGACTACAGGTTCAAGAGCATTCAGATAGCAGACAATTTCGTAGTCATTCTGAAAAGTGAGGAGTTCAGGCTCTTGGTGTTGCTGAGACCAGTCAATTAGGTGGAAATGAACAAGGGGTAGGTTAATGATTGGTTCAACATTGTGTATATGGAAGGTGTTATCTCTGATGACCATACAATCAGGATTCATTTGGTCCCCCACTAAGATACCTGAGTTAAGATTTGTCCTATCAAATGAAGTGTCATCCACTAAGGCAATTCGAGGAGTCCAATCCTCCAGTCCTACACTAGGCTCGTTGGTCACATTGGGTTGAGTACTATAAGTATGGACAACATCCATGTCCAAATCAACTGTTGCATCTAAAAGTGAGTCCCATTCGAACTCATGTGTGTCTATTTTTGAATCATTATTTGGGCCTTGTGATGTAGAAGCCTCAAGATTGGGAAGAGTTTCCCCTTCTCTAACACTAGCATTGTTACTATCCGTCGCATCTAGGATAGCAACACTTTCCATTGTCAATCTAACATTCATACTGTTAGTTGTCAAATCTTGTGAATCTCCCCAAAGGAGATTTGTTGAAGGCACCCAATCATCAGACATTCTTGTTGATTAGAGAGATTAGGTTTGTAGTCTGAGTCATTGTCACTGTCCGTCGTAGCTGGGATAGGGACACTTTTTTGTTTCTTATTTTCAAAACCTAAGCCAACTGTTGACTTATTCCTTCATCCAAAAAGGGCATGGTTAAGAGGTTCAGCCTTAGCATCCAACCTATGACTAAGGGGACCATGTCCTAGATAACCCATATTCTTGACCAATGTATACCCTCTCCCATAAGCTCTAGGGGAAGGTGCAAAATTCTCATTATGTAGGTATTTCTCTTCTCAGTAAATCTAGTCCCTAATAGAAACCTCTTCTTTTTCTTCTTGAATCAGAACTGAGGATTCTACAAACTTATCGAACAATGTCATGGTCGAAGATGAGGGCTTCATTTCTTGAGAAGGTTTGCCATAAGACCTAGGGGAAATTGGCAATTTTGTAAATGAATCCAATTTGTAATCCCCCATACCAAGATCTATGGTCTTGAATTTATTCTTGCATTGTTCAAATGTAGTATCAAAAGTGTTAGCCTCCCTATTCAAAGGAATGTGAGACCCTACTGAAATTGTGTTGACTGACAGTGTGCTATCTCCAGGTATGCAGACTTCTATTCCATTGTAAGGGAACTTTACAAACTGATGATAAGTAGATGGGACCACTTGCATCTCATGGATCCATGGTCTACCTAACAAAATATTGTAAGCCAAAGGACCGGCATCAACAATCTGAAACAAAATATCTTTCTCTACAGGACCAATTCGGATAGGAAGAACAACCAATCCTTTAGAACTACGTTCTGCTTCATCATAAGCCTTGATAGTTATCTTCTTCCTTGTGTCAATGGCTTCTTCTGAATAACCCAAGGCCTTCAATAAGCTCAAAGAACAAATATTAAGCCCAGGACCCCCATCTATCAACACGCACCTGACACAGGTCTTGTGGACCATAACCTCTATATGAAGGGCCAAATTGTGTGGGTGGCTTAATGACTTGTCATCTTCTTCTGAGAATGTAAGGTAGTGAGGGCTAGCCAAGTGGTTGACCATATTATGGAATTGATCTACATCTATATCATTAGGGACATTAGCCACTCGCAAGGCATCCTCAAGGACACGCTTATGCTTAGGGGACAATTCCAAAAGCTCAAAGATTGAAATCTACGTTGGTGTATGTTGTAATTGGTCAAAAAGATTATAATTCAACTCAAGACCAACAATAGATTTAGGAAGAATGCCTTTTGACACTGGCTGCTTAGACTTACTACGGTTAGGACCTCTAATAACAATGGGAGCTTGAGACTGACTCCTAATGATTACATTGAGGGGTTCAGACATCCTTCATGAGTGAGGACCTCTTAGTACCACAACAGGTCCTTCATCAGGCATAGGATTTGAATCCACATCATATCCATAAGGGTCTTTCCCTCTCATCATGTTGACATTATCATCAATAACTTCAAGCATATTAATAACATTTTCAGCATTTGTGTAGGTGTAGTTGATAGCAGCCTTGCCGTTCTTGTTGTTAGAATTCTCTCCTTTCTCATATTTGGGAAAGGGTTCTTTAAAAGCTTTATGATCCGCATTAGTGGTTAAACCATCAACTTGTAATCTTCCGCTTTCAATAAGATCTTGGACAAGAAGCTTAAGTTTAAAATAATTTTCTATATCATGTCCAATTCCATTGTGAAAGACACATAAAGCCTTCTCATCCCACCAATGAGGTTTAGGATCTGGTATGCAGAACTTCATAGGATCCTGAGGTTGTGCCAAATTATGAGCAATTAACATCTTGAAAATGTCTGCATAGGAGTCCCCAAGTTTGGTAAATTGTCTCTTTTCTATTTTAGGTCTCCCTTGATACTTGGGTTTATTTTCTTGTTGTGCTGAAGATGTTTGCAACTTCATGGCTTGGATTGCATTAGAGAGATTAAGGACTCCTTCATTCTTAGGTTGTGATGAGTCAACAACTCCATCATTGACAACTTGCTTATTCTTATTCTAATAGGAGTTCTTTTTTTCCTTATTACCATTATTATTGTTGTTTTGGCCATTGTTGTTATTAGTTGTTTTGGCCAAAATTCCTTGTTCTTTTAGGACATCCTCTATGCGACATGCCACTTCTACCATGGTATCAAAAGAATTAAATGGGATCTTCCTTACTTCATACCTTAGCTCTGGTATTAAATTGCTCACAATGATGTCTATTCTTTCCTCCTCAGGAATTATCCTTGGATATTTCAAGCACAAACATCTCCATCTTTGTAGAAAGGTAACAAAGGATTCCCCTTGATTCTGCTTGAGTTTGCACAAATCAAGCATGGTGACCAACCTTGATAAGTTGTAAGAAAAATGTTGGACAAATATTTCCACAATCTCTTTAAATGTCTTAACTAGAGGAGTAAGGTTAATAAACCACTCCATGGCTTGACCCTTGAGGCTCCTTGGGAATAATCTCATCAAATAGGAGTCTTCATGGTGAAAACAAAAACTCATTATATAGAACTGTCTAACATGGTCATGAGGGTCACCAGCACCATCATACTTGTCATAGGTTGGAAACTCAATTTTCTTAGGAAACTCAACCAACACCACACTCTTGTCAATTGGGTTGAGACATATGGAATCCAAATTAAATGTTCTCTTAGGAGCCCTCATCCTTTCTACATCCCTTTGAAGTTGTTTGATCACCTCATTAGTTGATGGATCTTTCTTCTTTACCTTTCGGTCCACATCAAAATTGTATGGGACCTTAGCACCTTTGTTGATGAGAATTTCTAGGAACTGATCCTTGTTTTGTTCCACATACCTTTCTACATACGCTTGAAAGGATGGTTCTTGTTGCATAGTCATAAAATCTATATGATTGAAGTTGGCATAACTTCCTCCATGTTGTGAGCCATGATGTGCTTGTTGAGAGGGTTGCTTTGAAAGTCTAGGAGATGACTGTCTCTTATGGTGATCATATCTTGAAGTCCTTCTACCTCTAGGACTTGGGGATCTTGAGGGTGTCCTTGACCTTCTTCTAGGACTTGGTGAAGGGGTAGATGATGATGAGTTGGTCCCACTATTGGTACCCCTCCCATTAAATTGATTTTGGAGTTGTTGTGCATAGAGCCTATCTTCTTCTTCTTGGGTGACTCTTTTTCTTATGTCCAATAATGCACATTCCTCTTCTTCTAGTTGTCTAAATTTCTCCTTTTTGGTAGCTTGTTCATCTAGATAGGCTTGCTTCTCCCTTTCAATGCTTTTCAACCTTGTGTTTGCATATCGAGATGTATCTTTAAGTGGAGAAGATTGTCTTGAATGCCTTATTGTGTTAGCTCCATTGATGTGATGGTCACTAGATTCATTGTTCTGGTCCTCATGTTGTGACCCAGAATCTGAGTGAGTTTGTCTATAATGTCGTTCAGCTCATTGGTGAGCATCAAAATACCTTGTGTTGTTGGGGGGTGACTCAGGTGGACTAGCATGAGAAGAACCACCATACACTCTGGTACTCCTATGTCGTTGGAAAATATCCTCAAGAGTTTGATTCATGGCTTCTCTTTATTGTCGAGTGAAAGTGTAACTCATGTCCATACTTGATGAAAGTGGTGCTAAAGAGGTGCTCACTTCACTAGGATTACCTTTTGGATTAAAATAAACCTCAGATTCACTTTTAGGAGATTGATCAAAAAGGGGTTCTTTTCCCTTGTGCTATTGATGAGTCTTAACTGGTGGTAACTGGCTAAAGACAATAGGGGGTCGCTTCCCTTGATTGACTTGGTACCTTGTTGTAACTGACATGAAAGAAAAAGATTCTTAATGATAGGATGACCTCCCGAAATGTCAACACCAGATCAGGATAATCAAAGTTCTCTATTGTCCAAAATGGAATGAAAAGATAGAAAAGGGGCTTTACCAACACTGTTAAAGAGGTACTTCAAATCAAAGGGTGACTACCCTTGCACTTTTGAATCAGGAGGTTGGACTAGGCTGAAATATAACTAAAATTGATTAAATGAAAGTGATTTGGATAATAAGAGCACTAAAATTCTCCAAGAATGTAGCTATCAATTCTAGAGATGAGCTTTCTCACCAAGAATATCCTCCTAACCTGACAACTATTTCCAAAGCGGCCTTGTAAACCAATTGATGCTATTCCTAGAGGGTAAAAACTAGAGATTTAGAGCCAAGATAGGTCTCCAACAACAGAGCAAGAAACCTAATCTAAGACTTAATTTGACTAGCAGCAACTAAAACTAACTGAAACTAAAAATCCAGCGAAAACTGCCCAGGCGACACTTTCTAGGCAAGAAAGGTGACAGTTTATGATTAGGCGACACTTCACCCGAATCCAGGTGATAGTTTCCAGGCTATCAACGTGCCACTTTTTGTCAAACAGGGTGATAGACGTGTGGGGTGAACTGGCGCATGACAATTCTCACAACAAGACACGCCACTTGTTCAGTGTCGTATGACTCTATGACCAGTGAGTGTCAAAATCTCAGTTTTAAGGCTTGTTCATTCAAAATTTTTAGTCTGAGGGTTAATTTTTTGAATGTAATCATAATGACAGCAACAAATTGATAGGTTTGCAAATAGTATGGAATCAAACGTGTCTTCAGGCACTTGGAACAAGGGCAAAAGCAACCTTGCCAAGACAAACAATTGTGATATCAAAATTGAAAAAAACACCCTATGAATACTACTGATTGTTTGTATGTTGAGAATGTTTACATTGGTATCACACAATCGAAGACACTTCAAGCAATATCTACCTACAAGACAAGGCTCAATACTTACCAACTTAGCCCACAACTTGATGTCCCCTTGCCTCACACCAAGTGGTTGCCCACAAGAGATATTAGCTTTGTCGTGGAAGTGTTAGACAACACAACCAAAAGGACACATATGGTGAGAATCTTGGGGTGATCTGGGTTAGTCCACTTGGATCAATCCTTGCACTAAGAAGATAAGTGGCTAAGTAAAGGTGGCTTCTAGCCTATGGTTCTTAATAAGGGCTTTCATTCATAACACCCCTCTTGCTCCTCATAAAGGACTAGGACCTCGCAGCCTCAAGAGTACCTTAAGCATTCTTGCTCAATGCTTTCCCCATGGTCACAATCCCATGAGTTACTCACATCAAGCGAAGACAAGTGTTATGTCTACCAAGGTTTTGTGTCTTCGATAGCCTTGAGATTATAGTGAGTCAGAATAGTCAGCAAAAGACTTGTCCCCACTTGGGTCGTTCCTCTTGATTTCTCAAGAGCAGGCCCGCTAAAGGATTCTAAATCTAAACAAAGAGTAGATCAATTTTTGAGGTTCAAGGTTTTTGGTTCACCACAAGGGTGAAGAGCATACTCCCCTATCTCAAAAATTTTGTCCAAACACACCAAGAAAAGATTCAATTACCCCCTTGCTTTCAAAATCCCAAGATGGGTCAAGATTTCTGTTTCACCACAAGGGTGAAGAGCATACTCTCCTACCACCTCAAAATTCCTACAACAAGGTATTCAGTGCCTATTAAATGAAACAACTAGTATATGCTGCACTCAATAAAGAAAGCAATTAAAAAAACACTTGATTTGGTTTTTATGCTTAGCGCAGCCCTGCAAAAACCATTAGTAGCCCTCTTTGACATGCATTCTTTTGGCAAATTTCAAGCAATAAGAGCACCTACAAGCACAACTTGTTAGCTCCACAATGGTTAGCACATCAAAAATTAAATAATCTACAAGTAAAATAGCTAATCAAATGGTAAAATCTGAAAATGAAACCGTCATGGTTAGATTAGGCTCGGAAAGACCTTTCCAATGATATATCACACTTTGATTTTCAATACCATTTGCAAAAATTTCTCAAAAATGGGTTGCACCACTATACAAAGAACTGTCACATGACACTGGTAAAATGTTGCGTGACACTCTGAGATGGAAAAATCAAAGACCGAAAATAAAGACAAAAATTGATGAAAATTTTGACAGAAAATAGAGAATTAAAGGACAAAGCTAATCTACTCTGCCCCACGGTGGGCACCAAAAATGTACACACAAAAGTAGTGCACTTCTATGAATCCTTACAATCAAGGACACTCAAGAATGAGGCTTCAAAAATCGATCCATAGCTCTTTATGTATGGAGTTGCAAGATGTAGAGTTGCTCTCAGCTAGAGCTATGAAGCTAATGACCTTGCTAGTCAACCACACAATGAGAGATTCAAGGTTGAAGACAAGGGAAAGAGTGCCAATATCTCCAATGAATCCAAATGGAAATGCAATGCAAGTAAGCTAAGAATGAGGATGCAAGCTAGTCTATGAAAATGAAAGTGCAATTTAAGCTATTGAAAGGAAATACAAAGGATTACAACCTTCCTAATTAAGCTAAGTGAGATTATCTATTGCATAAGAGAAACTAAGCTATGAAGTGAAGCTATGGATGCTATGATAATGCAAGAAATGAAGCCTAAACTATGAAGTAATGAGGAAATTCAAGAAGAGCTTGATGTAGCAATGATCTCCAAAAGCTCCAAATGCACCTAGAAAACCTGCAGCATAATAATAGCATGAAAGAGATAGATGAAAATGAAGGAGAGAGCTCTCCTTTTATAGGAAATGAGGAGAAATGGACCATGGAGATTAAAAATAAAAAGTCTTAATCAACAATGGAGCTTGAAGGAGGAGCAATCCATGTGCACAAGTATCCTCCAATAGGAAAATAGGAGTTGACTTTATATCCATATGAGACAAAAAGTGCTTTTCTCCTTTTTATAAAATAGGAATAATGTTTTATTTGTGCAACTTAGGATAAGAGGAAAAGGTGGGGCTTTTTTATTTAATAAAAGGATAGAAAATATTCCTTTTAAGTAAATAAAGACTTTAGGATAAAATGGTTAATCCAAGGATAAAAATCCAATATATGATCGAAACTAAGATTTGATCAAGAAATTGATAATGTTGAGAATATTGATTATTGATAAAACTGATTCAAGATTGATAAATCAAATAAATGAGGCCAAAGTCTAGGCGACCATTTTAGGGTGCATACAATACTAGTGTGTATTGTATGATCTTGTGACGCTAAAAATAACACTTGATGATGATTATTAGAGTCTAATTGTTTTGTAACCTTGCAAGTAAACCACTTTTAATAGTAGCTTGCATTCTTAGGTTCATGTTAGATTAGTTTTGCATCTTGCATATGGAGAGAGCTCTCCTTTCATCTAGCACGGACTTGTTGGTCAACTGTGCTCACCTTTCACTGCTTCTTGATCATGTCTTCCACTTCTTGTCTTTCATATCACATCCTTTTCTATGATTTAGATCTATTTTTAGGATCGAAATCAAAATCCGAGTTCATCTTGATAGTCAAAATTGCATTTCAAAAATTTTACCCTCTTCTGTGCAGTTGGCTAACCATTTGAGGCCTGACACTTTGATCTTTGTTGGGGCATCTTCATTTATTCACCCCCATCTCTTTCAACCTCCTAGTCTTTCATTCATCCATCTTTATCTCTCTCTGAGGTTTGACTTCATTTTTATCCTATATCTTTCTTAGTCAAACCTAGTCAAACTGGGGCATGTCTTCACTACTTGATGGTTATCCTATCATCTTTTCACCTTCGATTATGATTTCTAGTGACTTGATCAAGTTTATCAATTTACTATTTCTCCTCTACCTGATTTCGATTTCGATTCCAAGGGGGCAGTATCTATCAACTTTAATCCTCGATTCATCTTATCAATCATCTTTTCTTGAGATTCTTATCTCTTATTTGAGACTTAATTATCGCCTAGCTATATAGGTGTTGGTCTTATCTTTCAGCTTATCTTTGTCATCTTATGCTTATACTTGTCTTGATGTGTTCCCATCCGTCGAACACATGTCTAGCTTATTTTGTGATCCAAAATCGATCTCACATTAGTCAAAGAGGGGCAAATGTATGCACCCTAAAATGGTCACCTAGACTTTGGGCCCCCATTCAACAATTTATCAAATCCCTGAATCAATATTTTTAAAAATCAACATTTTTCAATTATATCAATTTCCTTGATCAAATCCTATTTTATCATTTATTCAATTATTTTCCTTGGGCTAACCATTTTATCCTAAGTCTTTATTTAATTAAAAGGAATTTCCTCCTCTTTTATTAAATAAAAAGCCCCCCCACTTTTTCTCTTATCCTAAGTTGCACAAATAAAGCATTATTCTTATTTTATAAAAAAGAGAAAAGGTCTTTTTGTCTCATATGGACACAAAAGTCAACTATTATTTTCTCATTGGAGGATATTTGTGCACATGGATTTCTCCTCTTTCAAGCTCCACCTTTGATTAAATATTTCTCCTCTTAATCTCCATGGTCCATTCCTTTTGAATTCCTTTAAAAAGAGAGCTCTCTTCTCATTTTAAGATCCATCTTTTGAATACTAATCTTATGCTACAGGATTTCTTGGAGACTTTGGAGCTTTGGAGATCATTCATTCATTCTAGTTTCCTTCTTACATCATAGCTTTCATGGCATCTAGCTTATTTTCCTTTATGCTTTAGATTAGCTCACATAGCTTAATTAGAAATGATTTGTAATACTTCCATCTTTCATTTCCATAGCTTAGCTTGCATCTTCATTCTTAGCATAGCTTGCATTGCATTCTCATTCAAGGTTCTTGAAGATATTGGCATTCTTTCCCTTGTCTCCTTTGAATCTCCCATTGCATGATTTACTAGAAAGGTTGCATGCTTCAATAGCTCTAGCTGAGAGAACTATTCAAACATCCTTGTGACTCCATGCATAGGGAGCTCTAGGTTGATTTCTCAAGGTTTCCAATCCATGGATTCTCTTGGAAGTAATGACTTAGAGAAGTGCACTATTTAGTGTGTACACTAACAAGGCTATATCTTCTAACAAGAATTACTATACTCTCAGTACATCATTAGTGGGTGCTAATTCCCACCGGGGTTTTCACCTTTAACAGGGTTTCCCCATAACCAAAATATTATGTTATTGTGTTGGCATTCATTGTGTTCATTGGATCTGATATTGATAAGTTTAAATTTTAAAGTTTAATATTCTCTCATACAACTAATTCACCCCCCCTCTCAGTTGTATTGTGGACTGTTAATCCTAACAAGCGCACCTGCAGAAAAGATAGAATCTGATGATCCAAAGATGAACAAGGTGAAAATTGAGAAATTAGATAATCAAAAGGGTAAAATTGATGTTACCCCTCCTGCACCCAAGGAAACTATTTATCTTAGTACTCCTCTAGAGTATAAGACAATGGCAAAGAGGAAGAAAGAGACATGAACAAGTCATCCATCCTCGTGCACGACAAGGAGTTGGAAGAAGAATACACAAGCACAACCTGAAGTAAGTTTTAGACCAAGTCTAAAAGTACTTAATTCAAGAATAGTAGAAGGAAAGATAGATCATATAGAAATTTTTTATGAAAAGTACAGTGAGATAGATAAGTCTGAGATCCACAACATGATTATCAAGTACATGCTTAAGTTTAAAAAGATAGTATTAGAGTTGAAGACTTTAATTCCAGATAATGTATGGAATATCTTAGATTTATTGAAAAGGCAGGCTATAGAAGAGGATTTGAGAATAAGGGAGAAGATCCTAGATGAGAGCCTACCAGTATGTTCTCTAGAGGAGAAGACATTATTGTTGGATTTGGTAAAGCCACATCTTAGAACAAAATCAAGCACTTTGCACATTATGGACAAAAACTATGATCTTGTTGCAAATGAAACTAAGAAAGCATTTGAGACAATTTTCCTAAATAGGCACATGTTCCCTCCTACTGCGCCCATAACACAAGTGCCCAGAAAGGTTACAAAAGAGTCAGAGACCATAAATGTACCATCTACAGGTCCATAGGATTCAATGCATATAGTTGATGCACCCACAGAGGTAGAGAAGCATGCGCCTATAGCAAAAGTTCAAAAGAATGACATAATTTTTATTGACAATGTAGAGATAGCTATGACAGCCTCCGACATTGACTTGGATAATTTTAAAGAGGCATTTGTGAGTACTCAAGAGGCTGAGACTCTATGTGGTAACACCCCTCCCAATCAGAAAGAATTTTTTATTGAGGATATAACAGAGGAAGAAGGAGAAAAAGAAAAAGAAGAAAATAAAGAAGAAGAAAAGGAAGCAGAAAAAGAAAAAGGAGATGAGAGTATGAAAATAGATGAGCCATATATTGAGATGTAGATTAGTGTTAAGCATGAAGCAATGGAAAGTACACCTATCACTCCACTACCCTCAACAACATTGTTGTCAAGTTTGACACCTGACACAACTAGTTTGGATTCATGGGGAGAAGAAGACCTGATGAAGATCAGTGTCTTAGCTATGGAGAAGGCCAAGGAGAAATAGGTAATGAGGAATCCCCTCTTTATAGAATCAATAAATATCTTGAAAAACTTGTTACCAACAGATAAGAAAGTGTCCAAGGTAGACTCTGTTGATGATGTAAGTACAATTCTTTCATAGTTCAAGAGTAATTTCTCTAACTTGGAAGAATCAACGTCATTAGTTGCAGAGGAGAAGTATATGAAGAAAAGACTAAATGAGTTGGTCAGCAACTTCTCACTAGAACTTAGTTCACTCAAAGTTGGACAAACAACTTTGAAAGAGTTTGTAGCAAAAGGAAGGAAAATTATTGCTGACTATATGAATCAAGATAAGTTGACAACCAATCACTACAAGAATATTCAAGAAGCAGAGGCCATGATTGAAAATGTGAGGAAGTTAGTAGAAGATCCCTCTACTAATGTAAACATCATGTGTAACAATTTATATTAGGGACAGATTGACCAAATTGAGAAGGTAGAAAAGGAGATGTCAAAGATAAGGGCTAGGCAGACTCAGCTTAGAAATGCTCTTGCACCCTCCCTAGATGTGTTGAATCAAAATATCAAGGAGATCGATATGACCATGGTGACATATGATCAAGGTCCTAGTTTAGATTTGGAGAAGATGGAGAAACTACAATATACCTTATGCGCCCATCTCCAAACAATCAATGCATTGATTGCATTTTGGAAGCAAGAGATCCAAAATTTATAGATTGCATACCTGAATGTACTTTCAGTGTAAGTACTTGTACAGATTCAGTCTTGTAACACCTTTGTTATTAATGTCCAAGGGGGAGTATGTATAGAATATGGAGCTATAGCTATGTAAAGAAAATGTATAGTAAGAAGATATAAGGGAGATATAAGATAGAGTATGATTAAGTGTATTTTGTATTAAGGGACAGTTAGTAACTTTGCCATATTCCTTTGTTGCCATCAATGAAAAAGGGGGAGATTTTTGGAAAGTTGACTATACTAGTGTATATGACTTAATATAGTGTTTTCATTATGGAAACAAAGTCATATGATGTTTTGGAGTCAACACTCATGATAAGAAGATCAAAAATTGGCTAAGTGTTGAAGATTGGACAGTGTATAGAGTACTTGAAGGTCAGAGCGTCAGCACATGTTCATACAAAAACATTATCTTATGTTCCCTAGAAATTAAGTTGGTAAGACCATATTCATGCTAAATTTAAGAGCGCATGATTAGAATATTTAGTAAGAGGAAGATACAAAGAGTTTAAGTTGCACAGACAGTGAATGCCAGAGAAGAACAAAGCAAGCAACCGACTATTGGGATTTTGGTTAGCGGTTATATTATTATGTTGTAAAGGCTATGTGCCTATTTTAATTAGGTTTTAGACATATAATTATGTTTGTTTGTAAAAATGCTTGAGCCAATTCAATTGGAAGCGTTGTATGTAATTGGTTAAAGGGCCGACCTAGTTAATTATTTTGTATGTGCATATAAATATTAGATGCACCCTTGTAATTAGTCATGGAAGTTGAGATAGAGTTGAAATAAGTAGAGAAGAAGTGTGCAAAGAGTTAATAAGATGTATTAGATCTTTGAAAGAGGTCAAAGCATCAGTGCATCAAAGGAACTAAACAGACAAGTAGTGTCACAGTGCCAGTCCATACAACAGATATAGTGTGTATCTGAGATCAGAAGGTTGGAGCCTTCACCACTTGAGAAGTAAGCTCTAGGATAGTGTGTCCACACCCCTAACAGGGTTATTGTAAAAGACTCCTAACAAGGTCTGACCCTTGACCAGGTCACGTACTAAATACATTGTAAAGCAACTCCTAATAGGATTAATGATCTTCTAACAAGGATCATAAACCACTAGTACAAATTATTAGTGGGTGTCAATTATCACTGGGGTTTTTACCTATTTGGGTTTCCCCATAACCATATTGGTGTTATGTGTTGTGTTCATCTATTTGGTCTATGTTAATGTTCATTTCAGTACTTAAGCATTCAAGTTAAGTTTATAGAGAAAAGTAAAAAGATCAAATATAGTGAACACTGACTCAACCCCCCCCTCTTAGTGTTCCCATTCCCAATAGATATCCACTCTTCAAATCTATCTTTGTAAAATATTTGGCTCCACTGAGAATCCATTATATTATCTATCCTAGGCAAAGGAAAATGGTGTTCACTGTGATCCTATTAATGGCTCTAGAATCAGTACATATCCACCATTATCCATTCTTCTTCAGTGCTAATTTTGTAGGTACCACACAAGGACTCAAAATCTCCCCAATGAAACCTTTCTTAAAAAATTCTTGCACTTGCCTATTCAACTCTTCATTCTCTACTGGTGTCATCTGATGTGCTTCTTTATTTGGAAAACTTTTTCCAGGAATTAGATCCATACAATTAATAATACTTCTCAAAGGTGGCAATCTATCAGGTACATTATTTGTGATTATATCCTCATACTCATTCAACAATTTATTTATCTCCTCAGGTTTTTTCTCTATCAATTCTATATTAGGATTCTTAGGATTCAAAGCATAACCCACCTTATCATTTTTCAAGCCATCCAAGAATTTCCTTCCTTGAACCAAAAAAAATCTAACACTAGTACAATTCTCATTCTTAGGAGTCTCAACTAAAGGAAACAACACTTGTTTCATTCCATTTGCAACAATAGTATACCTATTCTTTCTCCCATCATGAAAATCTTGTTTATCATACTACCATTGCCTTACCAACTTGATATGACATAGATCCATATGCATAACATCACAAATAAATTCATCATGACAAGATCCTATCTTCAATTTTACCAAGCATTGTTCACTTACCAATATATTTTATCATCCTTTATCCATTTATTTGATAGGGTTTCTTCAATCTTAACAACTTCAAATTGTTCATGAGATCCTCAGAGCCTAGGTTGTTTTAGCTACCACTATCAATAATCACTTTGCAACATTTTCCTTGAACTTTTCATCTTGTCTTGAATAAAATTATCCTTAGCAATGACTCCTAGTTTGGATCTTCATGAAATAAGACTCTCTTTATCATTAGGGCTTCTCCATCTTCTGGTTGGTTCAAGGATTCCTTGGATTATTCTTACACAAAAGAATTTCTACCACTTCTCTCATTCCTCTTGCTTGAACTTCCTTGTGTACATTCAAAGGCTTGATGTCCTTCTCCTCCACACTTGAAACAAGCTCCTCTAAATACTCTCCTCTCATCTTTCCTATGACTATTTAATCCACCATCTCTTTGGAAATTTTGATCCTCCCTTCAACATGAATTCCCTTATTTGAATTTTTACTTTCCTTTATTTTGATTTGAATAAGATCTTCCACCACATGAGATCCTTCCTCTCTAAAATATTCCACCCCTTCCTCTTTTTCTTTTATCATTCCTTTTTCTCACATATTCCTCAACTTTTAGGACATACTGGTAAGATTTCTCTATACTTTTCAACTTAACTAAACTGATCTCATCTTGAATAGATGCCATCAAATCATTTAGGTACCTCACAAACCTTTCATCCTCATCATCTATATGTCCAAATCTAATATCCAATCTATAGAATTCCTCAATATACTCTTTTACACTAATATTCTTTTTCTTTAGATTTTGAAACTTCCTAAACAAACTCACTTGGTAATCAACATGTAATAAATTAGATTTCAAAATTTTCACCATCCTATCCCATAAATTGATTTTATCCTTATCTCTTCTTTTCCTATCAATCTGCAAATGTTCACACCATAAGGATGCATGTCCTTTCAACTTTGTGAAAGAATACCTTAGTTTCTTATCTTTATCTATTCCTTCATAATCAAATTATTTATCCATCTTTGTGATCCAATCAAGTAGTTATTCTAAGTCCAACTTTCCATCATAATAAGGCGGGTTGAAATGCGGTCTTACATTAACCCTAGTTAGGGATTTTATAAATCTATCATATCCTTGTTCTAGTTATGGTTCTTCCTCACCCTCTTCAACTAATTATTTAGTTATTTATTCCTCCTCATCACTCACATATTCAATGTGTCATCCTCTTCTTTGGGATATTATCATAGATTCTAATCTAGCTACAATTTTTCACAACATATCCAACATAACTAGATCTGCATCTCTCCTTCCACCTCTAGCATTCACTCTAAAATCCATATTACACAAATCCTCTATAATTGTGGGTTAGATTCTCTCTCTACTACCCCACAAAAAGTTGATAAAGGACTTCACAAGCATAGGAACCACAATCTGCATCAATAGAATCAAAAAATTGCTCTGATACCACTTGATGTAGTCAAGGTTAGAGGAAACTCTAAGAGATTAGTCAAACCCTTACAACATGAGTCACACAACATAGAAAATATAGAAAATACTTGAGAGAAATCCAAGATAAACCTTATTATTATATGAGATAATTAAGTACAATGAATTTTCTACATACAGTCATACATTCCAGGCATGTAGGCCTATTTTATGAATCTTTTGTAGGTTATGTTTTATACTATGTATGCTAAGCCAAACTAATAAATTATATAGGTGCTTCCATATTCTATATCCTCTCCCATTTCAAAGGATTAGATTACAAGAGTTTATAAATCCTTGCAAGCATCTGGTCATCCTAAGAATGAATATATTTGCCAATAAGAATAAAATATATTATAACAAATACAGGTCAAGAATCAAATCATAAGGATCTCCATCCAATTGATGAACCGTGAATTGTGATCCCTCAAGGTTTACGGCTGCAAAAGATCCAAATTGAACGAATGATGAAGAAAACTTAGAGAATAAACTAAGAGGAAAATAGAGAACAAATATTTTTGGTTGATGCAAGATTTCCAAGAACCCAAGATTCTCGTGCATCAAAATTTCATATTAGTTTCATAAGGTACACTTCACAAAATTCTATCCATGTAACGAGAACAATAGAAGAAATCCATGTCAAATTTAATGGATGGATATGGAATTTACTATGTGGAGAAGATACCAAGAATTATAGGAATTCCTTGGTCAAGTGTAAACTACACTTTAGATTTATGATTATCTTTGGATACCAGGGACAATGTGATAATTCCACAACCCAAATAATCACCATCCCAACTTGAAAACCCACATCCAATATCATGTTTAGTTTGAGAAACACCACCTTCCATTTCTGGAATCAACTCTTCCTTATATTTACTAACTCTTCTTGGAAATATTGTACCTCTACCACTCTGGAAAATAGGGGAGTAGAAAATATCAACATTGTTCATCTTTAAATTCACTTGGGCCCTTTGTGGATCCAGAATTCATTTCTATGTATCTATCAAATCTAAATTGGTGACCACATTTTCCTCTTGTTTTTTACCAAAATTTAAGGCTATTAAAACTCCATAGCCTTGCAATTTTTCCTTAGAAAAGATCAATCGTTTAGAGGCTCTATTGCTCCAAGATTTCCCAAGCTCTACCATCTGAGAAGTTTCTTTGATGTTATCATTAACCTTTCCCCCAGGGATTTTGAATTGCTACTCCTTTGGTTTTTATGGCAAATTTGTTCCATTGTAGACCTTGAATTCTTCCAAAGAAAATTTTGAATTTTGGTTGTTAAGATTAAGGGGAAGCAGGGCATCAATAATTTAAACTGGGTCCTACTTTTTTGACTCATGATTTGAAGTTTCCTTAGAGAAAACCTCTACAATGTCACCATCCTTAACAACACTATAAATAAGGTTACTATTATTATTGTCAATTACCATGCAATTACCAACATGAGGTTTTCACTTTCCAAATTCATCATTTGATTGCATAAATCCTCCATTTCCTTCTCCATTAATAACAAGAGCACCTTGAGCATCAAATTCTCTTCCTCCAACTTCCTCATATTGTTAACAATTCTATCACCATGGTCTATGTTCTCAAAATCACTGGCCCTACTATAATCCTTAAATCCACCCCCTTTTCTACCTCTTCCATCTTCCTCAACTTCCTCACTAATGCTATTCTCATTGACATCACATGATTTCTCACCACTTCTATTATACTTGGAAACCTCAAAAAACATAGGCACATCCCTTGGCCCAATTGTCTCAGTAGCTTTACCTTGAATTCTAGCCGCTCCATCTCATATAGAATCTTTGGATTCATATTATTCTTCATCAATTCCTAAATAATTAAGAATTATATGGAGCTCAACTAATTCCATCTTTAGCTCTTTTTTCTCCTCTTTTTATAAAACTCCCACTCTTTCACAATTTTTTCCTTTTCCTTCATACAGGAAATTCGCTCTCTTTGCATCAAAACCTCCTTTTTAGGGCCATAATTTCTTTGTTATAGTAAACCTCTTTATTCTTGGCCTATTTTTTCTCTTCCAACTCTTTACCAATTGCAGCCACAACTACATCAAGATTCAAGAAGGAAACAAACCTAGCTTCCTCCTCTGAATCCTTCTCTTTTGTCCATCCACCCAACTAATGGACATGATGTCTTGGCACCATCTCTTCTCAATACTTCACTATGAATCTGATACCAATTGTAAGTTATAAATGAGAACATATAAAATATGAACATATTTAAAGCAATAATAGAAAACTAAAGACACAACACATTGCATAGAAATTTATAGTGGTTTGCCAAATTAGGCTACATCCACTCTCAACGAAGGGAATATCTTTATTAACACTTAACCAAATATAAAATACATGACATGTACACAATCATTTATATAAAATTATACATCTATCAAATGAGGAGATGGAGAAGGTGAAAGGTCGTGACTACTGGGCTTCACATACTGAACAATATTATAACATCAAGATCAACTCCTATTGCAACATGAATCTATTACTATGATTCATGTCCACCATGATTCAAAAACATTCTAATGCTAAAAGAAAAAAGAACATGAGTGATGATAATACATATATGCACATAAAATAAATTTATACAAACATGTATAGAATAGATATTACATCAATTATGAGAAATGCCTACTTTTCTTGATGAAAATATGAACACTTAATGCTCTAAGATAGGCTCGATTTTCTGAGATAGTTTTATTTTTTGGATTCAAAAAATGGTAAGCTAGATGAATATTAAAACTAAAATATCTCAATACTATTAACACTATTGATTGAAATAGAGAGGAATGATCTACCATAAATTACAACTATGGGTGCTATGTCATATCAATCCTCTCCCTGCAAAGCAAAAAGTGTCCTCCGAAAATGAAGAACAAACCAATAAAAGATAAAGTTCACTTCCAAGTTGGTTTTCCCATTGGTGGAAACAAGGAAAACACCTTGTCACCTTGGTGAAGAGAAAGATATACCTTCTCCACCGTGGTGTATGAGAATGATTTTCCAACAATAATTCTTTAGTTCATTAAATATAAAATCCTTATAAAAATATTAAACTTTATCAAATAATGCATTGTTCATGAATGTCCACATACACATACACATACACATGTATGTATATATATATATGTATGTATGTATATATATCCATATACATACATACATATACATACAAACATACATACATACATACATACATACATATACATATACATATACATACATACATACATACATACATACATATATATATATATATATATATATATATATATATATATATATATATATATATATATATATATATATATATATATATATATATATATATATATATATGTATGTATGTATGTATGTATGTATGTATGTATATGTATATGTATATATATGTATGTATGTATGTATGATATATATCCATATATATATACATACATACATACATATATATGTATATGTATAGTCACATACACATATTTGTATATATGTATATATATATATACTTAAATATGTATGAGCTCAAATACTTAGTGACAATTCTACATTTTATGTATATAGTTGTTCAAGCTATTTCATATGTATACATATAGTTGCAGTATCATTCCACGACCATATGTACATGTCTATATATGGGTTGGATCACATATATATGCACTTTATGATAATTGACATACTATCTACACCTCTGTGTGTGTACAAACACACACACACACAAACACATAGATATCTAATATCTGAATATTCATGTATATATGTTAAATAAAGAGCTTGATAAGGTTAGTCTATTAAATTGGTAAGGGAGGATGTCAAATAATATTCATTTGAATTATTAATTTTTAATTATAACAAGGATGATGAAATTACAACCAACCTAGTATGACCAAGGAGACTAAGGCTAACAACCCTCACCTTGTGACATGATGACTAAGATATTTAGTTATGGGTCCTTTCCCAGATGATATTTCTGACCTTTCACCATGTATCTGTAGCTCCTCTCTTTATTAATTCTCTCTATTCCTTTTCCAAGATGATCCTCTCTTGAATCTAGTTCCATAAGAAGAAATTATCCAAGCTCACACTTATTTCATAGTAACATATTAAACTAGCATATCTATCTAGGTTGTCATCTAGTTGTTAGTATACAACATTATTCATCCCCTAGAGATTAATGACTATTAAAAAAATCACTTAATCAATAATATTCATATTTAATAAAAATAACATCATTAATTAATAATTCTTAAAATTAAATAACTTCATACTTCTCATGAAATGATTATTATAGTTATATGAAAGGTCCTTAAGAAAGGGATGTAATAGAAGTATTATTTATTGTAATAATTTTTGTGTATCCAATGTTGAGATTGCGAGTCTCCTCTATATTCCCTTCTTGTATCTTTCCTTATAGAAGAGCTATTAAGTTTGCAAGTCCTTTATACCTTTCCCTACAATAATGAATTTTGGCTGCAAAGTCGAGGATGAGCATCTTGTAATACTTTTCATATATTGTGATATATATTCTTACCATGGATTTTCCCTCATTAGTCTTTTTATTTAAATCTTGTGTTGTCTTATGTATTGGTGTTGAATTATTTATCTTTCATTTATAATGATTATAGTTATTTTTAAGAATTTTATGCAAAAGTTTAATATTGTTAATGGCTAATTCACCCCCTACTTAGTCTGTGGGTGTGTTCAATTATAAATCTAGAACTATATTTATTTTTCCTATACCAACTACATATAAATTAATAATTTCTAAACTTGTACCAAGGTGGGGGTACTTAGGGATGCTAAAGACTGGTATAGTATCAATAGGACCATTTTTTGAAAATAAGAGATTGGGGTACTTGAAGAATTTAACTTATTTTAATACAATTTAATAATTTATAGAGAATCTAAAAATATAATGACTTTGAATTTTCAAAAAAAGAACAATGATAACATTTGGGTATGTGTAGGATCATGGTATGCAAAACCAAGCCCTTAAGTGACAATCAAATTTAAAAAACACAAGGTTATGAAACTTGACGTAAACAATTGAACAAGTTATCAATCTTATAGAAAAAATTATTTAATAAGATAACATGCAGGAAATTGAATGTTGTTTCAAAGATAATAGTTATTTTTTTGAAAAAGGAAATCTGTTTGGGGGAAACTTGAAATTTCAATGTAGTAGCACGTAAATTTTAGGAAGAAAATAAGGTGTATATCTGACCACCCTAAACAAAATCAAATGATAATATTTTTTTATAAGATTATAGATATGAGTATAAGAATCGTGTCCAGATGTAAAACATATTTTTGCGTAATTTTTCTAAATAAATAATTAATTATGATTTTTTACTACAAATTTTTTGTAATTTATAAAACCTCGTGTGTCTGACCACCTTAACTCGATCAAAACTAAATAAATTTTATTTTTTCTCTTATAGTATATGTAATGTGGAAAAATGTGATGGATAGGGTTTTAGAACAATGCACCTAATAGAGGCCCTAAACCAATATTTACCACAAAAAATATAAATTTAAATGATAAGTAATGTAAATCTGAAAATGCTTGCAAAGAATAGTGAAATAAAGTACATACCTCATAACATAACTAATTTGAAAATACCTATTTTCTGGTGTCTATACTAAGTTTTTGGAAATTCTGCAAGAAGATCTGGGACAAGAACACAAAGACATAGAAAACCCATAAATATTTTTCTTTTCTAAGTCAGGTCAACCTTGATCCCTTTATGTCGATCTTGACCTACACTGCTCCAACGGAAATTCAATTCACGGATCTCAGAAGTTTGCCGAAAAGGGTATCCAGATCTTCTCTGCAACTCCCAAAACAACAACTGTAGATATTTGAAAATGGTGTTTTGGGGTGGCTATATAGGGTTTTGCCTTAGTCAAACCCCCATTTTGGTGATCTCCACCTCCACGAATAGCCGAATGTAATAGAATATGTGTGTGTTTCTCATAGGAAGAGCTTTGAATGTGCAATGCCAAGATCTAATCCTCTAGATTGAAACCCTAGCATGAATTGAAATGAGAGAGAAATGCATGGATTTGAATATGATAAAGAAAGCAGACCAAGCCCCCAAGGCTAAAGTACTCCTACCAAACTCACAATCCGTAATTGCTACCCCATGATTGTATCTTTTGAATGCTTGAATGTTGAAAATAGTAGATCAAGGAAGAAGGAATATTTCTTGCTCCAAATGAATGTCCACAATAGCTTGTCCACAAAATTCTTTCTTGCATCAATGCATCAAAAAAATCTTGATCTTCTATATCATCCTCTTGCAATCTTGCATCATCATCTCCTCATAATCACCTCTTTCTTGTTGCTTGAAGTCGCTTGATCACTTGATTGAAAATGAATAGGGACCTAGGGCACTAGAAAAACTCCTTGCAAATTTCGTCAGCTTCCTGCTTCACCTCAGATATCTTTTTTATTGCAGCATTGAAGTCAAAGAGCTCCTAGATTCTTTCTTGAATCTTCCTCCTTTTCACAGACCTGGTACATTTTCCTGGGCCTTCCTCCTCCTGGGCTTTTAGGAATTGTTATCAGAGGCTTGGGGTTTTACCTTTTTTGTGGCATAAATATTTATAATTTTTGTAATGTGATAATTTGGTTTTAATCTTTTTACCCGACCTTTGTTCATTTTAAGATTATTAGTTTGTGAACTCTTTGAGAGTATGTTTGTATGATGTTATGGTTTGATGACTAGTATGGATTTTGTGATGTTTGGTTTGAGAACCAGTGTGTGTTCCTATTGGAATCTATGAAAATGATATTTGATCATTGTACTTCTTTGAAATTTATTTGAGACTTATGACCTCAGTGTAGGTTATGTTGGATTACGGGGATGGGGGGTGAATCAGTAATCCTTGATTCTTAGTAACTCAATTTTTTTTTTTCTGATTAACCCAGTTTAAACACAATTCTCTATTTACCGACAATAGTAAACAAAATTTAACAATCAACAAATCAATCACATAAATCATTCATCACATGTAACACTAGTATTTAACGTGGAAATCCAGCTCTAGGAAAAACCACTGTGGGAATTATCACTCACTAAAAAAAATACTCTTCTGAAGTACATTTGGTTAACAACCAATCTAGTTAAACATTATAATACACACTATTAGGTGTGACCCAGTCAAAGGATTTAACTTAGATCTATTAGGATCTTTAGCCTGTTAGGAGTGGCTTGGCAAAAGGACTTTAAACACTCTTTAGAATGTTACCTTTTGCAAAGATTTTACAATAAGATTGTTAAGTCTACTCAGTTAAGAGATTTCTCTGTTACAAATGGTAATAAGAAACAAGAAATAGTTTGACCTATAGATTTGTGACTATCCTTTGCATAATCAGATCCTGTGTGTGCTCATCTATATTTACTTCAATCCTTCACTTCCCACTAGCTGCAACACTTCATCAGATCCTTCTTTCTGACTTGGAATCTATCTTTTCCTTCTTCACTACATCAATCGGTGACTTATCAACTCTTTAGTTTGTAAGTCATTTATTCATAAAAATTAATCCTTTATATAGACTTTCTTTTCCCACTTAATCTCCTCTGTTACATTTTTATTTGATCAATCTTTTCTGTTCAATTCATTTCATGAACTTATTCAATGTATCTAGATCTCGGTAACACATTTTACCTGCACCTCAGAACTTGAACTTTCTTGAAACTTGTTCCTTCTATTTTAACCATTTAGATCTAAGCCATAGGTCATCATCATGAATTTTCCTAATTGTAGATCTCTCTAACTAACTCTCCTTATCATCATAACCTTCCATCTCATCATAGCTAATAATTAAATGTCATTTTGATCCTTGTATTTAATTTATGTACCTTTCTCGGTGGATAACTCTTAATTTTGGCTAACTTCATTCAGTGCCTAAAACTTCTTGTGTGGCATGTTGAGTTCCTTTACCTTTACTGAAACTTACTCTTCTCTAATCGAATTAATTTTTCTCTTTATCAAGTGACTTTTCCTACTTGATAGCCAAAACTATTTTGCTTACCAACTTGTCAAATCTTCATTACCATTATTTACCATTTTAACATAATCATATGTTAGCTAGAAAAAAATTATATCAACATAATCTTAGTATTCTCCAATTTGTATCAGTTTCTCATTTAAGTTCTTCAACTTTACATCTCATTTCTTCTTCTCCTTAACTCATTCAACTTATATCATATTCCGAATGATATGGAAACATAATATAAACCAAAATCAATTGGTTGACATAAATGACAAGATAATAACTGATCTAACCTTTCTACTATCTTGTATTCCTCTGATCTTGGTTGGTCTTCATCTTCATCACCATCAATTATAGTAATAGGTTATCAACGTGTTAGAGGTGAAGTGGCTTGATTTGGAGGTGTTGGAGCCTAGAAGTAGTTATTTGGGTATCCTTTGCAAGTTACTTAATAAAGTGATAACTTAAATACATTTAGAGTTTAAAATAAATTAATAAGATGTCTCTTTTCCTCACCCATACCTTGAGCGCTAGTATAGGATAAATGATTAATGTGAATATGTTGGCCACTTGCATAGATTGGATGAGGCATAGTTGGTAGCCTTATTTGTATGAGAGGTTACTAATACCATATAGAGTCACTAGGGGGTCAGAGTCTAGAGAGACTACCATGGTAACTCTAGAGTTGACTCATGTGATGAAACTTCCCTTTATGCATCTTAGGTTTCCTACATGTGTTGGTTTCCTTTTGGATTAGTATGTCTACCTTTGTATTTTGAGTTGTACATGTTAGGTCAATTTTCTGTCATTGCAAAATCCTTTGTAATTGGCCTATTCCCTGCAATGTTTTTGTTTTGCTGTCCTGCTGTGCCTGCAATCTCAGTCTTGACTTGCGATGAAAATATTTTGTGTTTCATGGTATGCGTGTCCTACCCTTAGTAGTTTATGTTGTCACCTGGCCCTGGTTCAAACTGCATCTCCTAATCCACAAAACCCAGAAAGATTTTTGAATCCTAGGGTCTGCGGGAAGCATTTTAAATTTCTGCCACAGTGTCGAAAACATACTGTGTTTTCAAAAATCCATGTTGTTTTTGACCTTTTTGGCCTGCATAAAAGCTCGTGTTGTTTTCAGCTTCTTTTTTTGCCTTTGTGTCATGTTGAAAAATTTGTGTGTTTTCGATCTTTCATAGAAAACACTGTGTGTTTTCGACCTTGCCTGTCTTCTTTTCTACCAGCTCTCCTTGTTCTTTGTCTTAACCATGAAAGTGCGACCATGTGGGGCCAGAGGGAGGAGATCAATGGTTGGCATGTGATCACATGGAATATTCCTTACCCATGCGATCATGCACCTACTGTCTGATGTGGATAGCGGGTGGTTACAGTTCGGTGCTGGTTGCAGTTTGGCGACATGTGGTAGCCTTTGGTTGGCTGTCGCATGATCGTATAGCCCATTCTTTGGCTATGCGATCATGCGACCAGTTGACACATGTCCTTGTTCATGATTACAATGGTGGTTAGTGTTTGCAGGCTGGTGCATGTTCGCATAGCCCATTTCTGAGCTATGCGATCATGCGATAGGATGCCGTGTGTCCATGGCAATGCGGTGCCAGTTGCAATTTTCCTAGCGGTTATGCTATCAGTTGTGGTGGTGGTGGCGGTTGCGTTGGCTGAGGTTAGCAGGCTGTCACATGCTTGCATAGCCCACTTCTGGGCTATGCGATCATACGACAAGGCACCACATGTCCCTGGGGCCCATTTGGCTATTTGGTGGGCTCGGTGGAGGGTTCTATCATGGCAATTTCTGGTTGGTCCATGCTGGCAAGAAGGTGAGTTTGGAACGTGGGCCCAGGCTTGGGTATCTCGGTAGTTGCAGTGTGTAGTGGCATGACATGTGGTGTTTGGTGAGCCCAGGTGGGGTCTTGGTTTTGGTGGTCCAGACAAAAGGATGGTGGTGCCGATAAAATATGGTCTTGTCGTGCATTTGCAAGGAGTTTTGGGGATTCATTAGTTTGTCTGGCGATTCAGCGAACAATGGTCGCGTGATCGCTAGATCTTTTGGCGATGGCATAAGGTATTGCACGATCTGGTGAAAATTCTTTGGTTGCCAGTTCGCCAAATAGGGTCAGGCTGGTGTTCCGGTAGCGGTGGCAGTTTTATTGGTGGTTGCAGTTTGTGGGTTGTCGCATGTTCGCATAACCCATTTTTGGGTTATGCGATCATGTGATCAAGCATAAAATGGAGCCTGATTTTTGTGGCAGTGAGAGATGAGACTGTATGGTTGCACGACTGGGGTGAATGGTTAAGAAACTTAATACCCATGAAGTGCTTATAATCGTTGCATTTTCAAGTTTGATTTTCTATGAATTTTCAGCGACAGAGGGTACCATATTTTTATGGAATTGAATGTAGAAGCGACCCTGTTTGGTGAGAAGCGATTTGTAGTGTGGTCCAGGATGCCTGGCGGTTGTTTGCAAAGGGATTTGTACCATGAGGAATGATTACTCTCTTGGCTCGAGAGGTGTTTGTAGGTGGCCGATTTGATTGATTTTCATGGCAGCTCCTAGTTCTCTATCCTGGCTCGCAGATTTTCATGATTGCAGATCTATTTGAGATTTTCTTTCTCTGGACTGATTGGTTTCTTGCCCTTGTAATAAATTATGATGTAAATTTTGGCATGTTGGGTGGTTGAGACCCTTGCCCTAGCTGTCCGTAGCTTGTTGCATTCTCTCTGAGAATTCTAAGGTGGCTAGTGGTATAAGTTGCTTTTTTTTGAATTTTGAGGGGTTCCAAAACATTGTTGTTTTTTGGTCCCTGGTTTTTGACTATATTATACTGATAGAGGTCTAGTTTTTTGATTTTCTCTGGTCTTGGTGTTATTCTAATTGTATGTTGATTCTAGATTTGTTAATGAAAACATCATTGAATCCCAATCTTGCATCTTGTGTATGTCTTCTTGCTTGTCTCTGAGCTCATATATGTTAATGTCACAAAGTGTGTTAGTGTATGGTAAACAAAGAGTATTTTGAATTCATCTCTGAGTTTCTAACAAAGTTAGGATTAAACCCTTTTAGGTGAATTCAGTGAGTTTACAACCAGGTATAGAATTTGATGTCCTTGTGCTTGAGGGAAAGGGGTAATAGGAAAAGCACTTACTCTGGTTTCCATTATGTTTGATTTGAAGTATTCAGTTGAGATATACAGTTAGGTGACTCTGAGCCCTGGGATAAGGTACTGGTCTTTTCTCTCAAAGTTTCATGGTTGACAACCACACAAACACAAACATCATTTGATAAATCTTTAACATTCTTGTATTGAATGTAGTGGAATATTGTTTTAGACTCCTTTAGAGAAGTGAGTCAAGGTACACCCGCCTGAGCATTGAACCTCAAATAGTAGAGGGATCTTTGATCCTTGTCAGTTGGCCCTCTTCCTTGTGGACTTTGGAGTGGTGATAGAGTCAGGAGTTTTATTTGTATTATCTATCAAAGTGTAAATCTGCAAGTTGAAGATCAAAGGGAATAATCCACAACCAATAGTACATATTGACATAGAGATCCTTCAAGATCCTTTTCTTAGGTACTGTATTGTGATTGGATTTTGGTGCTTGTTATTTGAGTGGGATTTGTTGTTATCTCCTCAACACGGTAGGAGTGGACCTTTGGTTCTACAAGATCAAGAGGTAGTGATTCTTTAACCATTTGATATTTTGACATCCCTTTACCAATGTTGGATGATCCTTGTAATAGTTGTATTTGTTTGTTCTTGTTGAAGACTTTCTCTTATCTATCATATATTATACTTGTACTTTGTATCTTGGTTTATTATTACATACCCTATGACTTGTGTAGTGAATGTAGTTTCATTGGGTATATCTCATGGTATCAAATGTATCTATATTTAATTTATGAGATGATGTACTTGTTATTCATTTTCATAATATGGAGATTGTATATTGTTCGTTATATTTAGTAGATTAATTAACTTATGTAATTCTATGAAATGGAACCCTTGATATTTATAATCTATAAATGAGTTACATCTATAAGTATGTATCATCTTATGTTATATTTCTTCCACATTTTTATTCATTATTGTTTTTAAAATTTTAAGAAAAAAATATTCTATAAACTTAGTAACATATTTTAGGTTAGTTTGTCTTGGGTTACGTGGCAAGGCATTACACTTGGTATTAGAGCCTGAGTTTCTACACGGGGAACTCTGGAAATTTGTACACTCGTTAGATATCTAGAACTTATTCAAACTTGAAATAAAACTTAGACATATAACTCTTTTTTTATTTTAGACTATTGTTTATTACCCTAGAGTTATGATATTAGACTTGTATGTTTGGATTATATTTTATATGAGTCCTGCATTAACTAGGTATGCATGAACTTATCAAATTATTATTTGAGGTAGATATGAATGTGTGCTTTATATAATTGATTACTATATGTATTCTATGATAATGAATGAATAAATATATAGATCTATTTAAATTGTGAAATAATGAATGATTGATCAATGTGATTTTTGGTTTATGCTTGAATTGTTAGATAACTGAGAGGGGGGGGCGGGGGCGGGGGGTGAATTAGTTAAGTCCAGTTATCCTACAGTCCCAAATCTCCCAGATGTATATATTAAAATATTTCAATCAAATAATCAACTCAAAAAAATATCAACTGTGCCTTTCTCTTCATCTACTGATTACCAGTAAATTAAATACTATATTTACCGATCTATCTATTTATAGAAATGTGTAAAGTAAAATTTAATAATTCAACACATCCATAAACATATATTTTTAATGTGGAAACCAATTAGAGGAAAAACCACTTGGAACCAGTAACCCAAAATAATTCACTCTTTTGAAGTGAGCTCGGTTAGGAGCCAACCCTTTTAAAGGTAACAAAAATCACTAAGGTGTGACCTAGTTAGAGGATTTATCACTAATAGTTCTCCTTTGACCAAATATTCACTATGGGGTTAACAAGAAAATAATCAACATTCATTGAATGCCATATTGAAATATAAAAACTGTTAAGTCCGACTCAGTTAAGAGATTTATCTATAGTAATGGTTAAAATGATATAGTAATGATCTGATTCAAATACAACTTTGATGTGCAGATTTTTAGATCTATGCTAAGCTCAAAATACCTCTGATTAATAATCTATTCAACATATTCATTTCCTCCAACTCTGTCTTTCTCGGTATATGTTTTCTCTGACACTTGGTGTTGTCTACAATTTTACTTAGTTCCATCGTCAACCAGTTTGATTAGTGTTGCATGAAAATAATCCTTTCACGCAAATTCTCCTACAACATCAAGAATCCCAGACTCAATAATGAATCTCATGTCTCCTTATATAGACATCATAAACTATTTTCTTTTCATCCATAGATTTTGCCTCTTAATATTCACTGTTCATTTTTCCGCTTTAACCTTCCTCGAAAGTTGTGTTGTTAACAAATTTTATTCTCCTTCATCCGATCAATCTTTAATTTTTTTTAGTCATTTGATCATCATAAAAAAAATTATCTTTTACCTTAGAATCATAAACAATTGTCCAGCTCATAATTTTTAGGTGGGTATTATAAAATCCATTTTTTTCTTTCACTCGATCAATACCAGAATACGTTAATGAATACTAGCTCGGTTAATATTGTACTCAATATACACTACACTTACTCAGTGTATACATAAATCTTCATTTAGCGACCACATAAACTTGATCAGTTCTGATCTTTAATACATAATAGAATCATGCAATACAGTAAAGTCATCAACATAATTCCATAGAGTCGTCAATAAGTTACCCAATGTATACCATATCCATATCTTTGTTATCCATCTCATCTTCTTGTAGATATCTCATTCCTTTACCATTTTACCTCCTTAGATGTTTGTAACCATCATGACAAGTACAGTCAAAGCTCATTGACATCAATGAAAATACATTAACTGACTAATTGTCTTACACAAACTTTAGTAGCTCGGTGATCATCAATCACTATCTTTTAATTGTCAAACTTTCCTTCAAGATATTCAATGAGTTGTAGGTTATCAATCTTTCCCTTTGGGATTGATGGAAAAACAATATGAAATATACCATAGAATACCAAACATTTGTTCTACAACTCTGTAATAAAATGCTATAACTCGGTAAGCTCTTCTTAGCTTGTAAATTTTATATTTTTAATCACTACATGACATTAATACTCCATGCAAGTTCTCGTTGCAAATTTGATCTTTTCCTATGTGTATCTTTTTCTTTCCCTTATTTTTCTTCTCTCTTTCTCTCTCTCTCTCTCTTTAGATAAATATTTCATTGATTCTTCTCTCCCTTTGATAGAAATGCCAAAAAAAGAATAAACAACTCTTCAGTAGCCAAAACATTATCTTTGGTGTTAATTTTTTATCAATTACCTTTCATGTACCGATATGTAGTTTCAGTTTGTTTTTATTCTAGCTTTCACAACCTTAGGAAACCTAAAGTGTGAGCAATATGCACCAACATCATTCGATATTCTGATAAAGTATAAGTTGATGCAACCTCTTGATCACCTTAGTGACCAATAGACAGGGGATGGACCCCAAATCTTGTCCTCAAGTAATCAAATGTATCCTTAGGTAAGGGTTTAGTAAATATATCTGTAAGTTGTTCTTATGATTTCAAAAATTCCAATTTCACTTTCTTTTCTTGTACTTGTTCCCTCAAGTAGTGATACTTTATAGATATATGCTTTGTCTTTGCATGCGTCATTGGATTCTTAGAAATGGTTATAGAACTTCTATTATCACAATATATTATCAGTGGGTCAGTCATCTCTTCATTCATACCTTTCAAAAATTGTTTTATCCATGCAATAGTTGAACAATTAGTAGCAACAACAACATATTCTACTTTGGTAGCGGACTGAGAAATGAATCCTTGTTTCTTACTTATCTAAGTAACTAGTCTTTATCCAAAAAAGAATTCTCCACCAGCTAGTGCTGTTTCTATCATCAATGTTTCCAGCCCAATCCACATCTATATAAACTTTCAGTTCAAAATTTCCCCCTTTCTTTACCATAAACCATAGTTTTCAGTGTTCTTCAGTATCTCAAAATTCTTTTTACAACATTCATATGTGATTCTTTAGGATTAGCAAAGAATCTTGCTAAAATTCCAACTGCATGTGTAATATCTAGTCTACTATGCACAACATACATCAACTTACCAATCATTGATTTGTATAGTGTCTAATTTACCTCGGTTGACTAATCATCCTTTGTTAATTTTCATCATGTGACCATAGGTGTACCGACTAATTTTGAGTCCTCCATACGAAAGGTCTTCAATACTTCTTTTATGTACTTTGATTAAGTAATGTATATGCCTTCACTTTGATATAAAATTTGCAATCCAAGAAATAATTTAATCTCTCCAAACATTGACATTTCAAATTCTTTTCTCATTTCATTAGAAAATGATTTGCATAGATTATCATGCCCTCCAAATATGATATTTCACCTTTCAAGTATAAATTACTATTGTCACTTGTTCTAACCAATCCAATATTGATAAGATAGGAATGCAGTCTTTCATACCATGGTCTTGGTGCTTGTTTCAATCCATATAATGATTTGTGCAACTTACATACCATTTTCTTCTAATTAGGATCAACAAAACCTTTAGGTTGTTCAATGTATACGTCTTCCTCAAGTATTCCATTCATAAATGTAGATTGGACATCCATTTGATAAACTTTAAATCATTTGTAGGCAGCATAAGAAAACAATATTCTAACTCCTTCAAGTCTATAAACTGGTGCAAAAGTCTCACCATAATCAATACCTTATTCTTGTGCATAAACTTTGCATACAAGTCTTTCTTTATTCCTAGTGACTTCTCCATTTTTATTCAACTTATTTTTGAATATCCATTTGGTTCCAATTACATTTTTATCATTCGCTCTCGGTACCAATGTCCATGTTTTATTTTTCATTATCTTCTCTATTTCTTCATTCACGACTTTAATCCATTCACCATTTTTAAGTGCATCTTTAACTATTTTAGGTTAAAATTCACAAACTAAGCATGTGTTGTTTTTCAACTTACTTCATGTCATCATGCTAGCTTTCTTGTCTCTAATAATATGATTCTGTGGATGGTGTCTCCTCACACATTTTTCAAGTATAGGTTCAGTTCTTTCTTCTTCATTGTGTTCTTCACTCTGTGTAGGATCATGATCTTTTTTTGTAACTATTTCCTGATTCTTTGTCTTTAAAGGTTGATGCTCAATATCATTACCTTGTTTCTTGGTAATGCTAGTCTATTACTTAAGTAGAGTTTCAGGTTGATCAATGTATGTAGATCTACCATAATCTTCCAGTTCTTTTTTGCTTTCTTTGATTCATTTTTCTTAGCAAATTAATAAACTCTCACATTTTCACTTTCAATCATTTTGTTAGTATCTTTATTCAAACATTTGTAAGCTTTTCTTTTAGTAGAATATCCAAATAATATTACTTCATCACCTTTTGAATCAAATTTCCCATTTCTATCATCTTTTAGAATGTAACATATACTTCCAAATATTTTGAAATAACTTACATTTGGTGTGTAACCATACCATAACTTTTAGGGTGTTTTGTTTGAATCTTTCTTTAGTTGAACTCAGTTTAATGTGTATACAACAATACTAACAACTTCTCTCTAGTATATCTCTACAACATCATTTTCAATCATTAGTGTTCTAGCACAATCAATAATAGATCTATTCCTCCTTTCAACAATTCCACTATGATGTTGTGTCCTCGGTAAAAAACCTTGTCTCTTAATTCTATGCTCATTACAAAAGTTAGTGAAATTGTCAGAAATAAACTCACCACCTCTATCTGATCTCAAATATTTTAACTCTTTTCCAATGTATTTTTCTACTTTAGCTTTAAACCACTTAAACATCTTAAAAGCTTCATATTTTTCTTTCAAGAACATGATCGTCATCATCCTAGAGTAGTCATCAACAAAAAAGATAAAGTATCTATCTCCATAATTACTTTTAGTTCTCATAGGACCACACAATTCGGTATGAACCAACTCCAAAATAGTATTAGATGAATAGTTTTTTCTCTTAAAAGTATATTTTGACATTTTTCCCATTTGACATTGTTTTCACATGACATGGTCAGGTTTAGATAAGCTCAGTAAACCTCTAACTCTCCTTTTCTTGCTGATCTTAACCATGTTGTCAAAGTTTGCATGACATAACCTTTTTTCCATAACCACACATCTTTAGTTTTAGCCAATAAACAATAAGTTTCAGCATTATCTTGAGATAAAATAGATTATGTTTAAATTGTTCACTAGTACTAACCAACTTTCTAGTCTGATCATAGATTTTCGCCTTTCAATTCTCAAATGCAACTTGGTGACCTGTGTTATGCAATTGTGCTACACTCAACAAATTATAATTAAGTCCTGTCACTCAATATGTATTTTGACATCTCATCTTATTGTTCAACAATATAGATCCTTTTCCTTTTACTAGACAAGGTGTATCATTTCCCATTTTAACAGATCCACCATTATAATGTTCAAGGCATTCAAATTTATCTTCATCACTAGTCATATGATGTGTACAACCACTATCAATAATCCAAGTATCATTCTTGGTAACTTTAGAAATAAGTGTTGTTTCAAAATACCTTTCTTCTTCTTCTTCTTCTTCTTCTTCTTCTTTCAATGCTATGAATACAACCTCAATATCTTCATCAGTGTCAGTATCAGTGTCATCATCATCATCTTAAACAAGGTACCATGCCTTCTTGCCTTTGTCTTTGTAATCTTGGTTACTTCTTCTTTCATACTATCAGTTACCTATGTGTTCTCGGTTATCTCTTCTATCGAATTTTCTTTCACTAGATATTTCATTGTCTTTCTCATCTTCTTTCCTATTAGGACATCTAGCTATGATGTGGCCAATCTCTTTAAAGTTAAAGCATACCAAAGTTATTTTTCCTCTATATCTTCCTTTACCTTTTTGTAGTCTTCTAGCCATTAATAATTCAAGCTCATCAAGTTCATCCTCATCACTATCACTATGACTCTCATTTCTTATCATATGTTTATTGCTTGATTTACCAATTTTTAAGGATGACATAAATGCAGATTCAACTGTAGGAACAATACTATTATCAAAGTTACTCAACTCAAAAGCAGTCAGTCTACCGATTAGACTATCAAGTGTAAGATGATTACCCAGAGGTGATATCATCTCATGAATTGTAGAGAATCTAATAGCATAAGTAGGTAGCAAGGTTATGGTATTTTTACTTACTACAATGTCTTCTTCAATAATACCTCTGACTCCTCAGATAGCATTGACAATCTCCTTAATTTGGTAGTTGTACTGTGATATGTTTTCTCCTTCTTTCATTTTCATTTCATCAAACTTTCCTCTAAGACTTTCAGCTTTAGCCCTTAGCACATTTGCATCTCCTCTGTGAACTAGTGCAATCTTGTCCCACATTTGTTTAGTAGAAGTACATGTCTTGACATCTTCAAATTCAACATTTGATAAGGAAGTAACAATCTCTATCATTGAAACATTGTGTTCATGTCTATCTCTCATCTGATCAAAAGTCAAGGGTCCAGTAGGATGGATGAATTCATTATCCAAGTAGTATATTGTAGATTCTCCAATTCCTGATAGATGCAATATTAGTCTTCTTTTCCATGTCAAGAAGTTAGCTTTGTTCAGCTTGGCACCTCTCTTTTATACTTCTTGTGATCTTTAGCTTAAATCCTTCAAAATTTTCTCTCCAAGCACTCTATGCTCTGATACCAATTGTTAGATAACTGAGGGGGGGAGGGAGGGTGAATTAGTTTAGTCCAGTTATCCTACATTACCAAATATCCCAGATGTATATATTAACACTTTTCAATCAAATAAGTAACTTGGTAAAATATCAACTCTGCCTTTCTCTTCATCTACCAATTACTAGTAAATTAAATACTGTATTTACCAATCTATCCAGTTATAGAAAATGTGTAAAGTAAAATAAAAAATCAACACATCCATACATATATAACACATAGATTTTTAATGTGGAAACCTTGTTAGGGGAAAAACCACCTGGGACCAGTAACCCAAAATAATTCACTCTTCTGAAGTGAGCTTAGTTAGGAGCCAACCCTATTAAAGGTTACACAACATACTATGAGGTGTGACTTGGTTAGAGGATTTATCACTAACATTTATCCTTTGACCAAACATTTACTACTAGGTCAAGAAGAAAACAATCAACATTCATTGAATGTCATATTGAAATATAAATATTGTTAAGTCTCACTCGATTAAGAGATTTATTTGTAGCAATGGTTAAACTGATACAATAATGATTTGATTCAGATACAACTTTGATTTGCAGATTTTCAGATCTATGATTGGTATTTTTTGCAGTTTTTCTCAGTTCTATCTTCAACCAATTTGATTAGTGTTTCATGAAAACAATTATTTGACATGAATTCTACCGCAACATCAAGAATCCTAGACTCAATAATGAATCTCATGTCTCCTTATACAGACATCATAAACTGTTTTATTTTCATCTATATATTTGTCATCAAGTAATCTTCACCATTCATTTTTCTGCTTTAACCTTCCTCAGAAGTTGTGTCATTAACATGTTTCATTCTCCTTCATTTGATCAATCTTTAATTTTGGTAGTCATTTGATCATCATAAAAAAAATTATCTTTTACCTTGGAATCATAAACAATTATCCAGCTCATCATTTTTAGTGGGCTGTTATAAACTCCATTTATTTCTCTCACTTGGTCAATACCAGAATGTGTTGGTGAATACTAGCTTGGTTAATACTATACTCAGTATACACTACGCTTTCTTAGTGTATACATAAATCTTCATTTACCAACCACATAAACTTGATCAGTTCTGATCTTTAATACATAATAAAATCATGTAATGCAATAAAGTCATCAACATAATGCCATAGACTCATAAATAAGTTACAAAATGTATACCATATCCATATCTTTCTTATCCATCTCATCTTCATGTAGATATCTCATTCCTTTACCATTTTCCTTAGATGTTTGTAACCATCATGACAAGTACAATCAAAATTAGTTGACATCAATGACAATTTACATTAACTAATTAATTGTCTTACATATACTTTAGTAGCTTAGTGATCATCAATCACCATCTTTCAATTGTCAATCTTTCCTTCAAGATATTCAATCAGTTGTAAATTATCATAAACTAGAAATATATTTCTCGTGATGACTATATATCATGTACTTATTTTTTGTCTTATTTTTCTAGATATCATTTTTTCTTTTATCTTATTAGGATGCATCATGATTGAGGGATGCATATCCTTATTTGTTTTTAGGATTCCAGGAGTAAGCCTAATTCTAGGGGAGGTGTATGTAATACCTCTCCATAGTTTACTTTTTAGTTTAATTGACCAGATTCTTTCAGGACACTTTTCATGTGTGTATTAGATCCTAAAATAGATTTGATGTTATTTATGTTTATTTTTTTACCGACCCCATATTTTCATGTGTATGGTTGTCATGTATGTTTTATATTGCTATTTGATGCTCATGATATGGTTAAGGGACGTAGTTGTAGTTACTAAGGGACGCAGTTGTAGTTACTTGCTTACAAGATCTACACAATGGGTCGATCCTTTCAATTGTCTATTATATAATTATACATATATGAGCATGCTCATATTTTATGTAGGATTTCAAGTATCAGACATTAACTTCCATAAATTTTTAGAATGAGCGTGCTCTATTGCAATATCTCAATGGTAAGAGAGGGGAGATAACATACAGGTACAATCTCAACCTAAGCCATTAATTATCCTAAAATAGTGGACAAGTATCTTATTTTCTACCTATCTGGATTTGTCAAGATGACCTAAATTCATGAGCCATTCCTTAGGATTGATTGTTGAATTTTGGTTTAGTTGGTTTTGCTTCCTAGTTGCATGTCGTATGGTTTGATGTGGTTTTGGTGTTAAAATGGATTGAGAAATTAATTAAGATTAATTAAATGAGATTAAATAATTACACCTTATGATACATTAAAATATTAAAGATAAGGTTAATTAATTAATGAGAATTAAATAATTACCTTTGCTTAATAAATAATTTAATTACAAAGTCAAAATTAATTAATTGATAAATTTAATAATTAATTAAATAAAAATAGATTTTAAATGTATGATTCGAGTTAAGTGGTTATTAATTGAGTTACATATTTTAAATTAAATAATGCATATTAAACAACACTTTATTATAAAAGTAGAGCTTAACCTTTTAAAAGAAAATTGAGTTAAAATGACTCAAAGTTGAGAAAATTATAATATAGTTCTTTTAATAAATTAAAGCTGATAAAAACAAGGTTGTAGTTGAGTTATTATTTCTATGATTTGGATATAAGAACTTTATTGTTTTTAACAGTTGAGTTCTATTTTATTATTTTGGAATTGCATTCTTTCAACTTGAGGTTTTGAATTTCTACATTAGACAACTTGGAGGCCATTTGAGGATAATTCAATTAGCTTTTGAAGAATTATCTCTTGAATTTTTTTTAGAGGATTTAAGTTTTGATATTTTTGAAAGCTTTGGGTTTTCAAGATTTTAAATATATTTATTGATTATTAAACTTTTTGGTCCACTTTTTACATACATGTGTGGAATATATGTTGTTTATGCAACAAATACCTTAATGGATAAGTGAAAGTTTCAAATCTAATATGCATCTAGAGAGAGAGAGAGAGAGAGAGAGAGAATTGGCCTATTTTTACATACAACTATGCAATGCATGAGTTCAATTGGTAGGAAATTTGATAAAAAGATGTTTGAGAAAAAAATGTCTCAATACATAATTGACAACTTTAAATCAATCATGTAGCCACAAAGAGATGTAGATAGGAGAAGTGGGGAAATGAGATAGAGACAAAGATACACACACACACATAGATACACACACACACACACACACACACACACACACACACACACACACACACACACACACACACACACACACACACACACACACACACACACACACACACACATACATATACATACACATACACACACACACACACACACACACACACACACACACACACACACACACACACACACACACACACACACACACACACACACACACACACACACACACACACACACACACATAACATTAGAGTTATTTATATAATTGCAAAATCATGAGAAACTAAGTCATGCATGATAAATAAATTATTTGAATCTAAATTCTATTTTTTAAAACTATTTTCTTTCTTATTATTTACATTATCTTTTATTTGATTAGATCAATAAGCATTGTAAAATGCCACCAAAGGCAAATTTTATATTACTAAATTTTAAAGGCTCACAGATTGGTAATGCTGTTTTATTTTATTTATATGTTCCCTATCTAGTGGGCCTTAGTTTACCATTTGCTTTGGGTGTTTAATGCTCCCACCAAATTTGCTCTATAAAGTATGCAACTCAAAAAATAATTTCTAGATGTCATGCTAAAAAACAAAGGAGGGTAATATAGTTAGATAGTCATTTTCCTATTTTTAGCAATACTTAATTAATAAAGTTATATATTTATTAAGTAATATAATTATAAAAATTAAATATGATTCTTGGAATACACACACACATAGACACACACACACACACACACACACACACACACACACACACACACACACACACACACACACACACACAGAAAGAGAGAGAGAGAGTTCTCTCTTTCACTTGGGATAAAGAAAAGATTGATTGCCTTTGAAGATGACTTCTTCTCCTTGTAAAACTTGTTGCCATTGCTTTGATTATTAGAAACCTTCAAAACTAGCTCCTCATTACCCACCAGCTCCATTCCATAAGCTTATAGAATCCCATCCTTCTGCCCATGAATGAACGTCTTAGTAACTAAAGGATTCACACAATGGAGAGTCTTGATATAAGGGGTTAACCCACCAGTGGAAATGGTGCTCCAAATAGATTCTATACTTTACCATCTCTTATAGATAATGGATTTCATCCTATTCCTATCATCACCCATAACTGCAAAAGGGTTAGTCTGCAACACTAGGCTTGGAAGAAAAAACAATAACCATCGAAAAATCATCCATTCCAGTAATAAATATGTCTTCCTGTCATTGTGCATTCACATGTATGAGATCCATGAGCTCCAATTATTACTTAAAAGGCCACCCATTTGCATCATTTCGAATCAGCTTGCTCATCTCCATTGGGATATGATCCGCTACTTCCCAATGCAAACAATGATGACCTGAAACCCCTTTCTTATCAATATAATCCACCACCTAGTTTCTGTCACGTGGTACACATAAGAAATATGGAAATCCTAAAAATCACTAATTATCTCCAAATAATCTTTAATGATACTCTTAATTGTCCAACTCAGAGGGGATAACCCTTTAAGGAGATTTATGATATTCAATGAGTCACTCTCAATCCAAATTTTAAACAAGCCTTTGTCCTTGGCCATTTTCACATCCAGATAGATTGTCGTAGCCTCAACGACATGGTTTTTCTAGATCCCTAAAGGAAGTGTCATTTTCAAAACTAATCTACCTAAATGGTCATGTATCACTCGCCCATATCCTACAAGTCCAAAGTTACCCTTCACTGCCCCATCTATATTAACTTTAAACCAACCCCAAGAAGGTTTCCATCTAATATCTAACCTAGGTTTCTTCTATTTAAAGAGAGGCTGAGATATATTCTAGTTCAAATTCAAACCTTGAGAAATAAAACACTCCTCAGTGGAGGGATCTAAGAGAGGACAAAAAGGAGTAATGTCAATGCACACCCCCTCAAAGTTTTCCTTAATGGCTATCTAAATTATATGACTCACAACCTTTGTCTAGAAATATTTATATCTAAAATTGTTGGGCATAAACAAGTGAGTTCTTTTGATAGTATTCCATGTCTATTTTTTGATTTCAAAGATGGAACAAATATAGTACATTCTTGTTATATTTGATTGCAATCTGAATATGCCTTGTTGAATGAAGATTGCTAATTTTCACTTCTTTTTAGAATTTTTTAGAAAATAGACTTTTGGTCATGTTGACCCTTGTAAGTCTTCCTTGTGTTTCCATGAGATGTGTGATGGATTCCCTCAGAATTCAAAAACTTGGCATAGTGTCCAATCAAGTGGTTTGTGGCTTTAGGGAATTTGTTGATTTCTCTCTATCTTGGTGCTGGAGTGTTTGGGAGTTTTATATCCCCCAATTATTACTTTTTATCTTGCTAGCCTTCCTAATGTTTGAATCAGATATTTTATGGAATCCACAAGAATTTATTCTCTTGGCATAGTGGTTGATTGAGCTATGTGTTATTGTTCCTTTTACTTTGCTTTTTCTCAGTTGTATGCCTTGATTATTTTGGAGTTGAGATATCCTCCTTGATTTTATTTTATTTTTGTTTCTCATGTATTTTTTTTTGAAACGTTCTATTCTTTAGTGGAGCTTTTATGTTACATATGGATGTAGGTTTAGGACCACATCTAGACTTATATTTGAGCTATGCTCCTATGTCGAGGTATGAGTGACCCATAATCTTGGCTTGAGGCCAATTGAGTTTATCTTGTTCCCTTTTGGATTTCAAATTGAGATTTTATTCTTGATTCCTTTCTTGTGGATGCTTATGTTGTTTTTCATCCTTGGCATAGACCAAGATGATGATGTATTTTTTATGTCCTTGTGTAGACAAGTGGACAAATTTGGGTTATACTGTCTTTGTGTAGATGAAGTCCCTATTTCTATCCTTGGATAGCCTAGTTGACAAAGAGCTTTGTATGTCCTTATGTGGATCAAGTTGACAATAAGAAACCTTAGAATAGGTATGTTGAGTATTCATAGTGAGTAGCTCCTTATTCTAAACATAGCCTAGGAATGGCTGCAATGGAGACATTTAGGAGTTTACTTAAAAGTGATAAAAAAATAAAATAATTAGGATAAAACATTAAGCAATATTAATCAATATTCCTTAGATGTCAGTATTGACCCTTGTGTAGGACTTGGAAATCATTGCACCCCAGATGTCATGATTGACCCTTTAGAAGGTAGTAGATGGAACTTGCACCCTAGATGTCAGTATTGACCATTTTGTAGGTAGTCTCAAATGTAAGGATTTATCCTTGTGTGGGAAAGATACTACCTATGGTTAGTAATCTCATGTCCAAGTCTCATAGTGTTGAGAAACACCTTGACGAGTTTGAGATATGTACTTTTGTGATTGATTTTGGATGTTGGTTTACATGTGTAAGATCTCCATGTTTCTTGTATCATGCATTTAATGTTAATATGATTTAGAACAAAAAAGAGGGGGGGTGAATCTATTGTTCTTAGGTCCAGATGTATAAAATAAACTTTCAAAATCTTCAACAACTCAGATCTAACTACCAACAACTAATCAGTCATTACAGAATGCATATCAGAAACATATAACAGTGCAATCCACTATCCAATAGTATTTAACTTGCAAAACATAGAAATGTTCAAACCAAAACATTCACACAAGCATTATTAAAAGGATTTATAGTGGAAACCCAATTTGGGAAAAAAACACTTTGTAACATGCTACTGATATATTCACTCGTCTGAAGTGAGCTCTGTGAAAAGCCAACCCTGTCAAAGGTTTACAAACACACTGCTAGGTGTGACCTGGTTAAAGGATTTCAACAACCCTGTTAGGAGTGCGCCTTGTTAAGGGACTTAAGTAAATTCCATTAGAATGCAACCTTGTTCAAAGGATTTATACAATGATTGTTAGGTCAACCTTGATTAAAGGATTTAAATTGATACAATGGTTAGAAAGTAACAATAGTGTTTGATCTAAAAACATACAACTCACTTTGTAAATAACAGATCCGATTCTTACAAATATATGTTGGCTTATTGACTGTGATCCATTTCCATCTCCATCACTAATCTTCTCAAAAATCCCTTCAAGCAATCACAAATCTTTCTCCTTCAGCCTTTTCTGCTTATTCAGTCAATAACAACAACTCCAGTATCCTCCTTCAACCTCACACTTAGGTTTCCTTAATACCTCTTCGATAGGTCAATTTAACTTTTGCCGCTTAATCTTCTCCTTCGTAAATCTTAGGGTTAGGTCAAATTCATCGAATCCTTCCAACATTATGTTCTTCATCCATCCTTTTGGGAACATCTCAAATCTCTTTATGGAATAACAATAAAATGGTTTACAGTGCATTAAATGCTTCCATATAATCAATAAATAAAGTCAACATGATTTACATAATCCAAGAATTCAAGTATGTTGACTAGGAATTTGAATTCTTCCTAAAATGTAAATTACTAACACTCGATCAATACTATGTTCAACTCCTCGGTCATCATTGGGTAACCTGATCACCATTGAAATTGTTTCCTTGGTTAATACTATCTCCCTCGATAATAAACTAATGTTCGGTCAACACTGAATTTACTCGGCATATACTGGCTCGGTCAACACTAACATCACTCGGCTTAAACTAGATTTCTTCTCTCTTGCTCAGTTAAGCCTACTTGTTTAGTCTTACTTCTTACTTATATAAGCAATACATTATCTTATCATTGTGCCACATAATCAAGTACCCATTGAAGTATCAAGATAACTCAACATTTCCTTAGGAGCTGTTGTTATCACCTCTACCCTAATCCTTCTCAACAACCAAATAGATATAGTGCTTTCTTAGATAGCAACAGTCTTAGCAGATAAGGTTTGACATCAATGACAATACAACAATTACTTCAATTGTAGTTTCCAACAATCTTCCTCTTTGGCATGAATGGAAACACCATATGAATAACACATGAATCACCAACTAATCCAAAACTTGTTCGTACATCAGAAATATTTATAATATCCTTAGCTTCATTCTGATTCAGAATCTCTTAGCCTGCTTGCATGACTGTCCACACAGTAACTTTCACTTGATCTCTTATGTGTTCCTTTCCTCTGAATCTCTCCCTCTTACTTGATCTTCCATGAAGTCTTACCATGTGTTTTCATTTTATTCATCTCCCTCTTTGACAATAATGCCAAAGCAATAATGAAAACATATATCCTTCAGATGCAGATGTTATCTTGTCAGTTTAGTAACAATATGTCTCCCTCTGTCATCTTTTCTTATGATTGATTATCAGCTTTGCTGTACTTTTCATAACTCTAGGCTGCTCCTAAAGTGTGACCTTTGTCTGCATCAATTTGTCAGATGCTCTTTGTAGCATATTTTATGTAGTGCTCCTAGCTTGACTAGGCAGCCTCAGTGAGAGGAAGAACCCCTAATTTGTCACTCAGATATTCATGAGCTTCTTTAGGTAAGGCTTTAGTGAATATGTCTGCTAGTTGTTCCTTTGTATTCACATATTCCATTCTGACCTCTTTATCTTGTAAAAATTCTCTCAATTAATGATACTTGATGGTGATATGTTTGGTCTTTGTGTGCATCATTGGATTCTTAGATATGTTGATAGCACTCATGTTGTCACAGTAGATGACAACTAGTTCAGTGATCTCTTCTTTCATGCCTATCAACAATTTCTTTATCCATACCAAGTTTGAATAGTTCACTACTGCAGCTACATACTTGGCTTCAACTATAGATTGGGAAATGCAATTTTGTTTCTTGCTTGTTTAGGAAACTAATCTCTATCCAAGAAAGAAAGATCCACCACTAGTACTCTTTCTATCATCCACATTTCCTACCCAATCTGCATCAGTATAGACTCTCAATTCAAATCTTTCATGCTTCTTATAGTACAATCCATAATCTGCAGTCCCTTTCAAATATCTCATTATCTTTTTTACAACCATCATGTGAGTTTCCTTAGGATTGGTAGAGAATCTTGCCACAATCCCAATTGATAGAGCAATATTTGGTCTGCTGTGAATAACATACTATTGTTTTCCAATCATGGACCTATACAAAGTCTAGTTTACTTCAGCAGCATCATCATTTTTAGATAATTTTTGTCAGGTAGCCATGGGAGTACTTACTAGCCTTGAATTCTCCATACCAAAGGTTTTCAGTATCTCATTCACATACTTAGACTGGGTTATGAAAATACCTTTCTCCATTTGATCTACTTGTAAACCAACAAAGAATTTTATCTCCCCAAACATTGACATTTCAATTTAGTTTGCATCTTGTTTGAAAATTTCTTACACAGGGCATCTTTTCCAGCAAATATAATATCATCTACAAAAATCTTAGCTAACAATATTCCTTTACCTTCCTCATCTTTCATGTACAGATTGCTTGTATCATTTTTCCTTGAGAATCCAATCTGTATCAAGTAATTGTGCAGCCTCTCATACTATGGTTTGGGGGCTTGCTTTAGTCCATACAATGCCTTATTCAGTTTGCAAACCATGTGTCTCTTGTTTGGATCAACAAATCCTTCAGGTTTTTTAATATACACTTCTTCTTCTAATATACCATTTTAGAATGCAGACTTGACATCCATTTGGTATACCTTGAAATCTTTGTAGGTAGCATATGCAAGTAGAGTTCTCACTCCTAATCTTGCTACAGGGGAAAATGTCTCCCCATAATCTATTCCTTCTTCTTGTGCGTAGCCTTTGCATACCAACCTTTCTTTGTTCCTTGTGATTTGTCCATGTTCATTCAGCTTGTTTTTGAATACCCATTTTGTTCCAATGACATTTTTTTTTTCTGGTCTCGGCACCAAGGTCCAGGTATCATTCTTCTCTATTTGGCCTATCTCTTCATTCAGGGCTTGGATCTAGTCTTTATTTTCTAATGCCTCCCTTGTTGTTGTAGGCTCGAATTCACATAGTAAAAATGTAGAGTCTCTTAACTTGCTTCTGGTCAGAACTCTAGTTTCTTTGTTTCCAATGATTTATTCAGGCTTGTGATGTCTCCTTACATATTGTGCCAAAACAAGTTTTTCTCTCTTTTCTCCTTGCTCTTCAGGTTCTCCAATAAGTTTGTCAGATTCAACTTCTGAATGCTCGACAACCTCTTCCTGATACTCGGCATTTTCTTCCTGTCGCTCAGCATTGTTTTCTTGATGCTCAACATTGCTTACCCAAGACTCTGCATTAGGTGCAAGTTTGTCACTTGCCTCTCCTTCTTCTATATAGACAAAAGATCTATAATCTTTTGTTTCTCTTTTTCTCTCCCGTTCATTTTTCTCTGCATATTCATCAACCTTGACATTTACACTTTCCACAATTTTGTTAGTGTTAGAGTTCGAACACTTGTATGCTTTACTATTTATGGAATAACCTAGGAAGATTCCCTCATCACTTTTAGCATCAAACTTTCTATTTCTATTGTCTTTTAGTATATAGCATTTGCTCCCTAAAATTCTAAAGTACTTTACATTAGGTGCATACCCATGCCATAACTCATAAGGTGTAAGATTTGTACCTTTTTTTATCTGTACTCAGTTTAGGGTATAAATATCTGTACTTATAGCTTCTCTCCAGTACTTGTGTGCAACATTCTTCTCGATCATTAGTGGTCTTACACAATCCATGATAGATTTGTTCGTTCTCTCTGCTATATCATTCTGTGGAGGTGTTCTAGGTGCATACATCTATCTCTTGATTCCTCTATCATTGCAGAACAAATTGAACTAATTTGATATGAATTCTCCACATCGATCACATCTCAGACACTTCAAGTTTCTACCTGTCTCCTTTTCAACCTTAGCCAAATATTACTTAAAAAATTGAAATGCATAAGATTTTTCTTTTAAAAACATTACAGTCATCATTTTGGTGTAATCATCAACAAACAAAATAAAATATCTAGCACCACAATAGCTTTGTACACCCATAGGTCCATAAAGATCAGTATGAACAAAACTTAAAATATTTTCAAAAGTGAAAGTATTTCTCTTGAAACTAGACTTTGTCATCTTACCCAACTGACATTATTTGTGCATTACATTATCAGGTTTCTTCAATCTTGATAGTCCTCTCACTTTCTTCTTTTTACTAATATCTACTAGATTGTCAAAGTTAACATGACATAGCCGCTTATGCCATAACCATAAATCATCAAGTTGTGCAATCAAATATGTCTCTTTAGATAGGTCTAGATAGAACAAATTACCTCTTTTGTTCTCCACTTCCAATCAGTTCACCAGTGGCATCAAATATTTTAGCCTTCCTGTGATGAAATTCCACTCGGTAGACAGTGCTATTAAGCTGTGCAACACTTAGCAGATTATAGTTAAGACGGTCAACACAATAAGAATTTTCACAAGTGATCTTATCAGTTAGCTTAATCAATCCTTTACCCTTAACAAGACATGGTGCATCATTACCAAATTTAACACTTCTACCTTTGTAATGATCTAGGGTATCAAACTTACTTTTGTCACCAGTCATGTGGTGAGAGAAACCATTATCAATAATCCACTTATCATTTTTGTTCACATAGGAAATAAGTGCAATTTTCTCATCCTCATCAGACTCATCTTTCATAGTAACATAGACTACTTCAATTTCAAAATCATCACTATCAGTGTCAGTTTCTTCTTCAGCAATATAGAAAGATTTCTTACCTTTATCTTTGTAGTCCTTGTACCTTCGGTAACATCTGTCTTCTCTTTTATCTTTGTGCTTGCTATCTCTTTCCTCATCCTTTTCATCCCTATTAGGACATCTTGCAGCTATATGACCAACTTTGTTACATGATAAACATATGATAGGGAGCTTACCTTTATACTTTTCTTTTCCACTTTTCAATCTTCTGGCCATAAGAGATTCAAGATCCTCTAGTTCTTCATTAGAAGTGTCACTATCACTTTCACTCTCACTAATGCATCTTTCCTTTCCTTTCATAGACTTATTCAAAACCAATTGCGACTTGAATGTAGATTCAACATTAACAACAATGAAGTTATCATAATTAGAAAGATCAAAAGCAGTAAGCTTACCAAAAAGACCTTCCAGTGTAAGAGCATTGCCAGGGTTACATCTAGATTCTTGAATTGCTGAAATTTTGATGTCATAGATAAGACACAAAATTCTCAAAAATTTTCCAATAATAGTCTCATCATCAATAGTTCCATTAGCTCCTCTAATAACATTTAAAACTTCTTTTATCCTCTCACAATATTGAGCAATATTCTCACCTTCTTGCATTTTCATTTCATCAAATTTACCTCTCAAGCTTTTAGCCTTTTCTCTTAGTACATTTATGTCACCACCATAGATGTTTGCAAGAGTGTCCCACATTTGCTTTGCATTTATGCAATCTTTGATGTCTTCAAATTCAGGATAGCTTAAGGTAGATGGAATCTCCAACATTTCTTGATTGTGCTCTTGTTTAGCTCTCATCTCCTCGACAGTCAGAGGTGCAACAAGTGTAACATAGTCATGCTTAATATAATACTTCGCTGAGTCACCAATACTGGCTAGATGCAGTCTCATTAGACTCTGTCATGCAGGGAAGTTCTCCTTATTTAGCTTCAGTACCTCCTTCTTATACATCCTGATCATTTACTTCAAGTACCTTTAAACTTGTTCTTTGTAAGCACCAACAACTCTGATACCAATTATTTTAATATGATTTAGAACAATAGAGAGGGGGGGGGGGGGTGAATCAGTTGTTCTCAGGTCCAGATGTATAAAATAAACTTTCAAACTCTTCAACAACTCAGATCTAACAACCAACAGCTACTCGGTCATTACAAAATGCATATCAGAAACATATAATAGTGCAGTTCACTATCAAATAGTATTTAACTTGCAAAACACAGAAATGTTCAAACCAAAACATTCACACAAGCATTAACACCAGGATTTATAATGGAAACCCAATTTGGGAATAAACCACTTTGTAACATGCTACTAATATATTCACTCTTCTAAAGTGAGCTCTGTGAAGTACCACAACTAGGTATATTCACACATTGCTAGGTGTGACCTGGTTAAAGGATTTCAACCAGCCTATTAGGTGTGCACCTTGTTAAAGGACTTAAGTACATTCCATTAGAATGCAACCTTGTTCAAAAGATTTATACAATGACTACTAGGTCAACCTTGATTAAAGGATTTAAACTGATACAATGGTTAGAAAGTAACAACAATGTTTGATCTGAAAAAATACAACCCACTTTGCAAATAATAGATCTGATTCTTACAATTATATGTTGGCTTACTGACTATGATCTGGATTTCCATCTCCATCATTGATCTACTCGAAAATCCCTTCAAGCAATCACAACTCCTTCTCCTTCAACCTTTTCTTCTTATTTAATCAATAACAACAACAACTCCAACATCCTCTTTCAACCTCACACTTAGGTTTCCTTAATACATCTTCGATAGGTCGATTTAACGTTTGTCACTTAATCTCCTCCGTAGATCTTAGGGTTAGGTCAGATTTATCGAATCCTTCCAACATTATGTTCTTCATCCATCCTTCTGGAAACATCTTGAATCTCTTTATGGAGTAATAATAAAATGGTTTATAGTGCATTAAATGCTTCCATACAATCAATAAATAAAATTAACATGATTTACATAATCCAAGAATTCAACTATGTCGACTAGGAATCTGAATTCTTCCTTAAATGTAAATTACTGACGCTCGGTCAATGCCGTGTTCAACTCCTTGGTCATCACTGGGTAGCCCGGTCACCACTGAAATTGTTTCCTCAGCTAATATTGTCTTCCTCGGTAATAAATTGATGTTTGGTCAACACTGAATTTACTCAGCATATATTGGCTTGGTCGACACTAATATCACTCGGCTTAAACTAGATTTCTTCACTTTTGCTTGATTAAGCCTACTTGTTTAGTCTTACTTCTTACTTAGATAAGCAATAAATTATTTTATCATTGTGCCACATATTCAAGTACCCATTTAAGTATCAAGATAACTCAACCTTTCCTTAGGAGCTATTGTTATCACCTCTTCCCTAATCATTCTCAACAACCAAATAGATATAGTACTTTCTTAGATAGAAACAGTCTTACCAGTTAAGGTTTGACATCAATGACAATACAACAATTGCTTCAATTGCAGTTTCCAACATTTTATACTTGCATTGGATTATTGTATCTCTGTAAGAGACAATGCATCTTCTTGGTGTGTGTGTTGCTCACTCACTTGTGTGTATACTATGTGTTTGTGGTCGGGTTGCTATCTCTGCAAGCACGGTGTGGTGGGACTAGTGTATAGATGGTAGGCTTCCTCTAGACTTATTGTGTTCAAGCATAGAGAGCTCCATATTGTACATATTTATATGCTCTTCAATTATGTACATAGAGTAGCTTCAACAATGTATATGCACTTGATATTTTATGCACATGTATCTATTTGATCTCAGTGTAGTTTATTGTTTTATGCTATTGATTGCAATCGAGTGGATGATGCCTCAATATCCAGTACTCCTCAGTGTGGAGAAATATTTCATTTTATGAAATACATTGGTATCGACAAGCCTACCTAAACTTACCTACAAATCATATATAGATATTAATAAAGATCGACTAAAAGATATATATATATATATATATATATATATATATATATATATCACATTAAAATTATTTATATAATTACAAAATAATAAGAAACTAAGTTGGTAATGGTAAAGAAATTTTTTGAATCTAAAGTCTATTTTTTAAAACTATTTTCTTTCTTATTATTTACATTATCTTTTATTTGATTAGATCAATAAGCATTATATAATGCCACCAAAGGCGAATTTTATGTTACTAAATTTTAAAGGCTCGAGGATTGGTAATGGTGTTTTATTTTATTTATATCTTCTCTATCTAGTGGGCCTTAGTTTACCATTTACTTTGGGTGTTTAATGTTCCCACCAAATTTACTCTATAAAGTATGGAACTAAAATAATTTATAGATATCATGCTATAAAAACAAAGGAGGGTAATATAGTTTGATAGTCATTTTCCTATCTTTAGCAATACTTAATTAATAAAGATATGGATTTTTTAAGTACTAGAATTATAAAAAATAAATATGATTAGATTGGAATATTTTAAAAATAAGTCTTAATTTTGGTAAATACTATATAATGATATATGCATTTAAGAGATTTAAGCTATCAATATGCATTTAAGAGATTTAAGCTATCAATATGCATTTAAGAGATTTAAGCTATCAATAATTATAAATCATTTGTAAATTTAAAAATGTTATTCTAATTTTTGATCTATAAAATTGATTGACTATTGCTACAACCAATCTTTGTCACATTTTCCAAGAAACATCCTACATCATTTTAGATATACTATGCTTGAATGGAATGAACATTCAAATATCTAATATCATATATTTTAATATTATATTAAGCTTGTATCATAAGTTTTAATAAAAAATAAAGAATTAACATAATATAATACAAATCTGAAAAAAGAGTAACTAGTTGAATGAACGCCCTTAGAATTAAATAAAAACACTTAATTAAGGGATTCATTATCTGAAACTGCAAAATATTATTTCAAAACTAATGATGCAAAAATGAATGAATCTTCTGTTCTCTTTTCTACTGACATGATTTTTATATTTAGAAGATAAATTGATTATTAAAGACGAATGTGTTCTACATTTAATAGCAATTCTTAAAACTAAAAGGAAAGAGTAACATTACACAAGTCAAACAGCTCAATATTATCATTTCATTCAAATCAAAGAGTCTAATATTGAGGAAAGAAAATTGAAATCATTGAAAGCCTAGAACAAAAGTAAAACTTATGTTCAAATAGTTGCTTCTTGAAAAATATCCTATCTGGATTCATATTTTCTTGAAACATGAAATAAAAGACATTAAAATAACTGTTATAAAATTTACATATAAAGGTGACAGTAAAATTCCTGACCAGCTTGTAAATACAACATATACTGGAAAACTTATGCACATTAAAAGTATTTATTTAAATAAAATAAAGTTGAGCCTCCATTTCAATCCTATTAATAAATTAAAAATGCACAAACAAAGAGCTACTAAATCATTTATAATATCAGTTGGCAATGTTCTCTTTCATAACAGAAGTTTTTTGTCTGTCAGGTTGTGTTTATAAATGGTTTTAAGCAATGGTGGAAACAAGTACAGAAGGCTTCCATCCCAATCTAATTATGTCTTCAGAGATTTCATAAAAAACAATTTAAAAAATTACATGAAAAATTTAAGCCTAAAACAAAAAATTAAATACTAAATATTTCAAAATTTAAAAATAAATTTAAAAATATCAGAATAGAATAAAATCATGAAGAAAATTAACTTTGATCCAATAAAAAAAATTCGATTACAAATACAACTTAAGACCACAATCTAAAAAAATAAATTAAATCTCTCTTATAAAAAACCATCCATTTTAATTAATAAATATAAAACACATATTAAATGAATTCGGAATATACTGAGTTCAGGAATAAGAAAACAAGCTAAAGCCAAGAAAAACATCTAGTGCTTAAAAAATCTTGTAAGGAATAACAATTTTGATGTCATTCAAAGCTTATCATGCTAAGAATAAAATTCTCTACTCTATATCAGTGATTGTCCACACTCCCCGCATTCCTGGGGTGTGGACAATCAAGTATTCATAGTCGGTCTCTTTGCCCCACAAAAATGGTCTCAGCGTCTCATTTCCAATCTTTTTCCAACATGACCACGAACCATCTATCACAAACTGCCACATGCAAAACTGCATAGAAACTTTTGCATCTCTATTACGTATTACCAAATCATCTAGTGGACGACCTATCAGAATTGTGCCTACAGGTACTGTCCAATCACCTGTACGCATTGTGAGTATATATGAGCCCTTCCATGGAAACAGACCGTGCATTGCAGACTCGTCTTCACCTTTCAAGCTTTCCACTCCTTCCGGTAATGGCACAATTCCATTAAATACAATTTAAAAAACAATTTAAAGAATTACATGATAAATTTAAGCCCAAAACAAAAAAAATAAATACTAAAAATTTCAAATTATTAAAATAAATTTAAAAATATCACACTAGAATCAAATCACGAAGGAAATTAAATTAGATCCAATACAAAAAAATTCTATTACAAATACAACTTAAACTTAAGACCACCACCTATCAAAAAAATCAAACCTCCCTTAAAAAATACCATCCATTTTAATTAAATGACATAAAACACATATTAAATGAATCCGGAATATATTGAGTTCAGAAATAAGAAAACAAGCTAAAGCCAAGAAAACATCTATGCTTAAAAACAGGAAGGTGGCATAATTCCACAAAAAAGGTGGAATTTGCCAAATTCTCATTTTGGACCAAAATGGGAAGATGGCCGTAGAAAAATGCATCTTCCCGTTTTCAAATTTCAGCCATCTTCCAGCAAACAAACGGACCCTTAAGGAATAACAATTTTGATGTCATTCAAAGCTTATTAAGCTAAGAATAAAACTCTCTACTCTATATCAGTGATTGTCCACAATCCCCGAACTCCTGGGGTGTGGACAACCAAGTATTCATAGTCGGTCTCTTTGCCCCACAAAAATGGTCTCAGCGTCTCATTTGCAATCTTTTTCCAACATGGCCACGAACCATCTATCACAAACTGCCACATGCAAAACTGCATAGAAACTTTTGCATCTTTATTACGTATTACCAAATCATCTGGACGACCCATCAGAATTGTGCCTACAGGTACTGTCCAATCACCTGTACGCATTGTAAGCATATATGAGCCCTTCCATGGAAACAGACCGTGCATTGCAGACCCGTCTTCACCTTTCAAGCTTTCCACTCCTTCCGGTAATGGCACAATTCCATTCAACAAGCAATAGTTCATCACTTGAATACTATTTTCACGAACAATAAGTGGCCTCAAGAATTCCCATGTGTGAAGTAAATTGTTCCATTCTCTGCACACTCTGCGAAAGCGGATGACAGAGCGAAGTGGAAAGAAAGGTAGTAATTTATCAATTAAGTGCCGTGGTATCAAATCCCACGACATCATTTCTTCTTCCTCCTTTCCCTTTCCTCTCTTGTTCTCCCGCTCCACTTCCATGTTAGATATTTGGTTGGGATATTATGAGGAGTAACTTGGCTTGAAAACCTAAAGAATTGATAGTGATTTTCCAGCGAATTCGGTATTTGTATTTCTGTGGGCGTGTCTTTCGCTATTGAGTAACTTGGCTAGAAAACAAATATGAACTGAATAAGATTTGGTTTACGGTTTTGTATGAATGCGTATTTCTATGTTGAATAACTTGGCTTATGTTGTGATTCAGCCGACTTGAAAGTAAAAATATTATGAAAGATTTTTTCTCAATTACTTTAGGCCCCGTTTGTTTGTGGGAATTGGAATTTGAGACAAAATCTGATTATCTCAAAATCAGGTTTTGAAATTTCGGTTTTGTGTATTGGGAAAATAGTTTGGACCGTTTGGTTCACCCGGAAGATGGCTGAGACAATCTATATTTTACGTTTGGTTGCCATTTTTGAAATTGGAATTGGAAGTGAGAAATTCTTATTTATGTGTTTAGTTTGCAATTTCAAATTGGAATTGGAATTACATTATCCATTTTCTGTGTTTGGTTCTACATTTTCAATTGAAATTAGAATTTGACAAGAAAATTTAAATTTTTATAATAATTATAAAATGTTTTAATTTAATATTTTTTTTTTGTTGTCCATTTTTTATTTATAGTTTTTTTTTAATTAATTTATATTTTTATATAAAAAATCATAAACAAAATTTAATATTTTTTTTCAATATTGTGAACAGTAAACTTAACTTTTTTTAATAATTTTATACATTATCATAAACAATATTATAACAAGAAAGTAATTATAGCATTACTCGATATCACATCAAAATATAAATAAGTCATCTAGTCCACATATATATCTATTTCTGCATAATGACCCAACAAATGACCCAACAAATGACCGAACTAAATAGTACGATTGTTGCACAAAGTAAACATCGTAAAAATATGACATCGACTTTATACATAGCCTCCGCTTTTGCAATAGCTTTCTCATGCGCTTTGCAAGACTTGCACTCGTCATCCACAACAGATATATGTGGAGAACGGGCAGATGATGTAGACAGCGACGGGGTGTCATTGGCCCACCAAAAGTACTAACATCCACCGCCATCCTACAATACAAATCTAAGTTAGTCTCACTATAATGACTAATATTTATTCTTTGTAAAAATTTAAATATTGTGCAATTAACAACCTTTTTCTTATTTTTGCAACTCCAAAATTTACGATCTGGATTATCCCATGTATGTGACGTCTTCAACACGCAATGCGATCCATCACCACACTCACACATAGGGACATTAATCATAGCCATCAACACTGTATCAAGCAAATTTTTGTTCATTCATACTATTTTTGTTCATTCATATATAACAACATGACTATATTCTATGAGTACAAATTGAAAAAGTTTCATTTATGTTGATATTAAAAATTTATAAAAAAAATATAATGACACAACTATAGCATCAGATAGAAGTTTTGGGGAAGAACAATATCCATGAACTGAATGGTGGTGTGAAAACACACCGTTAAATAAGAAAATGCAAAGAAATCCACGCCCTATGCCCTTATGCCCCACATTCGATGAAAAACCATCTCATATCCCACTCATTCTTCCCATTACTTTCTGTATTGTTAGATGGTCAATCCTGCATCTACAAAGTAAACATGATAGAAAAATTAAAACTTGTTTATTTTTAAATGGAATACACCGAGGAGTACCATCAAAAATATTGACCGTTTACAAACATGAACAATAAACAATCATCAGATAGCTCATTTTTTATCATCATATGTGGATATTTTTGGCATCAATATTTCAAATAGCTTCTAGATTCGATTGTGTAGATAGTTATGGATCACACTCTGTGATTCATCATCAGGATGAAAGAGACCAAAATGATTGCAACAGACCAAAATTATAGACTTTTCTTTCAATCATTTTTCTCTCTTCCATCCTGATGAAGGATCACAGAGTGTGATCGTAAACGTTGATGCCAAAAATATCTACAAAATTGAATCCAGAAGCTATTTCAAACATATTTAATGTCAGCATATGTGTAGTCTCACTTTATCATCATATGTGTAGTCTCAAAACTATCCATTTATGTTTCTGTACCTATCACGTGGTTTTTAAAAATGAATGAAAAATGAAAAGAAATTGAAGATGAAATAGAGCATTGAACAAACTAGAATTATTTAACTTAATTTCGTAATGCAACAATAATAACAAGATGGTTAGGGTATATACATACAGAATCATGAACAATATAGTCGTCTACCAAAACACATTTATAAAATCATGTCTGAAGAACTAGAAATGGATAGTTATGAGACTACACCTTAACAATGCATTAAATGAAGCATTCATCATGTGATACTCCTTCGTGTATTCGACTTAAATATGTTAAAAACAACAACACTACCAAATGCAAGCTAATATGTAAAAGCACATTAATGAAAACAATGGTTAAGGGAGGGCATGCTTGTTTGTCCATTAATTTAACAAGATCTTGCAATGCCAAAACATTAAACCAATATGCACCAATATGCAAAAATACCATATCCACACTATCAATAAGTAACTTTGAAAGCAAGGCATACATGCAACAACTAGTGCACTTAATTGGTGTCATAGCTAGGGACACAACTATTACATTTTGCAACATAAAGAAATATTTAAGCTCATAAAATCCATAAATATTCCACATTGGATCAGAACTCCAAATTCCAAGTTTCACAATATGTTAATTATGATCAAAACACAGTTTTGGAGATGACTGCCATTGATGGACCACTGAAAGCACTCAAAATTCAAAGGACAAGAGAGAAACAAGGTTTCCTACCTTGAAGTGGAGAGAAAAACCAAAATGGAGAGGAAGACATGCACACTCTGTGAAAGCCAATGTAATCACTAGCAACACAAAATAATCTTGGCATGGATCCAACGAATTAACACAATCTCCCCAAGTAAGTAGAAATTAGATTTCTGACAGTGAATATACTATTCTGTAACAACATAAGTATACAATCCAATCAGTGGATAAACTTAACAACATCTTGAACATGCAATGCATCTTTAGAACATTAATCACAAAGTATCCTATGCTAGTGGCTGTGAACATCAATCACAAAGTATCATTTCTTTTCCAGCTTGTCTATATTTTTATGATGTTGATTCATCTGTAAGAAATGATACTTTGTGATTGATGTTCTAAAGATGCATTGCATGTTCAAGATGTTGTTAAGTTAATCCATTGATTGGACTGTATGCCAGTGGCTGTGAACATCAATCACAAAGTATTGTTTCTTAATAGATGAATCAACATCAACATTGGACTTCACGAAGTATATAGAATGACTTGTGATCCTAAAATTTTCACTTAAAAAGGAATCTGTATCACTTCCCTTGAAATATACTTCTCAATCCTGATATGTATAATAGAATCTACCTTTTTCCATATCATTCTAAACCATCATCATCAACCAAGTTACCCGTAAGAAGCAGCATTTGAGAGTTTAAATAACAAACAGTTAATTAAATTTGAATTAACCCTTAAACTAAAAATAGCTGGCATCTAAAAAAAGCATATAGCTTATGGTCTCATGATTCATTTTCTATATACACTATTGTTTCTTATTTTTGTAACAATACAAATTAGTGAAGAATTCTTATTGAATTAGTTGTCGAACACCCATCAATTAACTTGTAAATTAAAATTTTGCACTGAAATATTAAATCTGCCTATATACTAAATCAAATGGACAATTCATATGTTAACAGTTTCATTTCTGAATTTTTTTAAAGATGGTGATGGTGAATTTTTTTATAGATGGTGAATTACTTTAACAACCATTCTTCAGAGCAGAAATTGTGTAGATTTTCATGATTCTTTCAAGTCTATATGTTGGGAAAGCATTCTCTTCTTGGCCATATGTTTCCTGCTGCAATTCTACTATGCTCAAATTTATGTCTGTGTAGCCCAGATGATAAAAATAGAGTTTTTTGGCTTTAGCAATGGAAAATATTTAGAGATCCTGCCAAATGGATACTGCCCACATTTTGAGAATGAAAAAAATTTAGAGATTCTGCCAAATGACCACTGCCCACATTCTGAGAATGAAAAATTTTAGGGTAATATCCAAAGAGAGGATCTTGTTAGAATATTTGATGCCTTGGACATTAACAAAGATGGCAGTGTAAGTGCAGAGGACATATTGGGTCTGCTTGAAATGCTTGGGCTTCAGTACCTTTGTGATGATGATATGAAGATCATGATGGGTTTGTAGGAACATATGAGCTGTAATGATTTCTGCAAAGTTTTCCTAAGTCTGTGGGAGGAAGCTGAATCTGAAGAAAGCATGCATGAAGGAGAGTTGAGGGAAGCCTTCTCTATTTTTGATAAAGATGGTGATGGTTTTATCGAAGTTTATAATCTTTAGAATATCAATCACAAAGTATCATTTCTTATAGATGAATCAACATCATAAAAATATAGACAAGGTTGGATGGTTGTACCCTTACGGGAAGTGATATGGTCTTTAGGAAACCAATTTACATTTCATTATCTCAGAATATATTTGATAAACAAAAACTATGTTTGATAAACAATCATCAACCATAAACAATCATAAACAATCATCAACGAAAACACAATTGTATCAGTGTATGTGAACAAGTATGATAATGTTTCAACTCATGATAAAGTTTGATAAAGTATGTAGAAAATAACTATAATCCACGATATGTGTCTACAATCCAGTCCACTCTCTCGTCCTCAATCATCAACAAGAACCATTTGGCTCTTTCACGTTCACCTGCAAAAGTTTTGTATACCCTCAGGAATACACCTCAACTCAATTCGGAGATGGATTTGAGAGCATTATATGCATCCGTCAAAGCATTTTCATGAGAAGATTCATCAATTTTGACAAGGTGAACATTGCTCATGCCCTCTTTTATTTTCTTCATTGTTTCACACATGGAATCCAAGGAAGCGGCCATACTTGCCTTCCTCTTCTTTCCCAACTTTTTGACTAATGATGTAGGAGTCCCTCTAGTACTTGTTGTTGCAGTGGACTGATTGGAATGATAAGAGTCTTGATCCAAATCAACAGCACTATCAAGATGTATATTGAAACCAAGGTCCTCTTCATCATGCACATTGAATGGCTCTTCCATAGGGTTCCCTTCTTCAGTCTCAAGGGCCATGGTAGCTGCATTACTTTTAGCAATGTCATTACCCACAATTGCACCCAATTCATTGAAGTACTGGATGGGCTGCCTCTTATACACTTTGGCATTTTTGAGCTCTCTTCTCTACATGTTGGCATAAATAAATGGATTAGGTTCTTTTCCTTTCATTATTAACTTTAAAAGAAGGCAATATTATTTCCATCAAAATAGTAGAGAGATCACCCTACCTTCAGAAGCTCATCCCACACACTATCCTCAGCATCCATGCACTGAGTTGCCTCATTCCAAGAAAAACCACTTGTATTCCTTAGCTCTTTCATCACTTTATAGGCAAGCTTCCAGGTTTTCAACTTATTTTTGAAGTTGTCCTTTGATAGATTGAGGTTCATATCAACGTTGAACCACCTCTCAATTGTAGACCATGCTTCTTTTTTGAAGCCTCCGTCATATTTTTTGCCTAGTTGTACTTGCTCAAGGAGCAAGTCTAGAAACTTGCGTTCCATTTCCTTTGTCCACATTATCTTCTTCGAGGAAGGAGATATCTAGCTCGTGTTACTAATTTCATCCATGCTCATTATTAATTCTGTGTATGTCATGCTGTGTATACAAATTGTTGTTAATGGTATCAAAGTATCGTCATACATCAATTTACTCAAATAAAACACATTGACGAGCATACAAGTCCAATACTTGTAGATAGAAAGAGAAGAAAAAGAAAACCATCATGTATATCAAAGTATCTTCATACATCAGTTTAATCAAATAAAACACATTCACCCATACAAGTCCAATACTTGTAGATAGAAAGAGAAGAAAAAGGAAACCATCATGTATATCAAAGTATCTTCATACATCAGTTTACTCAAATAAAACACATTGACCCATACAAGTCCAATACTTGTAGATAGAAAGAGAAGAAAAAGGAAACCATCATGTAGTCTTGACTCATACAAGAATAACTATTCTTGAAATTTGTACTCTTCCCACATTCTACTTGCTATATCATCTCAAAACTATGCCCACTAGTCTCCATCACGCCGAGACAACCCATATGTCTCCAACATTGGTACATCTATCCCATCACGATCATCTTCCTCTTCAATGATAATTTCTGATGGAATGTCATCCTCTAACGTAATGTAGTTGTGTAGTATGCAACATGCTAATACAATATGGGCTTGTGTCATGATAGGATAAGATGTAGCATGCCTCAGGATTGGAAAATGCTACTTGAGAATACCAAATGTATGCTCTACTGAGTTTCTAAGAGAGGAGTGTCGATGGTTGAACAACTCTTCTCGAGAGTTTATTGGATTCTCTCTTGAAAACTCCTTCAGATGGTAGCGTGTACATCGATAAGGAGCAAGAAATCCAGGTGCATTGGGATATCCAGCATCCACTAGAAAATATTTTCCTACATAAATAAAGTATATTATTAAAACATGAAACATTGATTGTACCCTTGAGTATATTAAACTATGATTTGGTTTACCAGGGGGAACACCAAGAAGATCTGCTCTTGACAGAGCTGAAGCTAGAACACGACTATCTGCGAAAGACCCTTCCCAACCAGCAAGGTAGTACTGAAACTTATGATCGAAGGAACACACACCCATAACATTTTGCGACAGGTTGCCTGTTCTATCACGGTATTTACTCTGCATGTTGACATTGATGGTGACTGGTATATGGGTTCCATCGATAGCTCCAACACAATCATATACGATATGATACAATCATCAATTCTACGGTCAACCAATAATATGATAAGGATAAAAATCCGTACAAGAAATTTGTAACAACACAATAATTACCTTGAAGAATGGATCAAAATGTCCATTCCCACTAATTTCAGGAGGAGTGTTTGGACTAGGTGGTAGAAAGCAATCCTTGTGGAGTCCTAAGATAGCCCTCAACACCTTGTGGAAGTATTGGCTGATTGTCTCTCCTGAGTGCCCAAAGTTGTGGGCAATCTTGCTGTTCCTCAGATTGTGGCCAACGGTGTGGAGGAACATCACAAGTTGTTCTTCTAACGTCAAGTGTATCATATCTGTCAAGGTTCCTTTCAACCTTAGGATAGTAGCTAGATGAAAGAAGGCTCCCCTACTCATGCGAATTTTATCATGACAATCCACATCATTGGAATGAATAACCATTCTATAAAAAAGAATTTCCTTTTCTTTTTCATTTACCCATTTGTGCATTGCCTTCTCGGAGCACCACTACTGTGGCTACGACAACACAAGCAATAAGAGCTATGAGAAGCCGAGAATATGTGGTCTCCATAGCTACTCTTCCTAGAACATCAATATTCTTGATAGGATACATCAATGGCCTGAAATGTGGACAAACACAATGATTTCAGTGAGGAGATATTGGTAGCCTATTGTTCATGTTCTATTTTTCTAACTCTTTTCATGAAAGTATTCTACAAATAAAAGTGATTTTAAGACATTTTATAATCAATGTTCTTTGGTTAGTCCTAATGATGATCTTTTCTTCCCATACTTCAACTACATGGGATGCAGACAATATCTTAGATTAACCTTCAATGGCCTTTACATGAATCCCTACAGGTGACTGTGGTAGCTAACTAGTTGATAACATTCGAAGTGATTGTGGTCATAGAAGAGTGAGATATAGGTGCAACTCTTTTTATGAAATTGAAAGTATTCTATAAATAAAAGTGATTTTAAGACATTTTAGAATCAATGTTAATTAATAGTAGAGATAGGTGCTATAGTCTTTAGAAGTATCTAGGAGCAAATGTCAATGAAATTGTATTTATCATGAATATGTTTCGGTTAGATTTAAGAATTTTGTTGTAATATCTTGTTTTATCAATGTTTTGTCTTATCAAAATAGGGAGTTAGAGAAAAGAAAATAGACTCTTTTGATTATGTATGATTTCAAATAGTGATGAAAAAGATCTCCATAGTCAAATTCACATTTTCAAATTGTATCAATATGAATTATAAAATTCTAATGTCTTTTAAGAATTTTGTTGATCTCATTCTTTATATTTCTAAATTTCTGCCATCCATATATACTAAAAAATTCTTCTTGGATGTTTGAATTTGACTATTTGTATCTTACTCTATCAACATTTCAAATCATATTATATGATTCATTATAATACAATGAATTAGAGAAGAGAAAATATAGTATCTTGATGAGTATAGAGTATGGTTGGAAATGTTAATAGAAAAAGATATAGTCAAATCAAGAAACTCAAATTACATCAACATGGACTGTAGAAGCCTAATGTCTTTGAGAATTTTGTTGGTCTCATGCTTTAAATTTATAAGCTTCTATCATCCATATATTCAAAAAAAATTTCATTTTGAATTTTTGAACTTGACTGTGATCTCTTCCCAATAATGTTTCAAATTAGATTCTATGATTCATCATTGAGATAATGAGTTAGAGAGGAGAAAATACAATATCTTGATAATGAGTCATAGAGTACGATTTGAAACATTGCTGAAAAAGTATACACAATCAAATCAAGAAGCTCAAATCAAATCAACATGAACTGTAGAGATTCTTTTGATCATCAAAAGGGTTATCATAAAAATCATACCAAATACACAGATTGTGGTTGACGATAAAAAAAAACTACTGTAGGTACTTTATTACAAGTTGCAATAAGTTTTTATATGAGTTACTGCAACTCTTTGGATAATCAATATCATAAGCACAAATTGTAATAAAGTACCAGTGTGCTTCCTTACTTAAAACTAATACAAGAACACCCCCAACCTAGCATCCCTCATTTCTTGTTAATTTACTAATTTCAAGATGCAACATCCTAGTTAGTGATATGGATTGAACCTAAGTCCAACCTATGACTTTGACTAGCATAAAATCATGTGTATAATGTAATCTCTCAAAAATCATGTGCCCTTAATTTAGATCTTAATGATCCTCAAATAGAACTTAACAAGTGTATATTGTAATTGTTGAAATGTACATGCTTATTTTGCTTGCAGTTCAATAGATCATAACAACAACAATAGTGGTGTTAGAACTACAAGTACTTTGAACAACCAATATTTGGAGAATTTTATTATGGAAAATACTACTATTTTTTTATTTTCTTTTCAAATATCTTGATCCTCAAGTCTCCTATCAAAATACTAGTGAATAACTTCATTGGTACAAGTTGTATTTCAAATTTGCACCCCTCATCTAATTTTAACCATCAAGCTTGTTCTATCTTCACTGGACCTAGTGATACAATTTCTAATTTCCTTCCTTCCTAGACCACTCTGCCTAACCACATTGAGGGTAATTATCTTACTCGATTACTTGACAATGCTACTTGCGCAATGTCAACTATCTTTTGTGACCCACTTGCATTAGATGCACTCAAAGAAGAAGTCAAAGAGGTTGATACAAATAATACTTATCCAACTATAGATTTATTGTCCAATCAAATAGTTAAGAAATACTTTCTAGTCTTAGATCTCAATAATCCTAACAAAGAAAATGACAAGAACAATGCAAATCATGTTAACACTCAGTACATGCTCAATGCAATTATTTATCTATCCAATGCTATGAATGGTCTATCTAACTTTCAATTGCAAATGTAGACAACTTGGCAGGCACTTAATCTAATTGTCTACACATAAATGAAATCAGTAGCATGAACTTTAAAACCATCTCATGTTTGCATGTTTTTTCCATAATAATGAACTATGATAATAGTCAAAGCCAACATATTATGTTGCTAGATATTTAGCTTTCATTAGTATTGTTATAGAATCAATTAATTTACTAATAATTTTTATTTGGCAATATATTATAGATAATGCAAAACTTATTGATAGTTTTGTTCTATCTGAGCTCCTATGTGATGTAAAGATAACATGTTATCCAACAATATGGACATAGTTGATTTTGATTCAAGGATGGAAGACATGTTTGGCACTCAACATTTAAAGACTAAAGATTACCAGTGTATACTGTAACCAGTATACACTTGTTACAGTATAATATGAAGAGTTTAGATCTTATAATGATCCATCGATGCAAACTAATTATCGCCAAAAAAGAATTCTTCAACTGAGGATTAACAAATTTAATAGCAATGTAAACTGTTATAGCGTAAGAAATAGCATTGGGCTAATGCTGGATCTTGGGGATCATGTGCCCTTTTAAAAAACTAGAATAATTTCCATCAAAGTGTTAAGTTGATATGTAGCTACATTATCCATTGGTTTGTGTTCATGGAATGATTGATATATGTTAAGTTGATATGTAGCTACATAGCAATGATTGAATAATTTACAACAACACAAACCAGTGGATAATGTAGCACATGGAGTGATCGAAGCACCCCGGGTGTGGTTTGGGTACACACTCTGCATACCCACAGCACACCTGATGCACTCGGGGCGCATCCTGTGGTACCAACGACACACAATGTGCATATCCAAACCCAGACACACATTCGGTAAAACCCTAGCTCGAAGCATATGGTTTATTTAGAATAGTGTTAATGGTTTATTATGAAGAAGTAAAATATGCAGCATTCTGTCATTTGCGACCAGCCATGAAGCAAAGTCCAAAATTAATTGACCCCGCTTTGTCTTCACTACTTTACGCACTAAAATACAGACACATTGGTTTGCAATCGCTATTACAGCCCAACAGCTTAAACAAAGTAAACAAGCAAAATGCTTCGAGCTAGGGTTTTACCGAAAATACTTGGAAATGGTGCAGCTGAATACAAAAATGACCAGTCGAGCTGCAAATGCGAAGCGCCAGTGACAACCCTGCTGAGAATGAGCTGCAAATGCGAAGCGCCAACAATAACCCTACCAAGAATGTGCTGCAAATGCGAACTGTCAGCGACAACCAGATGAAAAATGAAAACCCCAAAATGAAAACCCCAAAACAAATGCGAGAATTTCGCGGACCCGACAGATTATAAAATTTGCCACGATTTTTGTCAAAACCAGATTTTGGTTTTGAATTCCACCTCTTCGGTGGGAAGATTGTGTCGCTCGTTTTAAGGCCTAAACCTGGTTTTCACCGACATAACCCGATTTGCATATTGGGGTTCCAAATTGCGGATTTCGTGAAAATCGAAAAGTGTCACCACCAATTCCGGTCCAATTCCCACAAACAAACGGAGCCTTAGAGTTTTTGGGGAAAGTATTAAATAGCTAAATTTAAATTTTATTAAAATAAAATTGCAAATACCTAACCACCACAAAAAACCCGCTCTTAACTATTTAGGTGTGATTTGAGGAGAAAAGAGGACGTATATGTAGCTGCTGGACGGTTGATGAATTTTGTAGGCCATGTTTTTCAGACAACCACAAGCTGTCTGATACACAGGAAAATCATTCATGAAGAGCTGACGTGTTACCATTATCCACGGGACACTCGGAAAGTTCTGGATGGAACATGTATTGCATTTTTCGAGCAGATTCACGAACCCTGGTTTTCCACAGCAGATTCACGAATCCTGGAAAATCACAGCTATGCATGCATTAACAAAATAATTTAAAATTTGGTGATTCTTTGATTCCTTGCCGCCGCAATACATGTCGTGTGGGAAAAATTTTCATGAGTTTTTATGAAATTAGCAGATAAGGCCAAAGATGGAAAGGAATGGAGGAATTGACTACAGAGATGAGAATGGAGGTACAGATTTTTCAGAACAAGGGCTATACAGACAACTTAGATAGAAAAATAGATTATGAAGGGAAGGCAAATCCTAGACAAGATTCATTTTCAAACAGAAGTCACAAGAAAGAAAAAAAAAAGAAAATTCTTGGCAATTTTATGCAATTAGGACCAGAGGGCATCTATATTTTCAACTTAAATATAGATGGACAAAAGAAGACGAAGATTGTTTGGAAGATTTTCAGAAAAAAGCTTTAAAAAAAATCACAAATCTATTTTCACTCCATGCTAGGGCACAAGATGTGTATGACATGGGGAAGAAAGGGCTTAAGGTAGAAGCATGGTCGTCGCTTTATTGAGATTTTTTCCAAGAACGAACTAAATATTGAAGCAGATGCAGGAAGGGCATAACAGGGATAAATCTCAAGTGGGAAATTTTGCAAATGGAAAGGGATTGACTCATAAAGGGTGTCTTCATTCAAAAAATAGAAGAGGAAGGCAAAATATTCCCCGCAATATTCTTTTTAATAACCAGATCTGTCATTTATTTCTCAAATCAGATTCATTCAAGAATATCATTTTCTGAGGAGATTGTCGAACCCCACATCAGTCATCTAGTCAGAAAGCATTAATTTGTAATTTTCGGAACATTTCTATTTCATTTAGTGAGCTTTCAGGGTAGATAGAAGAAAATTGGTTAGATATGGAAAAGTTAGCATTTTTAGATAGAGAATTTTTTTAATTCTAATGAAGATAAGGATAGAGTCTAAAAAAATAAGTGTTGGTTTTATAGAAGTTCAAGACTTTATATGCAAATTTGGATCCCAAATTTTTACATTGAGAAGTTGAATATTAAGTTCATTTCATTTTGGGTTCAATTCCAGAATTTACTTCTGAAATATAGAAATGCAAACATTAAGAATTTATAAGTAAAAAAATTGTAAATCTTCTTAAAAATTGATCCTTTCTCCTTGGGAAATCATAAAATACCACCTAGGGTCTTTTTTTTTTTTTGTAATACAAGAAAAACGTTTCCTTCCTCCATCAAAATTATGTCCAATTATGGTGAATGGGTTGGCCGGTTCTTTATGAGGAAGACAAAATACCTTGTAGGAGATGCCATTTGATAGATCATTTGTCATCTCACTGTGATAGTAGGGTTGATTAGCAAGAAATTCTATGTGAGCCAGAATTTCTCCTATATCAACAATTTGGGTTTACAAATTGGTAAAAGAAAAGATACAAATTGTTTATTCCTAGATATTATAGATTGAGAAATGGATACAGAAATTGGTTTTAAGAAAGGGTGGTTAGGGATAAGTGATTTAAACCTCTTCAAAATTATTGAGTATGAGGTTGGAAATAGAAGAAAACATTAAAAGTGCAAGGTCCTCATGAGATGACATTTTGTTGTTTTTATAGATATTATACTAGAACATATAAAGCTAGAAAAATATATCAAGGGGATATTTCTTGAAATATGAAGAAGAAAAAGGAGTTAAAAATGCTCATTTTTAGAGTGAGCTAGATTTTAGTCTAGATCTATTAAAGAGAAACTTAACACAATGGTTATTATGTATTTAAATTGATCCATTTACTCCTATAGGAAAATCTTTTGAGAATAAGAAATAATCTACTTGAGAATTAATATTGTGTTTCAAAGGGAAAGGAGGATCATCAACAATAGGGGTGATAAGAGTCCTATTTAGTATTTGACGTTCAAATTTCAAATGAAAAATATAAAACATCAAATAGAGTATTCATACATAGTAGAGATAAGAGAAAAAACATAAAAATTTCAAGGTGATTTAGAAGGCCAAGGCACACTAAAGAACAATTGGTTGTTAAAGGTGATAGTAGCTTTTTTGTCACAATAGAAAAAGATAAAATAATCGACATTCAAAATAACGATTCATGGTGGGGAAAATCATCCCATTGATAGACATGGAAATATTTGTGCAAAAATGTTTTGAGGAAGCACAATTAAAGTTGATGGAAGAGATCACAGATCAAACTTTAGTAAAGAATTCTCATTAATGAGAGCACCAGATGCAGTAAACTTAGAAACAAGATAGGAAAACTTGGAGGAAGCCCCTATTAAACCCAAGATAGGAAGACCTTTGGGAAGATCAAGGAAGAAAGGAATATCTATATTTCTCTAGAAACTAAAAATTCAAATTTGGGATGGAGAAAATTAGTGAGATTTATGGGAAAATTAAATATGAATGGATCCAAATCAATACCATTTGCAAGTGACAAAAGGTGAAGGAAAAATAAAATGGGGAGGGAAGAATATAAATAATAGAGGTAGAAAGAATTTGAATGATAACATCTTTGAGGGAGAAAATTTAGTAGAAGGGGTTGCTAAAGGAGGTATCATCCCTTTGAATAAAAGAATGGGGTAAGGCTTAAAAAAAAAACTTTCTCTACTAGTGAAATGAATGTTAATAGGGAAGAAGAGGATAACAACATTTCAATGGAACTAGAGGCAAGATATGATCTTCTTGATCTAAGTGAATAGAAGAAGAAAGATTAGAAGGAAAGAATGGATCATAAAAAAATCTTTATTAAGGAGATACTAGAAGAAGACATGATAGAGGATGAATTAGGGTTGGAATGGGTAAGTGCACTAAGTTGCTCATCATAAAAGTGGCCACAAGCCAAAAAGAACTCAAAATTTTGCAAAACCTGAGATTGTTATTTAAAATTCAAAATGCTTTGACTTGGGAACACTGAGCCTGGGTTGAAGCTAATAAAAAATAATAAAAATTTCCTCATAAAGCAAACGCATTATAAAAGAACCATTATTTTTTTATGAAGAACTATAAAAGGAGAGAGAGAGAGAGAGAGATGCATGTATACAGACATATATTGATATAAATATATGTATATATATTTATAGATATGCATATATACACATACATATATTATATATGTAGGTTTATACATATGTGTTGTGTATGTTACATTTATAAACATACTTTTTTAATTTCTTCATAATGCTTGCATGTTTTCTAGAACTAAAAATAACGCTTTTAGTTCTACATAACGTGCGGCTATTAGGTAGAACCTGGAACTATGCTTTTTTATTTGCATAATGCATGCGAGCCATTTAGCACATAGGAACCCATACGCTTTATGGCTTGGTAATAGGCTTGTAAAATGACCCCGAGGCTTACAAACTCATTTTCAGTCCATTTTTGTCGCTTTACACATTTTTTTAATCTTCCATGATGATTTCTTGACTTCGTCATCATCAGGTTTACAAATGATCAAGTGGGTATCTCTAAAATTACCACCATAATCTCACATGTCTTCACATATTTTTAACCATATAAATTTTTCTATTTTTTGAAAACACTAGCATAGAAAACTTTAATTTTCTTTATGAGTGTCTTGACAGTTCTTAGAGACATATATATCTACCATTTTTTTAATATCTTTTGATCTACTTGACAAAATTAAAAAAAAATTATCTATTACTGTTCTACACTTTTTTCTATAGACTTTGAAAAAAAGTTTGCATTTATTATTATTTTGATGTAAGTTATGCCTAGCACATGAACAAGTACCATATTTTTAGGATGTGGTCACTTCAAAAAAATCATAAAAGAATTATCAATAGAAAATTACTAAAAATACAAAAATTCTAGATCTCACGCTTACCTATCATCCTACCAAAGGGCTTTGAAAAATACTAAATCTAACTAGATAAAAGTACAAACCTCTGTGACACTTTTATAAAGGAAAAGGTCAACATCACATAAACTATTCAACTAATAACATAAAATTCATATTTTTATTTAGAATTGGAAGATGATGTAAACTGGTGAAATGTGTAAAATGGGATAAAGTTTATGCCTATAGTTTTTTGCAAAACAAATTGAACAAGAATTGACACAAATTTTTAATTTTTGGAAGTGGGTAAAAGCATAATAAGTGGTCACCCTTTACAAAGGAACATGCTAACAAAATCAAAGTTGTACAACTTCAATAGTATAAAAATGACATTTATGTTTGAAATTTGAAGATGATGTAAACTAATTAAATGTGATAAAATGGATGAAGTTTATGATTAATATTTTTAATAATTTTTTTGAATATGAATTTATATGTTTTTTTAAATTTTAAAGATGATTTTTCAGTTGCTGAAAATTGCTGAAAATTAGGGGTCTAGTTCCCACCAAAAAATTATATGTAAATAAGCATTTTTTCTCCTAATTTCAAAATATATCATAAATGACATATATAGCCAGTGCATGAAGAAATAAAAATTGGTTTGTGACCTATATTTCCTCTATTATAACAATTCAAATTCTAATTCACTGAAATCGACAGTTTTCATCTTGCAACATATTTTTCATAACAAATGTATCCCAATATATATATATATATATATATATATATATATATATATATATATATATATATATATATATATATATATATATATATATATATATATATATATATATATATATTCTTAAAGAGGACTCTCTCCTCTAGTGCACCATATATTTTTCAAATTTATTTAATATAATTTACTATTTTTTTCTTTCTCCGAATGAACATTTCCTTGACTATTAAAATACCTACTTGCAATATTTTTTAATTACAATAAACTATGTCTAATTAAAACACTATAAAATTTATATGAGGATATTCTTGACTCTGATCTCTACAAAAGGGTATTTTAAAATTTTTTTAAAAATATCATTAAAAATATTAGGAGTTATTGAAATGCCACTTTTCTGAAATAATTTTATTTTTATGGTAATTTGACCCAAAGTGGTATAAAACATGCATTTAATAGACATTTCCAATTGGAAAAGTTAAATCACTTATCTAACTTAGCTAGAATGAATCTAGCTAGACCATATGTTTGACAAAAATTAATTTTTAGTTAGAAATATTAAAATTTAGTTGTGCTGATAAGTTAGCCTAAAAGGCGACACATGATTTTGCTTTTACCCAAGTCCATTTTTAATTGTTGATAAATGCTAAAAATATGGGGTCTAGTTCCCACCCAAAAAGTATATGCCAATAATATTTTTTCCCTCTAATTTCAAAATATGTTATAGATGACATATATAGCTAGTGCATAAAAGAAGAAAGATTGGTTTTCGATATATTTTTTCTTTGATATTAGTACTCAAAGTCAAACTTATTTGAAATCGATAATTTTTGTCTCCTGCAAAATTTCCCCTATCAAATATACACCATTCAGAAAAAAAAAATTACATATTCTTGAAGAACACTCTCTCCTTTAGTGTTAAACATAAATTTTAAATGTTTCTAATATGATTTACTATTTTTTTTCTATTTTTGAAGTAGTCTCTTCTCAAATGTTAAAATACCTACTTGCAGCATTTTGAAATTATAATATATTAGATCTAATTAAAATACTATAAAACTTATATGATGATAATATTGACTCTAGTCTCTACAAAAGAGCATTTTTTATATTTTAAAAAGAGTAGGAGTTATTGAAACATTATTTTTATGAAATAATTTTATTTATTTGGTAATTAGACCCAAATTGGTATTAAACATGCATTTAATAGACATTTCCAATTGGAAAAGTTGAGACACCGACCTAACTTAGCTAGAATGAATCTAGCTAGACTATATATTTAACGAAAATCAATTTTGTTAGAAATACTCAAATTTAGTTGTATTGATAAGTTAGCTTGAAACATGACACAAATTTTCTCTTTTACCCAACTATATCTTTTGTGAAGTGTACAAAAACAACTATGTTATATTTTTCCTAAAAAACTCAGGAACAATGTTTTGTGCATGTCAGGTTTGACCCTCTTAATCTTATCTTTTTTAAAAAAAATGAGTAGTTTAGAAAGTAGATTAAGAGTACTAAAATTCTTATTCTTTACACATCTTCTAATTTTAAGTGAATGACCCTCGAATTTCTCTTTAAAGTTTAGGTTTACCTGATTTCCAAAAAAATGTGGCCACTTATACCCCCCTTTTTATTCACCATCTTGGTGCACTTACTCGAATATGATGGCATTCCTACTAAAGATAAATAAAAAATTTCATAATCAAGCCATAATATTCTAGGTTTTTGAAAATCAGACTTTGCTAAAGCAAAGCTAGACTTCGATAATTCATTGAGAAAGAAGGGGATACAATCTTCTTTAGGACTTAGGACATTGGATGAGGAAGCCTTTGATCAAGAAAAAATCACATAATAGTGGCATATAGGGAAGTGATGTAGGGGCATTCTAGGGTACTTGGTGAATCTACATGAAGGTGTGTTGTTATGCTGGTGTTACTCGGTTGAAGCCTTGATTGACGGTCTTGGTCATTGAAAGAACTCGATAATCTTTGGTGCTAGGTGAAAGTGTTACTCAATGATGCCTACGGTACTTAGTCGACACTGGTGCTCGATGATGCTTAACATGCTCGGTTATTTCACTGTTGCTTGGTTGTTCTAGTTTACCGACTGGAGTTCTGTATGATTTGTTGAGCCGACTTGGTGCATTTATTGTTGGTAGCTATTGTTACAGGATGACATATTGTATTAAATATTTTTAAGGTGATTTATAAGCTGACTTGTATTGCATTTAATAATTGTTAGGAAGAGTTAATGGTTTCATCCAGCTAACTTGTGGATGATGAGTAGTATTTAAGGGGGTGTTTGGGTAGTTGTCTAGGAGAGGAACAAAAAAGATCAACATGATCATCAAGGTCATTAGATCGGACATCAATTGGATGTGTTGAAGTTGGATTTGGTGAAGTTGTGGAAAAGATCTTGCATGATCTTGTAGATCAGATTGCTATCTGATAGTTTGTAATTGCAGAGCTAGTGGTTTGCACACTTGGGGACAAGGAGATTACTTGGAGGCTTGCGAAATCAAGTTTAGATCTTCCTTATTGTTTCCATCAACTGCTGATTATTTTTCAAAGTTGAAGTAGCTGTGATTGTATTGGATCTATGTAGATCTTGAAGAACTTGTTTCTGATTGTAATTGGCCCTAACCCAGAAGGCCTTACAAATGGGCATGTTAATGAAAATTGAGTTGAAACATCTTATTGTGTTGAGGTTTCTTCTATGTAATTCTGAAGTTGCAAGGCCGGGATCATCCTTAATTGGATCCTCCCTACCTTGTTCTGTGCCAAGTGGTATCAGATCAAAGTTGATCTTGTGGAGTGAAGGTTGACCTAGCAAGGTTGATCTTGTGAAGTTGATCATGTTGGTGAAGAGATTGTGCACAATTTGAATTGTAGATCAGTGGCACTGAACTTGTGAAATCATCCCCTAGTTGTCTGTGCAAGGTTGTAGGTTGCAATCTAACTTGCATGCAACTTGAAGATTGTCACAAGGTGGTAGGTGTAGGGTTTGTTGCAGAGGGTTTCTCTTATCTTTAAGGATACCTTTGAGAAGATTGGACCCTAGAGAAATTGCAGATCTTTGTGATGCTGCGGAATCAAAGATTACAAAGAAGGTGAAATTAGATTTTAGATCTAAGATGGAATTGATGAAGAATGACATGGTCGCCGAGATCATGAGAAATGTTGTTGGTGTACCTCAAAATGTTGGTACTGAAGATGTCTATGAGGAAGCTGCTGAAGACTTTGAAGCTACTGGATCTAGTGGTGATGACCGGAGGGACATATCTGGTGAAGACAAAATTGCTCGGTTGTATAGATCTAGAGCTTGGTTAAGTAACAGTTACCGAATGGAAGTTTCTACTTTCTTTGGTACCTTGAAACCTGAGAATCTAATTGATTGGATTGGTGAACTTGAAGATTTCTTTGAGCTGGAAGAAATTGAAGATCCTCTTCGGGTGAGATTCGCTCAGACAAAGTTGAAAGGACATGCCACTCTTTGGTGGAAAGAACTAAAAAGAGATAGAGAAGATGAAGATGAAATGAAGATCAATCAGTGGAGGTTGATGGTGACTAAGTTGAAAGATAAGTTCATACCGGTTGACTATGAGCTTGACTTGTTTAAGAAGTTGCAGAATCTGAAACAGAAGGATTTATTTGTTGAAGATTATACCGAGGAGTTCTACAAGCTTACTGTTTGGTTTAGACACATAAAAATTGGTAAGGAAAAGGTATCTCAATATGTGAATGGTTTGAGATTCAATATTTAGGATGAGCTTGGTATGCTGAAGATTGATTTTGTTGAAGATGCTTATTAGTATGCTCTGAAGGAAGAAGATAAGTTGAAGAGGAAACAACATGGTAACTCCCGAGGGAAGGAGAATATTGATCAATCGGTGAAGGATAAACTGATTGATGTAGAAGATGAACAAAAACCTATGAAACCAAAGAAGAATACATGTAGAGTTATCTTTAAAAGTACTTTCTATAACTATGGGGAGGAAGGACATCATTCTTTTGAGTGTACATAGAAGAAGGTTGACCGATGAACTGTTGTGGTGAATGAGAACATTCAAAATGAACTTGAATCAGAGAACTTGTTGCTTCAACGAATATTTCTTGTTACAAAGGATGAACCTTGTCAGAGGAGTAACTTGTTTAGGACTGTGATGTTATTGTTGATAGTGGTAGTACTGATAACCTTGTTGCTGAGGACATGGTTCAGAAACTTGGGTTGAATAGAATGAAACATCCACGTCCTTATAGGATTGGTTGGTTGCAAGATGATCATGCTTTGGAAGTAAGAGAAAAATGCTTCATTGATGTTCAAATTGGCCAGTATAAGGATCTTGTGCTATGTGACATGGTGGATATGAATAGTCATGATATATTTCTCGGTAGACCTTGGCAATATGATTGCAGAGCTATGTATTACTATGTCAGAAATGTTTTTACTATTGAGAAAGATGACATGAAGTTTTCCTTGATGCCTTTGATGGATACAACACTCGGTAGGAGAAGCTTGAGTATTGGTAGCCGAGTTGAGTTGGTGCATCCAGAGAAAATGAATGATTAGTATGGAGAACAACCATGTGTGTTGTCAAGAAAAGACTTGAAGAGACAGAGAAAGCTGAAGTGGAAGAGTATGCAAACTGAAAAGGTAGAGGACTTGTGTGTGAAGAACTAGTTCAGGGTTTATGTTTTGAATCCTAGAAGATGTTCTTCTCACATATGAACATCTTTTCAAACTTGGGGTATTTGATGTAGGGGAATTCTAGGGTACTCAGTGAATCTGCATGAAGGTGTGTTGTTTGGCCAGTGTTACTCGGTTGTAGCCTTGATTGACGGTCTCGATCATTGAAGGAAGCTCGGTCACTGAAGGAACTCGGTAATCTATGGCGCTCGGTGAAAGTGTTACTTGATGATGCCTACAGTGCTCAGTCGACAATGGTGCTTGGCGATGCTTGGTGTGCTTGATTATTTCACCGTTGCTCATTTATTCTGGTTTACTGACTGGAGTTATGTGTGATTTTTTGAGCCAACTTGGTGCATTTATTGTTGGTAGCTATTGTTACAGGCTGATGTATTATATTAAATGTTTGTAAGGTGATTTATAAGCTGACTTGTATTGCATTTAATAATTGTTAGGAAGAGTTAATGGTTTCATCCAGCCGACTTGTGGCTGATGAGTAGTATTTAAGGGGGTGTTTGGGTAGTTGTCTAGGAGAGGGACATAAAACATCAACATGATCATCAAGGTCATCAGATCAGACATCAGTTGGATGTGCTGAAGATGGAGTTGGTGAAGTTGTGGAAAAGATCTTGCATGATCTTGCAGATTAGATTGCTATATGATAGTTTGTAATTGTAGAGCTAGTGGTTTGCATACTTGGAGACAAGGAGATTGCTTGGAGGCTTGTAAAATCAAGTTTAGATCTTCCTTAGGGTTTCCATCAGCTACTGATTATTTTTCAGAGCTGAACTAGCTGAGATTGTATTGGATTTGTGTGGATCTTGAAGAACTTGTTTCTGATTGTAATTGGCCCTAACTCGGAAGGCCTTAAAACCGATCATGTTAATGAAAATTGAGTTGAAACATCTTATTGCGTTGAGTTTTCCATTGTGTAATTTTGAAGCTAGAAGGCTAGGATTGTCCTTAATTGGATCCTCCCTGCCTTGGTCTGCGCTAGGAAGGGAAAGTTAGACTTAAAGATCATATCATGGAATGTTAGGGGTATGAATGCCCCTAACTAGTAACATATTATAAAATTTTATATCTTTTCAATCAAGGAATAAAACATTTTTGTAGTAGGAAATTTTTTTTATATTAGAACAATGGATAAACTTTCAGCAAAAAAATAGTTTTGGTGGGGGAGAAGTAGTTGAGGCACACTAGGAAATTAATGATGAATAACTATTGTCTCAAATTCAAATAGGATTAGTTCTATTTTTTTTCTATTGTGTATCAATTAGTAACGAAAGAGTTTTACATTAGAACTATAAAATAAAAAATATCAGAGAGCTCAAGAGTTTCACTATCCAACTTTAGCCAAATAAAAAAAATAATAGTACAATTTACTGCCACATTGTAGTATAAGTGACAAGACATAACACTTAAAACTAAAACACTAAATCACTAAAATAGACTAATAAATCAAAGGGTGCCTCCTGGTTTATTTTAGCAACCTTAGAATTTGGGGACATGACATCGTAACCAATAATTTGATGAGATCTATAGTCCAGGTCCTCTGCTCACTTTGGTTCCTCATCATTAGGCTTGCATTTTCCAGACTGCTTCAACTGCTGTATGAATTTATCAAGAGTGACCTCAAATTCACCCTTAGCCTTAAAAGTGGTGTATCCATATGCTAGGTCTTTTTTATCAATTGTAGTCTTTACATCTTTCAGGATTTGTAGGAATTTTCTCTCCTTCATTTTGATCATAGTGGAAATAGAATTAGTTTTTTATAAATTAGAAGAGATACATAACTGCACAACGACTCCTATAACTAGTTACAACAACAAGATAAAATTCATTATTATAAATGTTTATGGCCCTATCCCAACAAAAATGAAAATGGAATTATGAAACTAATTGAGTATTTTTTCTAGAATTTTAAAGATGAGATCATCATTATTGGAGGATATTACAATGCAATAATTCATATTTTAAGAAAAAAGAGGGAGTATTAAAAAAGGATCGCAAACAAAAGTTGACTTCAAAAATTTGGTCATTTATAATAACATTATGGAAATAGAAATAGAAAAAATAGTATATAATTGAAACAATAGAATATTGGGATTTAGTCATAGAGAAAAAAAATTGGACAAATTCTTCTTAAAGGGTAATCTTAGTCAATTCTCATTCAACCTAAAATCTTTAATTGTGGGCCAATCTATATATATCAAAATATTTTCCTATACAAATTGAGGTTTTGGAAAAGAATAAACCATGTTATTGTTCCTTTAAATTTGAAAATATCATGGTTTAAGCATAAAAAATTCATGGATATGATATTTGAATGGTAGTTAAAAGATTAGGTTGATGGCTCCAAATTATTCTATTTTGTAAGTTAAAACTTATTAAGAAGAACCTGAACAAATGTAATACAGAAAAAATAAAAAACATATTTTCTACCAAAGATACTATTGAGAAGAACATTAAAGACTTGAATGTCTAGAAGTTATATAGCATGACAAGGATTCAAATCAATTCATTAGAGAAAAGGAACTTTTAAAAGAATATGAAGAAGTATTGAAAAAAGAAGAATTTATTTGGAGACATGTTCTAGAGAAGTTCGACTACAAGGAGACATGAATACAAAATTCTTGCACAATAATACAAACTAGAGAAGATGTATTAACATAATTGAAAAGATAAATGGTGAAAATGATGTTTTAATAGAGGGTCCTAAAGAAAAAATTAAAAAAGAAGTTTTTTTTTCATGGACATTTTGAATAATGTGGTAGGGTAAAAATATGGATCTCAAAGAAATATGCTAGAAGGAATACCGAATATTTTTTTTATCGGTAAAAGGCCAAGGCCAAGATCTTTTATTAAATTTTTAAATAGGTTACATAATCGTCGTTCAGTTCGAGCATTGGTAGGAAAGAATGGAGAAGAAAACCTCTAGTCTAGATCGGGACCGAGGTCCAAATTAAAAAATACATAAAAATATGAAGGCATTCCTTCATTTACATAACAAAATTGAATTCAATTTCCCTATTACATTAGTATAACTTTCATTTCTTTGTTAGCGTTTGCAATATTTACAAGAATATTTATCATAGGTAGTTGTCGCTATTACGTGGTTGAGTTTGTTTCCTCTCTTTTGACTAAAGTTGTTGTCTTGTAGAGAAGCTTTACTGAAAGATATCTTCACAAATGGTTAGTTTGTTAAAAGGATAGAATGGAATCTATTAATCTTATGATAAGGGAGCACAAATAAAGCATAAGAATTCTCTAGAAGTATTTCTTATTCCATCTATAATTTTGGAATGGAGGAAATTTTACCTTTTTCGGTCCCATCCAATTATAATTCTAGTTTCGTAAATTAGATTATCATTAAACATTCATGGAGCAATATTAGAAAATAGACATTTAAACCTTTGAAAAGGAGACGATTCTATACATTTATTGGAATGCTAAATTTTTGCCAAAATTATACTATATAATCAAAATAAACATAGAATAATTTTCCTTTGCTGTACTTATGCCATATATTTCATTATGTTATATGATCTTTGTCTAATTGGATCATGGAAATAGAAAGTATCTTTAACTATTCCTCCATTAATTTATGCTAATATTAGCCTATTCTATGATTAATTTCATTTAGGTTAGTATCTCGAATATGATTCAACCATATTTATATAACTATGTATCTTTTATATTTCTATCTATATATATTCAGTTGTAGATCTGTTATAGCTATTGTTTAGAGGGGCTTTA
>BSBK01010299.1:2500-95000 GCA_027943335.1 Chamaecyparis obtusa | reverse complement strand
AAAAAAAAATATAGACAGTAGCTTTTAAAAAAGGCAATATATAGTATACTGTAACTACTAGGGATTAAAAAAAAAACTATACTATACCAACTAGAGAAGATTACTGTTTAATCCACATACACTATGACTAGATAATGATACATTTACTCTTTATTTATAATGTTGAAACTCCATGCTTCACCATCCCACCTCAGAGTGACTATAGTTTCTTCATCCTCTACATTATCTACAGAGTTCCTTGAGCTCTTTCTTACTGATGGGGCAATAATCCTTACATTGTTGATATCGTCATCGTCAAGCTCCTGGGGAATGTCGAATCCTTCATCTCTCCAATAGTTTAGCACCTTGTCTAGCTCTACCTGCTCTTTTAGAACTGTCTTTATCTGAAAATCAAGGTTTATCCTCATCTATGGTTAGTACTTATCAAATTTTCCTTCATCTTTAAAAAACAACATAGGCAAGTGCTGGAAGTTAGGAATGGAGGGTAAGTCCACAATCTCAGTTCTCATGTAAATGTCTGTGAAGGGGATAGTCAAATTTTAATCTATACCATAGAGTGCCTTCTCTAGGCCAGCGAGAAAATTATTTTTGAATATTACTTAGGCCATTGATATTAAACTATCTTTCTCTACCCCATTGAAAGATGCTAGTGTTATGAAAAGCCCCACTTTGTGGCCATTAACTTGGATGGAGAAGTCATTGTCAAATTTATCATCCCCTAGGACTTTTTTGAGTGCTCTTCGGGCTCTATCTAAGATAGAATTAAGGATTCCATTCCATCTCAAAGGCTTGATCGAGCCCCTTAATGCCATTTTCCAATTGTCCTTAAGGGGGAAGGTGAAAATCCTTGACTCCATTCAAAACTCTAGTAGAAAATTTGGGCAAGTTTTCACTCCTGTTGTGATTTGAAAACTATTTAACCTCCATTTATGACATACTTCAATGAGTTTTAGATCCGTAGTAATGTAATATCATGCAAATCCTTACCTTCTTAGTTTCTCTATCATCTCACATTATGCCTTGTACTTGGAAAAATAAGGAGAGATTGCTAGCTAAAAAGTTAATCACTAAAGGAACGTTTTGAGATGTGACATCTAAATTAGGAGGTCTTCTAAATTAACAAGGAGAAAGGTTAACGAATTGGTCATATTTCCTAGAAATTACATCTAATGTGTTGAACTACAACTGATTTGGAATCTGATTGAATAATCTGTGATTACAAGATCATTGAGGAGTTGATGATTAGATATGTAATATGATTAAATTAGTATTATGTTGTCATTGATGTCAACTAGTTTGACAACACTTATCTTGTAAGTTACTATACCAAGACATTTGAAGAAAGGTGGAAAAGATGAAGAATAGAGAAATCTTCACGAGGAAAGATGTACATGATAGATGAGGATAAGGAACACATTGAGTAACTTGTTGATGAGTCTATGACTTGATGATATTGACTTTATTATGTTGCATTCATCTATGATGAAGTACAGAGCTGAAAGACACAAAGCAGTGTTGTCGGTAAACGAAGCATTTCCAGTATACACTGATGGAGTGAAGTGTATATTGATCGTAGTATTAACTGAGTAGTGTTCACCGACGCATTTCTTTATTAATCGAGCAGAACAAAATGAATTAAATGATTAGTTTAGCCGATAAGATTGATGAGCGGGAAAGAGTATAACATCGAAGTAACAGATAATGTTTGTTACACAGATTGACGACTGATGAAATTTAGGGAAGATCTAATGGAGAAGATTGAAATGTGTTATTGACACAAGTACCGAGAAAGTTTGAAGTGGAAAAATCTATGAATGTGGTTAAGCGGGAAAATCTGATGGTGGAGAAGAAATGATTTACTTGTCTTTATATGAGAACATAATTTCTTTACAATAAGATGCCAGAAGAAGTAGAAACTACAGGAATATCACATGAAGAAGGTTTTCATGCATTCTAATCATACTAGTTAAGTAAGAACCAAGCTACAGAACAATTACCAAGCCATAGAGAGCAATTACCGACAGACAGTAAGTTGATACAGTATTGAATCTGAAGTGAAATATTGATCAGAAGGATTTGTATGGATTAAATATTGATCTGTAATCTGCAATTGAAGTTGTATTAAGGTAGGTCATTTACTATTACATATTTAACCATTGTATATAGTCAAAATCTCTTAACCAAGTGGACTCTGAAAGTCTTATGATGTATCATTCATAGAATGAACATTGTTATCCTGTCAACCCCATAGTGAATGCTGGTTGGATGACAACTTCTAGTCTAAAATCCTCTAACAAGGTCACTCCTGACAGTGTGTTTGTAAACCTTTAACAGGGTTGGATCTTAACTGATCTCACTTCAGAAGAGTGAACAATTTTGGGTTGCTGGTCCCAGGTGGTTTTCCCTTTACAAGGTTTCCACTTTAAATCTCTTGTGTTATGTGTTGATTGTGATATTTGTTTGTTATCATTCTTTACATGTTACATGTTAGATTTGATCAGTAAATTGTTATAGTATGAGACTGGTAATTGGTAAAAGTACAGATAATGAAAGTATTTAGTGTTTACTAATGAGCAGAAATTGAAGAAATGGTTTTGAATTATACATTTTACATTAGGACACTAGATAACTGATTCACCCCCCTCTCAGTTATTCTAACAATTGGTATCAGAGTGTTGGTTGCTTGGAACAAAGTTTTAAGGACTTAAGCATAAAGGTCTCAAGATGTATAAGAGGGAAGTACCAAATCTAAACAAAGAGAACTTCACAGTATGACAAAGCAAAATGAAGCTGGACATATCTGGAATTGGGAACTCTGCACTAGATCTGATAGAGAATGGCTACATACAACTGCCCACCGGTCCCTTAACTCTTGATCAATTGAAGGACAAACATGAACACAATGTTACTATGACAGAACTTGCTGCTACCTATACCAATGCTGAATTTGAAGATATCAAGACATGCATGACTGCCAAAGGAATGTGGGATAAATTAACACAAATATATAGTGGAGATTTGAATGTCAAAAGAGCCTGAGCTGAAAGTCTGAGAGGCAGATTTGATGATATGAGAATGAAAGAAGGTGAGAACATTGTCCAACATTCAAATAGACTCAAAGAGGTGGTACATGCTATTAGAGCATCTAATGGAGTAATTGATGATGAAACAGTGATAAGCAAGATTCTCAAAACTTTGCTAACAGTTTATGCAATCAGGATTTCTGCAATTCATGAAACAAGAGCTACATCCAACCTTACTCTTGACACTCTGATTGGTAAACTTACAACCTTTGAATTAAACAACTTTGATAATAGTGTTGTTCCTTCTATTGAATCCACTTTCATGTCTTCTTTGAAGATTGGAAAGTCTAGTAGGAATAATAAGAATTGTGATAGTGATGACAATACCGATGATGAACTTGATGAGCTTGAAGCACTTATGGCCAAAAGATTGCCCAAAGGAAAAGGAAGGTATAGAGGTAAGCTACCTTTGGCATGCTTTAACTATAAAGAAGTCAGTCACATCATTGCTAGATGCCCTCAGAAGAAAGATGATGATAGATCCAAAGACTGATCTAAAGGAAACTATGGGAGAAGAGTCAACAGAGGCTATCGACACTACAATAGAGACAACCGAGATGAAAAAGGAAAAAAGGTATGTTACATAGCTGAAGATATTGAAACTAAATCTAATTCTGATGATGATATAGAAGTTGTATTTGTTTCTATGAAACATAACTCAGAAGAGGAAGAGAAACATGAAGAGACAACACTAATCTCTAAAGTAAGCAGAAATGATACATGGATCATAGACAATGGCTGTACACATCATATGACCGGTGATGTAGAGAAATTTGATCATCTTGTTGAATATAATGGAGGATCTATGAGAATGTGAAATGATGCACCTTGTATGGTAAGAGGTAAAGGATCACTGATGATCAATGACAGACTACAATGTGAAAATGCATACTGGGTAGATGGACTGAACTATAACCTGTTAAGTGTGGTTCAACTGAACAATTCAGGCCACTAACTAGCTTTTGAGAGAAAAAAGGTGAAGATCTATGATGATGGAGGAAGACTTTTCAGAACTGGTACACAATCTAGAGGTAATCTATTCTATCTTGATATGGATCAATCTTCTTGTTTGTTAATAAAGGATGAAGATGCCTAGTTGTGGCACAGAAGGTTATGCCATGTGAATTTTGACAACATGATCAAGATTAGTAGAAAGAAAAGAGTTAGAGGATTGCCTAACTTGACAAAACTTGATCATGCCATGTGCCATGAATGTCAGAAAGGTAAGATGACTAAGTCTACTTTTAAAAGCAAAGACTATTCAACAAAGAAGATACTTGAGTTGGTTCATACCGACCTATGTGGTCCTATGAGAACTTAGAGCTATTTTTGTGATAGATATTTTATTCTTTTTGTTGGTGACTATACTAGACTGATGACTGTTATGTTCCTGAAAAAGAAATCTGAAGTTTTCAAAATGTTTAAGTGGTCTAAAGCTAAGGTAGAGAAAGAAACCAAAAAGGAAATAAAATGCTTAAGATCTGATAGAGGAGGTGAATTTATCTCTAATGAATTTAATAATTTTTGCAATGAGCATGGAATCAAAAGATAGGTATCTGCACTAAGGACACCTCAGCAAAATGGCATTGCTAAAAGGAGGAATAGGTCTATAATTGACTGTGCTATAACATTGATGATACAAAAGAATGTTGCTTAGACATATTGGAGGGAAGTTGTCAGTACAGCTATGTATGTTCTTAACCGAGTACAACTGAAGAAGGACTCCAACCAAACACCTTATGAACTATGGTTTGGACAAAAACCTACTGTAAGTTATTTCAGAATTTTTGGAAGTAAATGCTTTATTTTGAAAGATGAGAGAAATGGAAAATTTGATTCTAAAGGAGATGAAGGAATATTTCTGGGATATTCCACTACAAGTAAAGCATATAAATGTTTGAATAAGGTTACAAATAAGATAGTTGAAAGTACTAATGTTCATGTTGATGAGTTTCATGATAAGTACATGGAGGAAAGTACAAAGGAACTGAAAGACTACAGTAGATTCACTTACATTGAAAATATAGAGTATCTATCGACACAGCAAGCAGTGACAATCGGTCAGCAGGGAAACAATGTAGGACAATAGACAACACAAACTGAGGAACAAGATGGAGCTACCGAGCAAGAAAATGACCCCGAGCAGGATGAGAAAGAAAGGAGAAATCAAGTTTTGGCTAGTTTTGTCAGACGAAATCATCCTAAAACACAAATCATTGGCGACAGACATGCTAGAATGCAAACTAGAAGCAAAACAAGACAAGGTACATGTTTAATTTGTGAATTTGAACCTAAAACTATGAGAGTTGCATTAGGGAATGAAGAATGGGTTAATGCAATGAATGAGGAAATAGAGTAAATAGAGAAGAACAAAACTTGGTCCTTAGTACCCCAACCAAAAGATAAGAATGTTATCGGTACTAAGTGGATATACAAGAATAAATTGAATGAAAATGGTGAAGTCACAAGAAATAAAGCTAGATTGGTATGCAAGGGATATGCACAGGAAGAAGGCATTGACTATGGTGAAACATTTTCTCTTGTTGCTAGATTAGAAGGAGTTAGAATGCTACTTGCATATGCTACACACAAGAAATTCAAAGTGTATCAAATGGATGTGAAGTCAACATTTTTGAATGGTATACTTGAAGAAGAGGTCTACATTGAACAACCTGAAGGATTTATTGATCTTGACAATAAAGACATGGTATGTAGATTACGTAAAGCTTTATATGGTTTGAAGAAAGCACCGAGAGCATGGTATGAAAGACTGCATACTTACTTGTTAAGTATTGGATTTGTTAGAACAAGTGAAAACAACAATCTGTATGTGAAAGGTGATACTAATGATACTATTATCATTGCTAAAATATTTGTTGATGATATTATCTTTGGAGGCTCAGATCTTGTCTGCAAGGAATTTGCTGATGAAATGCAAAAGGAATTTGAAATGTCTATGTTCGGAGAGATTAAGTTCTTTCTTGGACTATAAGTGATTCAACAAAGTGATGGAATATTCATCACACAATCTAAATACATAAAGGAAGTACTGAAGACATTTGGTATGGAAGATGCTAAACCTGTGGGAACACCGATGGCTACTGGATGAAAATTGACAAAGGAGGATGAAACTACAAAGGTAAACCAGACACTTTACCAATCCATGATTGGTAAGTTAATGTACGTAGTTCACAGTAAACCAGATATAGCACATGCTGTGGGAATTGTTGCAAGATTTTTTGCTAATCCTAGAGAATCACACATGATAGATACAAAAAGAATCTTAAGATACTTGAAGAAAATAGAGAATTATGGATTATGGTATCCTAAGGAAGGGAAGTTTGAATTGAAAGTTTACACCGATTATGAATGGGCTGGAAATGTGGATGATAGAAAAAGCACCACCGAAGGAGCATTTTTCTTTGGTGAAAGACTTGTAACCTGGACAAGTAAAAAGCAAGCTTGTATTTCTCAATCTATAGATGAAGTAGAATATGTTGTTGCTGCTACTAACTATTCAAACATTGCATATATCAAACAAGTGTTGGAAGGAATGAATGAGGTAATCACTGACCCGGTGATTATATATTGTGACAACACTAGTGCTATTAATATTTCAAAGAATCTTGTGATGCACTCTAAGACAAAGCATATATCTATTAAGTGTCATTACTTAAGAGAACAAGTGAAAAAGAAGCAAGTGAAGTTAGAATTTGTTACATCTAAAGAACAACTTAAAGATATTTTTAGAAAACCCCTACCGAAGGACACATTTGAATACTTGAGGACTAGACTTGGGGTCTGTTCCCTATCTATCAGTCACTAAGGTGATCTAGATGTTGCATCAGCCTATTTTAATCAGAAGATCATTCATGTTGATGTAGCATAGTTCACACTTTGAATCATGTTCAAGGTTTTGATTAAGTTTGAGAACTTGAACCAATTGGAATATCAGTATTCAAAGATACAGAGGAAGACATAACTATTTATTTATTTGTTTCTTTGGCATTGTTGTCAAAGGGAGAGATAAATAATATGAAAATAGACAAGCACCGACAAGAATTATCTAAGGGAGAGACAATCTGAATGAGACAGAGTATTGAAGATTAGTTACAGAGAATAGAAGCAGGAACAAGAGAACTAAAAAGATCACAACTACATAATGGTAAAGTTGTATTATCTAATGCTGGTTTAGTAATGTAGTGATTAAACATATTAAGTTTATTTTGACTTACAACATTTTGTTCACAAGTTGTAGAATAAATTTTTGGCATTTGTATGGTACAATTCATATTACTTGAGTTTCCATCAATGCCAAAGGGAGAGATTGTTGAACTACAACTGATTTGGAATCTGATTGAAGAATCTATGATTACAAGATCATTGAGGAGTTGTTGATTAGATATGTAATATGATTAAATCAGTATTATGTTGTCATTGATGTCAACTAGTTTGACAACACTTATCTTGTAAGTTACTATACCCAGACATCTGAAGAAAGGTGGAAAAGATGAAGAACAAAGAAATCTACATGAGGAAAGATGTACGTGACAGATGAGAATAAGGAACACATTGAGTAACTTGTTGATGAGTCTATGACTTGATGATATTGACTTTATTATGTTGCATTCATCTATGATGAAGTATAGAGCTAAAAGACCCCAAGCAGTGTTGTCGGTAAATGAAGCATTTCTAGTATACATTAACGGAGTGAAGTGTATACCGATAACAGTATTAATCAAGCAGTGTTCACCAACACATTTCTTTGTTAACCAAGCGGAATAGAATGAATTAAATGATTAGTTTAGCTGATAAGATTGATGATCTGGCAAGAGTATAACATCAAGGTAATAGATAATGTTTGTTACACAGATCGACGATTGGCAAAATTTAGGGAAGATCTGACGGAGAAGATTGAAATGTGTTATTGACACAAGTACCGAGAAAGTTTGAAGTGAAAAAATCTATGAATGTGGTTAAGTGGCAAAATCTGATGGTGGAGAAAAAAATGATTTACTTCTCTATATAAGAGAACAACATTTCTTTATGATAAGATGCCGGAAGAAGTAGAAACAACAGGAATATCACGTGGAGAATGTTTTCATGCATTTTGATCATACTGGTTAAGTAAGAAGCGAGCTGTAGAACAATTACTGAGCTACAAAGAGCAATTACCGATGGACAGTAAGTTGATACAGTATTGAATCTAAAGTGAAATATTGATCAGAAGGATTTGTATGGATTAAATATTGATATTTAATCTACAATTGAAGTTGTATTAAGGTAGGTCATTTACTGTTACATATTTAACCATTGTATATAGTGAAAATCTCTTAACCGAGTAGACTCTGAAAGTCTTATGACATATCATTCATAGAATGAACATTGTTATCCTGTCAACCCCATAGTGAATGCTGGTTGGATGATAACTTCTAGTCTAAACTCCTCTAACAAGGTCACACCTGACAGTGTGTTTGTAAACCTTTAATAGGGTTGGGTCTTAACCAACCTCACTTCAGAAGAGTGAACAATTTTGGGTTGCTAGTCCCAGGTGGTTTTTCCCTTTACAGGATTTCCATGTTAAATCTCTTGTGTTATGTGTTGATTGTGATATTTGTTTGTTATCATTCTTTACATGTTACATGTTAGATTTGATCGGTAAACTGTTATAGTATTAGACTCTTAATCAATAAAAGTACAGACAGTGAAAGTATTTAGTGTTTACCGATGAGAAGAAATTGAAGAAATGGTTTTGAATTATACATTTTGTATTGGGACACTGGATAACTAATTCACCCCCCTCTCAGTTATTCTAACACAATGTTGTATAAATTTCTCTAAATCCTAAAATGAAAAAGCCATTTTTTAAGGTTTCTTGGGATTTTTAGCGATTTTGGAGATTGCTCCAAGATCCTATTAAAGCTAATAGTAGATCCTTTAATCATTGTACTTCCTCTTCTCATCCCGGTAAGATACTTAATAAGTAAGCTTGCCCTATTTGTTAATAATTAATGAGTGATCATTACTTAACCTTCTCCTTCATTATTCAATCTCCTTACTGATATAAAACAAGGATGGATATTTCTCAAGCTAGATAATGCTTTAGATATTTTAATTGAGAACCTAATCGCTAGGCCTAATTTAGCAGGTGACCCTTCCAAAAGGGCCCATCTTTATCCTAAATTTTCCTGAAATACATAATTGCTCCTTTTTACATTATTTAAATTATTGTTTCTTAATTTCCTTATTTAGTATATCTTTGAATAAGGGTTGCTAATTGATTTCTACCTCTTTAAATTAATACCATTCAAGTAAATTACTACTAATCTATAACTAGCTTCCTTCTCTTCAACTCTTATTTTTAGAGAGGGCTTTCTTGAACTAATATTTTGCCTATAAGGGCTTCCAAAGCCTATTCTATATTGAGGAGTTCTTTGTTAATGCCATTCGCACCTTCATTTTCCAAATGATCTGCTACTTTATTATCTTCTCAATATATATGGTTAATTATGTAAAGCGGGATGACTGATAAGGTTTCCATGATTTTTTCAACTATTCCATTCAAACTCTAGTTTGGTGTTATTCCTCTTCTTACCACATTTATAACTAAGGATGAGTCTCCTTCAATTTATTCTTTTTCTATTTTGAGCCTCTTACATAGTCTTAACCCTTCTAGTAAAGAACTGAGTTCTACAAAATTATTTGTTTCCTGCCATACGTACAAATATTTTCTCACAATATTTCTCCCTTTCCAGTCATAGATACAACATCTAGCTCCTGCTTCACTTGGGTTGCCTCTTGAGGCTCCATCAAAATTGAGTTTATACCAGCCTTCTACTAGTGGTTGCCAAATACAAATGGCTATTTTTAACTTTGCCTCCTCACTATTATTACCTATTAAGGGAGGAATCTTCAATCCAAACCAACTTTTCCTAAGGATGCTATCACTAATCGAGAAGGTTTGATCTTTCCTTCCTAACATATTTTTACTATTAACTATTTCCACTATACAAAATTCTAATTTAGTTAGGAATTGATTAACACTTAACCTAGAGTCTTTAAATATTCTTCTATTTCTTTCCTTTCAAATTTCCCAAATAAGTATTGAAGGGCCTATTTTCCATATTTTACCATATAGGTCATTTTAAATTTCCCTAGCCAGCTCTTCAAAAAGATGTTCAAGTCTTTTTGGAGAGATGTTTTCCAATTGAATTTTGATAACAACTAGTTCCAACAACTATTTGAAAATTTAGAACCTATCAGTAAATGATCCACATCTTCAGATTCCCTCTCATAGAGAGCACATCTGGATGGACCATTGAAACCAATTTTGGTAAACCAATCTTCTGAGAGTATCCTTTTCTGTAAAGTTGCCCATGTGAACATCCCTACTTTGGGTAAACATTCTTTGTTCCAACATAGATCTATTAGGAGTTCTATTTTTTGAGAGGAACTATTTTGGAGATAGTCGTAACCTTCTTTGGCACTATATATCCCATTTTTTTCTCTCTCCCAGATAATTGAGTCTTCCCCTCTTCTTATAATTATAGTCCTTTTTTAGGGTATCCATAAGAATATTTAAGAAATTCATTTGGAGATTCAGGTGATATAATGATTTCCACTTTCATCCTTCTATCCTTTCCTCATCAGTGAATTCTATATAGTCCTTTAAGTAACATCCCATTGAAGAAATAACTAGATTGGTTGATCTGTCATCTAATAGAACTAATCTCAATGACGGGTATCCTCCCCATGAATCATACTAGAACAACACTTTGCTCTCTTATTTAACATCCCATGATAGGCCCTTAAAAATGTTGTGTCTACATTCTAAGCTAAGATTCCATATTCTAGAACCTTTGGGTAAAGATTATGCTATGCAAATACTAAGGTTATTTTTCCCATCCAGATATTTGTACCTTAAAGTCCTTACCCATTTAGAATTAGGGTACTTTACCATACTCCATACAAGTTTAGTGCCTAGGGATTTATTTTGAAGAGATATTTTCTTTATACTGATCCCTCCATCCTCTTTCCTTCTGCATATGGTATCACAGGCTATTAAAGGCATCTTTGATTTTTTCTCGAATCCCTGCCAAAAAAAGAATCTCATCTTTCTCACTATTTTTTCTTTAACACCTTCTGGAAGTCTGAAACACATCATTTTCAATAGATAGGTATTGATGACAAAACTGATATGATCATCAGTGCCCTACCTTCACTAGAAAGCCATTTTTCTTTCCATGATTCAACCTTCTTATCCATTTTGTTAAAATCTTCATCCCACAAATTGTTTGATCTTATCCCTTTGTTTAAAATCCTACATAAATCATTTGTTCCTCTCTTTTTGTATTCAGGAAGAAAATATTAGATTTATCCTCATTAATTCTTTGACCGAAAGTAGCTGTATAAGATTCTAAAATTTTATTCAAGGTAATTGCCTCTTTTTTGCTAGCTTCACCAAAAAGGAGGATGTCATCTACAAATTGTTGGTGAGTGCTAGCTTAAGGTTCCGAGGTTATCTTAATTCCTTTAATTCTACTTTCCTCCCTTGCTTCGAAGAGGGATTTTCCTAGATCTTCTTCCAAAATTATGATGAGAAAGGGATATAATGGATCTCCTTGCTTTAGACCTTGAGAGATCCCAAATAAACCTACTGGGGAACCGTTTACTCAAAATGACATACGGGGTACCGAGATACATTCAAAGATTAAATTGATCCATCTTTTAGAGAAGCCAAAAGCTTCAAGGCATTTATACAAGAATCTCCAGTCTACTTTGTCATAGGCTTTTTGGATGTTTAGGTTTATGAGCATACTGGGGGTTTTATTCATTTGAACTGAGTGAATGGCTTTCTGTGCTATAATTACTCCTTCTAGGATTGATCTTCCTAGAACAAAACCTACCTGTTCCTTAGACATAATTTCTAGAAGAAGAGGTTTTAATCTATTAGCTATGGTCTTTGTCAGAAGTTTGTATAAAGTATTGCCAAGGGCTATTGGCGTAAAGTCATCTAAATGTTCCACATCTGGTTTCTTTGGAATTAATGAAAGAAAGGTGTTACTTATTTCATTCAACAGTTTCCTAGAGTTTCTCATACCTTCTAGAGCCCCTAAAATTTATAAGCCTATGAACGACCAATTTTTTTGATAAAACAAAGAAGGAAAGCCATCAGGGTCCGAAGATTCATCTAAGTTAAAGTCCCTATGGGCTGCCTCCACTTCTCCCATTGTGAATTTGGCATTTAAATTTTTGTTTTGGTTTTCCATGATAATTCTTGGAATAAAATGTAATAACCTATTATGTTCCATCATATTGGAACCTTCAATGTTATTGAGGATTTTCTCAAAGTAATCTTGATGTAGAGAAAACCATCACACTTAGAAAATCTACAAATTTGTCATTATCTCTTCTCAATCAGCATCAAAGTCCTCTCTATTTCTATAGATTATGTCATTTCTTCCTTTCTAGACATTGACTATCTTGCCTCATTCAATGTGCATATACATATGTGTCGCCACCTTTTGTCTTCACAATGATTATAAAAATTGATAGCATGCTTGGCACGACATAAACCGATACATACACCTGCTGAGTTCTTTAATGATGACTGTTGAGCATGAAGCTTGATTCACTTCATTACTGAATCCTTTCATAGGTGTAATCATCTAAAAATAGTCATCTAGACTATTAGCCCCTTGCTAGCATTATTTGCTAAAATCATCAATTGCTTATTCTTGATCAAATCCTAATTCTATCATTTATCCGATTTTATGCTTTGGGCTAACCATCCTATCCTAAGTCTTTATTTAATTAAAAGGAATTTTCTCCTCTTTTATTAAATAAAAATCCCCCCACTTTTCCTCTTATCCTAAGTTGCACAAATAAAGCATTATTCTTATTTTATAAAAAGGGAAAAGACACTTTTTGTCTCATATGTACACAAAAGTCAACTCTTATTTTCTCATTGGAGGATACTTGTGCACATGGATTGCTCCTCTTTGATGCTCCACCATTGATTAAATCTTTTTCCTCTTAATCTCCATGGTCCTTTCTTCCTCATTTCTTATAAAAGGAGAGCTCTCTTCTCATTTTGGCATCCCTCTTTTGAATACTAATGTTATGCTGCAGGTTTTCTAGGTGACTTTGGAGCTTTGGATATTTGGAGCATTCTTAGCTTTTTCATTCACATTCTATTTGAGTTCCATTCTTTCATTTTAGTTTCATTATCATGGCATGCATAGTTTAGTTTCCTTTATGCTTTAGATTGATTCACATAGTCTAATTAGGAGGGATTTTGTAATACTTGCATCTTTCCTTTCCATAGGTTAACTTGCATATTCATCAAGTAACATAGCTTGCATCTTCATTTCTAGCATTTCATTTCATTCACATTTTGATTCTTGAAGATATTGGCATTCTTTCCCTTGTCTCCATTGAATCTCCCATTGCATGGTTTACTAGCAAGGTCATAGGCTTAAATAGCTCTAACTGAGAGCACACTTAATTTCCTTGCACTCCATGCCTAGGGAGCTCTAGGTCAATTTTCAAGGTCTCCCACTCATGCATTCCTTTGGAAGCAAAGACTTAGAGAAGTGCACATTCTAGTGTGTATATTTTAGGCACCCACCATGGGGCAGAACAACTCTGTTTTGTCCTTCTTTTTATGCACTTCCACACTTTTTTTTGTCACTTTTAGCTTATTATTTTCAGCAGATTTTTATTTTTTTCTGGAAGATTATCGTACAATACTTCACTAGTGTCATGCGATACTTTTTCCTATACTGGTGTGATACTTTACCAGTTAAAGTATCACGCTTTGTGAGAGATTCTATCACACTATTTGGAACATTCTATTGCCTGCAGGTACAGTGAAGTGTCACCCAAAAAGACAATATCACCCTAGTATACTATAAAGTATTGCATGATACTTCTAGTGACTTTACTATCTCTTGTACTCAGTAGTGACTTATTTCTTGGTTCTTTCTTGCTGAGTTTTGATCTGATTAGCTTGTTGGTTTAGTTTGCTATGGTTAGATAGATTTAATTTACAGATTTCATTTGGATTTTTGTTTTTCTAACCATTGTGGGGCTAACAAGTTGTGCTTGTAGGTACCTTCATTGCTTGAAACATTTTTTAAAAAGATCACATGTCAAAGCTTCAAAGGAAAAAGGGCTACTAATTGTGTTTTGTAGGGCTGCCCAATGCCTAAAAACAACCAATTGCTTGTTTATTTACTTTTCTTTTAAGTGTGGCATATACTAGTTGTCTCATTTCTTAGGCACTTAAGATCTTGTTGTAGGAGTCTTTTAGTGGTAGGAAATTATGCTCTTCACCCTTGAGGTGAACCAAAAATTTTGACCCACTTTTAGACTTTGAAAACAAGAGGGTAATTGAACTCTTTGTTTGATGTGTTTGGGGGAGATTCTTGTGCTAGGAGATTATGCTTTTCACCCTTGAGGCGAACTAGAAATCCTGACACTCCAAAGTCAATCCAATCTTTCTTTAGCATTAGGATACTTTAGTAGGCCTACTCTTGAGCAATCAAGAGGAACGACCTAAGTGGGGACAAGCTAATACTGAGCTATTCCAACCCACTATAAACTCAAGGCTATCAAGGACACAAAACCTTGGTAGATGTAGTGCTTATCTTCACTTGATGTGAGTACTTGTGGGATTGTGACCATGAGGAAAGTGTTGAGCAAGAATTCTTAAGGTACTCTTGTGGCCGCAAGGTCCCAGTCCTTTTTGAGGAGCAAGAGGGGTACTATGAACGTAAGCCCTTACTAAGAACCAATAGGTAGAGGCCACCCTTTTTTTTCTCTTATCTTCTCGGTGCAAGGATTGATCCAAGTAGAATAACCCGGATCACCCCAAGATTACTCACCATCTGTGTTCCTTTGGTTGAGTCATTGACACCTCCACGACAAAGCCAACATCTATTGTGGGAAACCACTTTGTGTGAGGCAATGGAACATCAAGTGTGGGTCAAGCTAATAAGTATTGAGCCTTTGTCCTTCTAGGATAGCAATTGCTTGAACTGTTCTTATTGTTATATACTCGTGCAAACATTCTTGAACATACAAACATCATGATAGTGCTCATAGAAGTTTTCATTTTGATATCCCAATTGTTTGTCTTGGCAAAGTTGCTTTTGATCTTGCACAAGTACTTGATGACATGTTCCATCCCCTACTGTTTGCAAACCTACCTGAATATTGTTGTTACTATGTTTGAAATCAACAAATTACCCATTAGATTGCAAAATTGACAAAACTACCTTCAAAAATTGAGACTTCTCAAGCTCACTGGTCAAGAGTCGTACGACACTGAAAAACAATCACACATTGTTTCAAGTTTTATCATGTGATATTTCATCCTTGGTTTTTTATCGCACTAGTTGCCTAGATTCTATCACCTTGGCTGCCTAGAAAGTATCACTCGGTCTCTATCAGAAGTATCGCTTGGTTAGATTTTGTCACCCTATTTGCCTTGAAACTATCACCTAGAATATTTTTGTTGTCTCATTGCTGCCAAATTTGAAATCTCATTTGTTGAGTGTCTTTTCCTATTCTTACTCAACCCCGATCTATTATCTGCATGTTTAAGTCTGCTCTAGACTAAGAGAATGAGTTAAAACTATTGGATTTGAGTTTCCCAAATGCTACTTTTGATCACTTGTCACATTACGGTTACCTCTCTACCTATTTGCTAATTGAGCTTCTTGCTCATATCTCGGCTTGAGTCAATTGATTGTTGTAAGTTCTTGAGCACTTTTGGCCAGCCATCTTTATTGCTCTATCTTGACAAGTGATCTTCTTTGGCTTTGTTTATCTCAAAATCTAAAAAACTTTGTCTCATTTTATTATTCAACCAACATTCCTTTTCATGCCGGTTTCAACTTAGTCTCAATTCAAGCAAGGGAGTCACCCTTGATTCAATTATACATAGTTACCTTCACCCACAAGATGCTCACGAGTGCCAGTTAGAAATGATAGTTCCAGTCCTAACCAATCTGAGGATTCTAAAGTCACCTTGTGGTACAAAGGGGGCTTCCTCTTTTCCACATTCAAGACCTCCAAAAGCATAGATAGTGTCTCACTCACTTTCACTGAACAAGAAAAGTTCTACCGTTTGCAAGAACATTTTGAGCATAAGGACAACCAAGCACATTTAGAAAAAATGGATGCTACTAGGTGCATGGCTATGAAGGGGATGTCTCAAGAACAACCTGAGATTAGTGGCTATGAATATAGACCCCTTCCTTTTGGTACTTTGGGTAACTATGGTAACAACACGCCACCAAGATCTCCTCCAGGACAAACTTTTTCTACTCCCTCTTCACCTCCTAGATCTCCTCCCTCTCAGCATGAGGAAGAAGCTAATGATGAGATTTCTAGTGAAGAGCTTATGAGATTTGAACAAGATGAAGCATCCCAATGTATGATGCTTAAACTTTTAGAGCGAAATGGAGATCAATAGTTTTAATACATGACTTCTAGGGGATACAAGCTCTCTCCTGGCTATGATGTACAATAGATTGTTCAAGAAAGAGTACCAATTGAATTGGAAATCCTTAGGGATGAGTTGCAACAAACCAACAATGTCTTTCTCAACTTGCAATAGAAAAAGAACCTCCAAAGGTTTCTTTCGTAGAATCTATTTTTGCTCTTCCTTTTGATAGGAGTCTATACATGGTCCCATTTCCTAGGGATATTGAGGTCCCCAAAAATGACAAGTATGATGGAAATGGTGACCTCCATGATCATGTGCATCACTTTTACACTCTTAGCATGGACTTCCTTCATGAGGACACATTTCTTCTGCGATTGTTCCGTAGAAGTTTGAGAGGACAAGCTCTAGAATGGTTTTCAAAGTTGACACCACCTCTTAAAATTTTTGATGAGTTGGTTAGATGCTTCACCTAGCATTACTCATACAACATCCAATAGCCTATCACCATGATAGATCTCAGTGCTCTAAAGAAAAATCAAGGTGAGCTATTTGCCACTTACTTACAACATTGGAGGTCATTGTATTCTCGATATCCTCGATAGCTAGATGAAAGAGAAAAGATTGACATTTTCATCAACACCCTTGTGCTAGAACTATATTATGATCTAAGGAAACAACTATTCTCCTCTTTCAATGACATGGTTGAAAGTGCATATTGGATTGAAGATGTGGCCATAAGAAAGGGGGATATTGTTATTAATAAAGATACTAGGGGCAATGGCAAGGACAAAGGAAAACCTTGGAATAAAAACAAGTATGTTGTTAATGATGGTGTTGTGGATGTCCCAAAAGCCAAAGAACCTACTTTCAACCTCTCTAATGCTATATATGCAGAAAAACAACAAGAGGCTACCAATGCTCACAGTGCTCCTAAGCCTCAACATGTAGACAAGCCAAAAAAGACATATCAACGATGAGTCTACACTAAGTTGGTTGAACCATATGATGTGATTCTTAAGACTCTAGTTGCCAACAAGTATCTGACACTTCCTAACAATTCTCATCCCTATGATCCACCCGTTAAGCTTGATTGGTGGAGAGAAGATCATTTTTGCCATTATCATAGGAATAAGGGACATAAGATAGATAATTGTTTTAAGCTTAAAGATGCCATTCAAGATCTTATTTATGGAGGCACAATGCTCACAGATGGCTTGGTTAAAATTTCTAATCACAAAGCTTTCAAGACTCCTCTACCTGAGTATGAGAAAGTAGAATCATCTCAAGCAAATAAGAAGAATCATGATGCAAAGATCAACTATACATATACTCCTGATTCACCTGTGATCAATATGATAGAGCCTATTGAGAATGTTCTTATGGTGAGATCTCAAGATGATAATAATGCCAATCATGGTATGCCAAAGTTGGTCTTGCAAACACTGAGTGGTTCATCTTCTCGAAGTGAGACACTAAATGCTGTTACTAGGGGGCAAGCCAAAATTGTCCTTAAAACTATGCATGATCCCAAGAAAGCTTCTTCTTCCAAATAAGTGGTTCCTTCAATTTTGTCTAGCTATGACCTTGTGCATCAATTACAATGGACACATGCTTAGATATCCATTTTTTAGTTCCTTGAGCTATCCCCTTTGCATAAAGAGATCCTTGAGAAAGCTCTTCATACAGCAAATGTTCCCAATGATATTGATCCAGATCGATTCCAGACTATCATCAATCACATTGTGTCTCCCCACTACCTATCCTTTTCTATAGAAGATGACACATCTCTTAGTCACCCCCATAATCTAGCTTTACATATTGAAGTTCTCATCTACCATACCTGAGTCCGCCGAGTCCTGATAGACAATGGTGCTAGGTTAAATATTGTTTCTTTCCATGTGGTACAATAGTTAGGATTGTTTGAATTAGCCGTGGATCCTAGGTGAAAGATTACCATAAAAGCATATGATGAAGTGGAAAGATCTTCCAAAGGTCTTGTTGTGCTACCTGTTAGAGTGGGCCCTGTCACAAAGGATATTGTTTTTCAAGTATTGGACATCCCACTCACATATAACATTCTTTTGGGTTGACCTTGGATCCATGAAATGCAAGCTGTCCCTTCCACTTATCACCAGTGTGTCAAGTTTCCACATAATGGAGCTGAGATTGTGATTCCTGGGGACAATGCCATCACTATCAATTCTCTAACTATTGCTGAGACATTTGTTCCTCACAACAAACCCTCTCATGATCATAATGCATCCCTCATTTCTACTAAACAAAAATTAAAGATGATGAGTATTGGTATGGGGGAATACACATTGGACTCTCTTGCTGCTATGCCTACTTCCCCTAAGTCCTATGGTAGACCTTCAGAGAAGACAAAACCTTCCGCTTCTACCATGATAATTTTTGGTACATTTGTTCAATCCTCCATACCCTTAGAGGCTGAAAAAGGAGAACAAGCTGTTAGGGAGTGGATTTATAGAGAAGAAGAAGACACTATGACAGTTGCTACTCTCATTTCTACTAAGCGCTATGGTAAAGGCTATAAATTTCTATAGCAAATGGTCTATCAAGGTCATAGACCTTTAAATAACAATGGGCACACTCTAATTGAACCTCTAAGTCATACTGATGGCTAGTCTTCTAAAGATACCATAGGTCTAGGATATGGTGTTGCCAATGACATCCCTGAATATTCTAGAAATAATCCCGTGCTTAGTGACTCAGACATAGATCACAAGGAATCACCACTATGTACTATGGCCCAAATGGAAGACTATCTTCCTTTTACCCCACTTCTTTGGGGAGGAGAATGCATGCCTACTAATGATACAGCTGAAGCCCCTACATCCAAAATTTTTGTGCCTAATGAGTCATTGAGCTTTGATAGATAGCGTAGAAATATTGCACGCTTGATAGAAAGAGGAGATCTCACACATAATGACATGAATACCTCTACTTCTAGGCATCCTAAGCCTTTTTGGTGCAAACATCCCAACATAAGTTCCATGATTGATTCAAATGAATACGAATGGGACACTCTCTCAGATGGATCTTCTATAGTAGATATGGCATTGATGTGATTCATACCTATAGTGACCAACCCAACGTAGTTGATGAGTGGTGCATAGGGTCTGACGAGTCCAATCCACATATTGCTTTAATGGACCATGTTGGTCCTTCCATGACAAATTTAGATCTTGACACTTTTGGAGCCTACCCTATAGGCTTAACTTCTCTTGTCACTAGAGATGATATTCCCCACATCAATTACCTTGAACTAGTTATTTCACTTTCCCTCATATACTCAGATCTCATAGATTGGTCTACCCAAGATCAAAGACTTATAGTGCAATCTTTTCAAAATGACTATGAGATCGCCTGCTACCTCAATGCCATTGAACTTGTTACTTCTTCCACCAGCGCACCAGGAAAAAACATGATTGAATCAGATATCAAGTACCTCAGTCATAAAATTAAAAGAAAAAAAAATTGGTCAGATGGTGAAAACCACATTGTGGCGGTGTTCAAACCTCAAAATAGTAAAAATAAAGACGTATCTAAGGGTGAAAACCTTGCTGAGGTGCCCGAGGATGAGATACTTGGTAGTCTGCCGAGCTATTTTCAAGAAAGGTCTTTAGTTCTCATAGAACCTACATAACCCATCAACTTGGGGATGGAGGAATCTCCTAAAATCATATATGTGGCTCAGTCTCTCTCAGTAGAAGAAAAAGAACAATTTGGTACATTCTTTCAAGAGAAAAAGATCAATTTTGCCTGGACGTACTCAGACATGCCAGGTTTAGATACTAAGCTTATTATGCATCATTTCTCTATTCCTCTAGAGGTAAAACCTATCAAACAAAAATTGAGAAAGATGCATCCCCATGTGGCATTACTAGTTAAGGCTAAAATTGAGAAGCTCCTAAAAGCCAACTTCATCAAAGCAATTGACTATGCTGAATGGATTTCTAACATTGTCCCTATTTCCAAACATGACAAATCCATTTGTGTATGCACTGATTTTTGAGATCTAAATAAAGCATGCCCTAAGGATGATTTTCCACTTCCAAATATCAACATGATAGTGGACATGATGGTGGGCTATGAAATGTACTCCCTTATGGATGACTTCTTTGGATATAACTAGATTAAGATCACCCCTGAGGACCAAGAGAAGACAACCTTCACATGTGCATGGGGTACCTTTTGCTAGAATGTCATGTCATTCGGGCTTAAAAATGCTGGTGCAACCTATCAAAGAGCCATGGTTACCATCTTTCATGATATGATGCACAAAAACATGGAGGACTATGTTGATGACATGCTTGCCAAATCACAACAATGAAGCACTCATTTGTCTTATTTGAGTTTGATATTAGACCGTATGGAATGATTTCAACTCAGATTAAATCCAAAGAAATGTGCTTTTGGTGTCACTTCTGGGAAACTGCTAGGATACATAATATTAGCAAAAGGAATAGAAGTAGACCCAGAAAAGTTGCAAGCTATCATGGAGATTCCACCTCCTCATAACATCAAACAATTAAGGAGTCTTCAAGGCCATCTCCAATCTATCCAATAGTTTATTTCTCAGCTAGCTGATAAATCTCAACCATTCAATCAGAATTTGCATAAGGGAGCTACTTGTATATGAAATGAGGAGTGTCAGAAGAATCTGGACCAGCTCAAGAATTACTTAGCACAACCTCCTATCCTTATGCTAGCTATCCAAGGTAAACCCTTGATATTGTACATTTTTGCTACAACAAATTCTTTAGGGGCTCTCCTTGCACAACATGATGATAAGGGAAAAGAGCGAGCTATATATTATATCAATCGCACTCTGGTTGCTTATGAACTCAACTACACTAGTATTGAAAAGGGTTGTTTAGCTGTGGTGTTTGTGTTTCAAAAACTCAGACATTATATGCTTGCACATACTACACAGCTGGTTGCTAAAATTGATCCTTTAAAATATCTCCTAAGTAAAGCTGCGCTTACTGGATGCCTTGCCAAGTGGATGTTGATTCTTTCAGAATTTGACATTTAGTATATTGAGATAAAAGCTATTAAAGGGAAAGCAATTGCAGATCAATTGGCTTAGTTTCCTATGACTGATAACGCTCCTCTTTAGATAGATTTCCTAGATGCCTCGATCATGAATATCACAGGGCATACATGGAAAATGTTTTTTGATGGTTCTCACACACAGAATGGTGCCGGTGCTAGAATCCTATTTGTTACCCCTCACGGATACATCATTCCTAAATCATACAAGCTTCTCTTTCCATGGTCCAATAATATAGCTGAATATGAAGCCTTGCTGAATGGTGTTAAGATTGCCCTTGAATGGAGGATTTCTGAGTTGCATATTTTTTGAGATTCTCAACTTGTCATAAACCAAGTAAATGATGAGTACCAAACCAAAGATGACAAGTTGGTTCCCTACAAGAGGATGATAGAATCACTCAAGAATTATTTTACATCTATCATATTTCAACAAATTCCTACAACTGAGAACAAGGTTTCCGATGCCATGGCTACTTTGGCATCCATTCTGTAACTGGAAGACCACAAACCATGCTTTGAGTTCTTGGTGGAAGAATTGTGCTACCCTACCTACAATTCCCCTAATGACCATGTCATTTACACTATGGTCGGTCATGACTCCTCCCGATACACCACCATCTTTTCCTATCTTTGAGATCAAATTATCCCTAAAAATCTAATGCGCAATGAGATGCACTCGCTTATCTGTAATGCCTCACACTTTACTCTTATCTCTGGTGACTTGTATAGGAAGGGTCTAGATGGAACTCTCCTTAGGTGTCTAGAAATAGAGTTAGAAAAGGTGCTAGCTGAAGTTCATGATGACATATGTGGGTCACACTTTAATGGTCTTGTGCTCACTCAAAAATTGCTTAGGGCTGGCTACTATTGGCCTACTATGCAAGCTGATGCTATTTGATATGCCAAGTCCTCCAAAAAATGTCAACTACATGGGAATATCATTTATGCTCCATGACATGAGCTCATTCCCTCTATTGCTTACTGGCCATTTCAATAATGGGCCTTTGACTTGGTAAGCAAGATTTGTCCTGGTTCATCAAGTGGACATAAGTTCATTATTATAGCTACTGAATATTTCACCAAATGGGTTGAAGTTGTCCCACTATCTATAGCTATAGGAAAACATGTTGCCTTGTTTATTTTGAATCACATCATTTTTTGCTATGGTATTCCTTCTTCCATAGTCATAGATAATGGCGGCCAATTTAAGAACAAAGACTTAAAGCACTTGTGCAAAAAGTTTAAAATCAAACAACATTGGTCTTCTATTTACTACCCTCAAGGGAATGGTCAAGTTGAGGCCTCAAACAAAACATTGCTGAAAATTCTCCACGGAACAGTGCACAAATTAGGCAAGGATTGGCATTTTCAGATCAATCCTACACAATGGGCTTACAGAACGTCTATCCACACTCCTATAGGTGCAACACCTTTTTACTTGGTATATGGTTTTGAGGTTGTCTTACCATTAGAGGTTGAAATACCTTCACTAAGAGTCTCTCTCCATGGTTTGATTACCGATGAAGACCAAAGGGCCATGAGAGTGCATTAGCTTACCATGTTGGAAGAACTTTGCAAGGCCACTTTTGATCACATGCGCACCTATTAGAAGAGAATGTCTATTGCTTACAATAAGAAAGTTCATCCTAGAGAGTTCCAAGTGGGTGAACTAGCTCTCAGAGAAAATCCCAAAAATCAGAGAATAGGGAGCAGAAAGGCAAGTTTGAACCAAATTGGTTAGGGCCTTACATCATCATAGAAGTATTTGGGTCTGGAGCCTATCATCTATCTACACTTGAGGGAGAAGAGCTTACTGAGCCTAGCAATGTCCTACATCTAAAAAAGTTCTATGCCGAAGGTTCTTGAGCTCTTTTGTACATATTCTTTATTGATCCTGAAAAAAAATCTCAAAAAAAATTCATATATGATGCTGAAAAAATCCTAAAAAGCATATAATGTCCTTTAAAAAAGAGCATCCTAGTGAAAACCTAGCAATAGGTGCTTTGATGTCTCACCAAAAAAATCAAGAAAATTCAAAAAATTCAAAAAAAGAAAAAAGAAAAAGTGCCTTGGTGAAAACTTGGAAATAGGCGCCTTGGTAGCAAAAATACAAAAAAATTGAAAAAAGTCCTGAAAAAATCTATCAAGTGGTAAAAACCTGAAAACAGGCATTGCTTGAGACCCCGGCACCTATGTCTATCAGTCTTGCGTGGCACTCCTTCGCTCCACTTCTCGCTTTACCTCTCCTAGCCTGGAATTGACTCTTATCTTAGTCTAGGGGGCATCTGTTGTTTTAAGCCTATCTCGGGTCTCTTTGTACATTCAAGTTTCTTGGGCCACTTGGTTCCAATGGTGTTTTTCAACACCACCCCAACTATTTTTTTCAACACTACCCTAGCGTTAAGTGTTTTTCAACACTTATTAGATGTTTACTCGCAGTCCAAAATGATGTGATATTTCCACTGGCAGAGGTGATACTCAAAGATTGACTCTATGACCTACACAGACGCACTTAAACCACTTGACTTGCTGAGACTTGTTGGAATTTATTTCTTTGTGTGCTGTCTATGATGATTTCTTTGCTAAGTATTCTCTCCCTAATAGTTTTCAATGATGCATAGCTAGAAGACTGGGGGCATGATGATATGTTTTATTTCTTTCTCTTCTTGTGGATATATTTTGTGGGTCTTAATTGTCATTAGCATTTTTGCTGGTTCTACTTGACAATAGGACTTACAAGGTATTGTCCTTGACTATGTTCGCAAGTGCATACTTCTAGTCATCTTGACTTTCTTTGTGTCTTGATGTGAGTATAATCTTGCTATATTAACCTTAGGTAATCTCACTGCACTAGTCATCTTGACCTACATGTCTTTGATGCCTAGGTGGGATTCCCACATACCCATCTAGTATAGATCATATTCAGATTCAAATAGTTATACTAGTGTGTATTGTATGATCTTATGACGCTACCAATAATGCTTGATGATGAATATTAGAGTCTAAAAGCTTTGTGACCTTGCAAGTAAACCACCTTTCATAGTAGCTTGCATTCTTAGGTTCATGTTAGTTTAGTTTTGCATTTTGCATATGGAGAGAGCTCTCGTTTTCATCTTTCGTGGACCTGTCGGTCAACTGTGCTCACCTTTTATTTTCTTGATCATGTCTTTCATTCCTTGTCTTTCACATCATGATCTATTCCTATCATCACAAGGGGTTAATCTCATCATCATATCTATATCCTAAAAGAGATAATTTTTAGAAACATGATGCTATATCACAAACATGAGAATTAAACATACATCTATGAGCGAGAATATACATGAGCATTTATAACATACATTTTGAGCAATATGACAAGACAATATAAAAAATGATACATCCATCACAAATGAGATGCATACACAAGATATATCAAACATCTAGTAAATCTCATATATATATAAGAATGTCATGATACAATATACACAATATGAGATCCCAAAATCTGGATCAAAGTCTCATGATATGTAAAACATCTAAACACCCTAAACCTAGGACTCGCTACCACCATCATGTGGTGCTGGTGGTGGAGGAGGTGGTGCCATGTCTGGTACCATATCAAATCTCCCAGCAATAGCGAAGTAGGTCAGTGCTCTCTGACCCTATGGCATAACTTGAATATAGAGCCCATGGTAGTACGCTGCTCACGCTACCTCTCTCTGTGACTCTGTTGTAGCAACCTATATGGCCCTATCTTGCAGCTTAATCTCAGCTCTCAGATCCATTAGCTACTACTCCCTAACTTCTATGGTGATGTGTAACTACTACATCTCCATCTCCAGATCCTGGATCTTGGCTCTCAAGTCCTCTCCTCCTACAGGCTAATCCTGCCTAACGTGGCAAGCTGGTCTCCCCCCATCATCACCCTCATCAGCTAACCCCTATCCCTATAGCCATTTCCAGCCACCTAATTGAGAGCTCTAGCTAGTCTCTCTCCCTCTCCCTCTCCCTCCTCCATCTCCTCCATCTCCTCCATCCCTATCATCTCCCTTGTCTCCCTGAGCCGTTGGCTATGCATCAGGCATAATGAACCTCAAAAATGGAGCTTGCCACCACTCTGCTCTATAGGCTACATCAGCCCCCGCATCTGCCATGTCTAGGAGATAGTCCCATGGCTCTCTTCATATGGCTATTGTATCCTGTACTGCCTGCTGGTAATCTAGCATTGGTAGCCAGCCCTGACCCTCCTCATCCCTAGCCTGGGCATATGTAGTTGTCTCTGTCAACACTCTATACTGGTACCCAAATTGCCTCCATACCCAATTAATAACAAACCTCTCCATGATGTCTATGTGTCAACCTACCAGTGGCTGGCTACATAACATATAACTTAGCTCATCCTCTACATCACCCCATACCTCCATAGCCCTATATGGCCTCCATTGGAAGGAAGTCAGCTCATCCAATATCCTCCTATAGTATGTCACATCCCCGCTATGAGGCTGTGACAAGAATCTTGCATATCTATAGATAGAGGGATGTCTCCTCTCCCTCAGCTAAACCCGTGGATGCACCACAGCGATGTGCTCCCATGCCCACACCTGTGCTAGAATAGCACCACACACCCATGTCTTGTTGTCATGATAGATGATCTCATGCAGCTCATGATACATATATGCTAGGATCACCAGGCCCCATGCCATCTATTGTGGATGTGCTACCAGATCCACTAACAATCTGCCCCATCCCAGTGAAAAACCCTTCTGACTCCTGTCAGTGATAAGGGCCTGTGCAATAATGGAAGCAACAATAAATGACACTGGGAAGTCCCTGCCAAAATCATCCATTAATTGATCCTAGGTGATGTGTCTCTCCATAATCATAACATCCTGGAACATGCCCTGGATGACCTCCTGCCCCTTGGTAGGATCTTGATCATAGTATATCTATGTCAACAAACAATCATGTCAGTTTCTATTACATGGAAAATTTACATCTATGACTATCTATAAACATGATTATACTTACAGGATCACCATGGCTAGGCACTTGGAGAATCTGATAGACATCCTCCAAAGTGATTGATGCCTCTCCAGTAGGTAGATGGAAGGTGTTGTGCTTGCTATGCCATCTCTTAGCTAGTGCAGTCAACAACCCATGATCAGCTCTCATATGGGGCAACTTCAGCAAATAGCCAAAGCCCATCGCTCTCAAGTCTTCCTGGCTTGGATCATCCAAATCTCAGACATACCGTAGCCCAGTAACCTTTGGTGCTCTGATCAATAGTGCTGAAAAGAACTCTTGCAAATCACCAATCCAAAACCTGATGTCAGAACATATCATGATGGATGTATAAAATCAGTACAATGCATTTCAAAAAGGCAAACATTGTTTAGACCCATGTCATTTTGCTCAAAAATACTAAAACATGTCAAATTTTTCAACTAGGTGATACTATTTTTTGATAAAGTATCATACGATACTTCTTCCTATATTAGTGTGATGGTATCTTGAAGTATGATACTTTTCCTAGCATCACATGACATTTCATCTAGTATCGTGCGATACTAGACTTAATGCCAATGTGATACTATGTTGACCCACGAAGTATCACACGATGTTTTCCCTCAAAGGGTGCGATGCTTGCAAAAGATCGTATGATCTTTCGCCCAAGTTCAAAAATTTGAAATTTCAAAATTATTAAAAACATTTGTTAAAATGCATTAAATGCTCATAATGACTCAAAAAGGGCAAGTTTTTCTGAAAACATACTAGGGCAGCATACTGTGGAGGCCAGTTATGCAACTGGGTGCACTCAAATTGATGCCTATGAACTGGGACTACTTCTTGCTGAGCCATTTTCTCTCTCTAAGCTCTTAAGATTCTCAAATCGCTAAAAGGCAAATGATTTTGAAAATGACCTTTTTTACCCCTTTTATAGCATTTTGACTTTTTGACCTAATTTTCAAAACACCTCATAATTGCACGAAAATTGCACCCCTAGCTAATTTCAACATCCTGGATCCATTTTTGGGATTGAAATCAAAATTTTAGTTCATCTTGATAGTCAAATTTGCATTTCAATTTTTTTTCCTTCTTCTACGCAGTTGGCTGACCTTTTGAGGCCTGATCCTTTGATCTTCGCTGGGGAATTCTTTCCTTCTTCATTCCCATCTCTCTCACCCTTCTAGTCTTTCATTCACATTTTATTTCATCTCTCTGAGGTCTTCATTGGGGCATATCTTCTTGATGGTTATTCTATCATTCTTTATCTCTTTGATTATGATCATGTTGCTCTTGCTTCTGCCTTCCCTCTACCTGATTTTGATTTTGATCCCGAGGGGGGCAGACACATCATATCCTATTGGCTATTCTCCAGAGCATATGCTTGACCATTTCATTTTCTCTGATCAATCTATCTTTGTGCTTGACATGTTAGTTCTCATCTCAGGTCTGGATAATGTCCATCTCTTTCCTAAGTGTTCAATATTGTTGCTACCAGGATGACCATGCAGGATTTGCTATCTCTCTGCACTTCATTCTTCGGAGTCAAATCTATATCTATTTGCCTTCTTGGCTAATGTATTCTTTGATGTAATGTGTTCTCATATCAATCACACATTAGTCAAAGAGGGGAAAATGTAATCATCTAAAAATGGTCATCTAGACTATTAGGCCCTTGCTAGCATTATTTGCTAAAATCATCAATTGCTTATTCTTGATCAAATCCTAATTTTATCATTTATCTAATTTTATGCTATGGGCTAACCATCCTATCCTAAGTCTTTATTTAATTAAAAGGAATTTCCTCCTCTTTTATTAAATAAAAAGCCCCCCACTTTTCCTTTTATCCTAAGTTGCACAAATAAAGCATTATTCTTATTTTATAAAAAGGGAAAAGACACTTTTTGTCTCATATGTACACAAAAGTCAGCTCTTATTTTCTCATTGGAGGATACTTGTGGACATGGATTTCTCTTCTTTGATGCTCCATCATTGATTAAATCTTTTTCCTCTTAATCTCCATGGTCCATTCTTTCTCATTTCTTATAAAAGGAGAGCTCTCTTCTCATTTTGGCATCCATCTTTTGAATACTAACGTTATGCTGCAGGTTTTCTAGGTGACTTTGGAGCTTTGGAGATTTGGAGCATTCTTATCTTTTGTGTTCACATTCTATCTTAGTTCCATTCTTGCATTTTAGTTTCATTATCATGGCATGCATAGTTTAGTTTCCTTTATGCTTTAGATTGATTCACATAGTCTAATTAGGAGGGATTTTGTAATACTTGCATCTTTCCTTTCCATAGATTAACTTGCATATTCATCTTAACATAGCTTGCATCTTCATTTCTAGCATTGCATTTCATTCACATTTTGATTCTTGAAGATATTGGCATTCTTTCCCTTGTCTCCATTGAATCTCCCATTGCATCGTTTACTAGCAAGGTCATAGGCTTAAATAGCTCTAGCTGAGTGCACACTTAATTTCCTTGCACTCCATGCCTAGGGATCTCTAGGTCAATTTTCAAGGTCTCCCATTGATGGATTCCTTTGGAAGCAAAGACTTAGAGAAGTGTACATTCTAGTGTGTATAATAGGAACCAAGAAACTTCTAACAATATCTATCAAACCCAACGCGCATAGGATAGAAACCACAATGAAAACTTTTAACTAAAAAGGAAAGAGACTCTTACTGACTTAAACATGAATAAGAATGATTTGACACATTAAGAAAATTGATACCAAACCATTTAATATTAACTTCAGAAATCTACAATTACAATACATGGCTCTTTGGAATCAGCTAGAGAGCTCTTTTTATTCCCTTCTTTAATCTTCTACTCACTATCTTCTATTCACTCTCCTCGTATTCATTACAATTATGTCTTTTCAAAGACAACTCTTAATGGTTACAAACCATTCATCTACCCCATTTCCTTTGAATTCCATTCAACCTTTTGGTTAATATAATCCATTTTTGAATACATTGAATACATTACAATGCAAATTAATAAATCTATGATCCCATGAACTTTTCAAATGAGTTTAATAAATGACCAATTTCTTGACATGAACCTCTTCAACATGACTTTTACCTACTTCACACTTCATGATTACATTTTGGTATAATATCAGACAAATGATAGGAAATGAAAAATATTTTGTGGGTGCCTCTGCACCATACTAGCTGATTTCAAAGATTTCCATGTCCCATGGAAATGCCGAGGATATAGGGGAACAAATATTCTTGAGCATGCTTCTACTACTCTCTCTGATGTTGTAGCTAACTCCCATCACCGGAGTCCTGATGGATTGCCTCCAAGGTGCCGCTTCTCATCCACCTAGCACTGCTTCTACAACTTCACCAACAATGGTGCCTCACCTAGGAGTCCTCTCTCTGGACTCTCACCCCAGGTCTTTTGGAAACCATGGACCTTCTTATTAGGCCCTTGGACCATCTCCTATGGCCCCCATGATAGAATTCCTATTTTCCTTTTTACAGCTTATGGACATACACCTATAGCCACATTCTCATTAGCACATTTAGCTAAAAATCCAATCCACTACTCTATCCAGATCTTTCACTGGCTCTAATACCACTTGATGTGGAGAAAACCATCACACTCATGAAATCTACAAAATCATCATTATCTCTTCTAAATCAACATCAAAGTCCTCTCTTTTTCTATAGATTATGCCATTTCTTCCTTTATAGACATCGACTATCTTGCATCATTCAATATGCGTATATACATATGTGTCACCACCTTTTCTCTTCACAATGATTATAAAAATTGATAGCATGTCTGACATGACATAAACTGATACATATAGCCACTGAGTTCTTTAATGACAACTGTCAAGCATGAAGTCCAATTCACTTCATTACTAAATCCTTTCATAGGAACCAAGAAACTTCTAACAATATCTATCAAACCCAACATGCATAGGATAGAAACCACAATGAAAACTTTTAACCGAAAAGGAAAGAGACTCTTACTGACTTAAACTTGAATAAGAATGATTTGACACATTAAGGAAACTGATACCAAACCATTTACTATTAACTTCAATAATTTGCAATTACAATCCATGGCTCTCTGGCGTCAGCCAAAGAGCCATTTTGATTCCCTTCCTTAATCTTCTACTCACTATCTTCTATTCACTCTCCTCGTATTTGGTTACAATTATGTCTATTTTAAGACAACTCTTGATGGTTACAAACCATTCATCTACCCCATGTCCTTCAAATTCCATTCAACCTTTTGGTTAATATAATCTATTTTCAAATACATTGAATACATTACAACACAGATTAACAAATCTATGATCCCATGAACTTTTCAAATGACTTTAATAAATGAACCATTTCATGACATGAACCTCTTCGAAATGAATTTTACCCACTTCACACTTCATGATTACATTTTGGTATAATATCAGATGAATGATAGGAAATGAAAAACATTTCATGGGTGGCTCTCCACAAAATCTACTACTTCTACTCCTATTAGGTTAGGATCTTCTAACTATTCCCTATTATCTTTTCACAATTTCCAAATCCTATTTGTTGATCTCCTTTTCTTAGAGATATTATGAAAGATTTTTTTATTTTTCCACCCTCAGCTAGCCACGTCTCTCTAGATCTCTGTTTCTAGAAAATATCCTCTTTTTCTAAAATGTCTTCATGTTTCAACATTAAATCTTTTTCATCTTCATATAATACCTGATTCATTCCTCTTGCTATTACTTTCTTATTTAAACTTTCTAACCTACTTTCTATTTCTAGTTTTTTCTCAAATATGTTTCCAAATTGGGATTGATACCAATTGAGTAGATTTATTTTAATTAATTTAAGTTTGGATATCACAATAAATGTTTTAGATCCCTCAAAAATGGCTTCTTTCCACCATCTTTCTATATTCCTTAGACATTCTTCCTCTAAAAGCCATATTTTTTGAAATTTGAAGGGGTTTTTTAAGGGAGAGTTACTTCTATAAATATTAGTTCTAGTGGAAAATGATCTAAACCTAAAAAGGGTAATATATTTTCTCTCATATCAAAATCAAGGTTTTCCATATCTCCTAGGAAGAAGAACCTATCTAATTTTTCCATAATAATGCAAGAATATGTTCTATTAGACTGCGTATAAGGTCATCCTGCATATAAGGTCATCGTTCCCTATCCTAATTCCTAAAACTCTCAAATTGTCGATCCACTAGTTGAATTCTCTCATGGTCTAAGATGAGCTTCTAGATCTATCTATCTTGTCTGCTTCAATGAGAATATCATGAAAATCTCCCCCATAATAATTGTTTCATTAGGATGGGCTAAGGTAAAGTCATAGACTTCTTGCCACAACTTTCTTTTCTCATGAAGGAATTTAGGACCGTAGATATTGATTAATAAAAAGTTTAGTTTACTTCTTATACTTCTGACCCTGCCACTCATCCAATTTTTTCTCATTTCTAACGGCATATAGATACATTTCCAAGGATTCCATATAATACCTATTCCCTCTAATGCTCCTACCGAGGAGGAGCCAAAAACTTCCCAGCTTCCTAATTTCCTATTTAACATTTTATAGCTCTCCTCATCTAATTTTGTTTCCTGTAGCATAATATTTTATATTCAAAAAGAGATCAATGCCTTTTAATCAAGAATTTTTTGTTAGGGGTATTAAGGGTCCTAACATTCCATGTAGTAATTTTCATTTCTGATTCAGAAGGAGCCTCCCATTCCCTACATCTAGAAGTTTGAAGTAATCTTGGTTTTTCACGAGGCTTGATTAATTTTTCTCTTAATTCCTTGAGGGACTTGCTTCCTCTAGATTTGGGTACAAAGGTGTTATCACTATGCAATTTTTTTAGGCTTCATGTTAATATTTTTAAAAATAACCCAAGTAGTTGACCTAATGGTAACATTTCATGTTGAAAACCCTAATTTTGATCAAAGCCCTAACTGGTCCTAAGTCTTGTTATAATTTCATGTTACTTTTGGGCTCACTAATCCCCCTAATAAAGCATGTGTTATTTTTTACCCCCTTTATTCATCATTTCATGTGTTATGTGGTTAGGTTTTGGAATTGGGGTACCCTTTAGTTAATTGTTTCTTTCAAAGCCTAAGTTCCTGATAAATTTTTCAATAGTATCAAACCCTTCAAATATGTGGTTTTCGTTGAACCGTAAGATTTCCCATTGTCAGAATCTTTGACATGCGCTTTAGCGACGAAGTGCCACCTGTCCGAGCAGGCCCATCTGGTAATAGGGTGTGCTGGAATTTAAAGAATTGATCACATCAATGGCTATCGCTATACCGTTGGACCAAGATGATAGCTATTTAAACATCATGCTTTAGCGACAACCATCTGATTCTCTTTAAGTACTGAAGTGTGAAGTGGGCCCTGAAGGTGCCAGGTCGCATTGACATGTATGCTTATGATTGGTTGCTGGGAGTTGCGATGTGGTGGTTTTCAGGATGATTCAAACTGAGAGTGAAAAGGTCAAGAGGCCCACCTATTGGTTCTTTGTGACATGGCGGTTATTGATTCGACAGAGATTAATGAAGTGTCATAGTGGGGCCTATTCTTTTTGGATGATTAAGATGCAACAAGATCTCACGGTTATCATTATACCATTGCGGTAAGATGCATGTTTTTTAGGGTCAGTGGTATAATGATAGCCATAGATCTTGTTTAAAGATGGGGACCATTTGGTGGGTCCTTTGCTACTAACTTTTTGATGACACAGTCATTTCTGATTGGCCAAGGGTAATAATGACATGTCAAAGTTTCCAGTGCATTTGACACCAAGGATAAAGTTAGGGCTTCTTCGCTACTGACTTGTCCAACATGGCACTTCCTGATTCAATAGAATTTCTAAAAGGAAAGGTGGGGTCACTTCTTTGAGAATAGGTAAAGCACTAAAAGTTAGAAAGAATCTTACGGCTATTGTTACACCACTGGATGAAGATGCTCAAGTTTTACGCTTGTGCTTTAGCGACGAAGCGCCACCTATCCACTCTGATTGAGATAAAGTTAAGTTATTTATTTCCTCACATGCCTTTATTGAAATGTTCTCATTGGTCGAGAACTGATTTGGGGAAAAGCAATATAGGGTTATGTTGTTAGACTTGTCAACCGTTTGATGTGCTGGAGAAGAAATAAATCAACGACCTAAATTCAAATTTTTGCTCAATGACATTTTTTGTGTCCTGTGAATAACTAAGGCCACCAACTTTCAGTAATGGTAGATTTAATGTGTTACATGTGGATAGATTGTAGGCAGTTGTCGATGCTATACATCAAAATTGAATCATTGTTTCTATTCACCATTCTCATAAGCATTTTTGGAAAACTCATTTTTTCCTCTCGGGGTGATTTCAAGTGAAGAATTTGCAGGTGCCTCGTAGGTTTCTTTTCTAAGTTTAAAGTTGTTTGAAGTTTGTGAAGGAGTTATGAAGGAATTTGTGTTGCAAGTTGATCATTTTTAGGGTTTTCTTGAGTATTCATATATTGTTTTATAAAAGCCCTAGTTTCAAAATGCCACCGAAAAGAAACCTATCTAGTCAGATAGAGTACAATAAAAGAGGAGTCTTTGAAGATTTAATGCAGTTATTACCACATTCAGATAACGGGGCAGCTAGGTTAAAGGAGTTAGTTTCGAGAAACCCTAGGGATTCTGTTGTAGAAGCACTCCATGACAGAGGGAATTGGATGAGAGATGATAAGGTTGGTGAAAATCATAATGGTCTTATTTTGTTTAGATCAACATACTCACAGAGAAATTCCTGTGCCCCCCTTAGTAACATATGGTAGTTTGATATAGGAAAATTGGTGGTTCCTGGTGTGTTTATGGATGTTGAGTTATTGATTCAAATTGCTAAATGCTATGATCCTGTGACAAAGTGTGTCAAGGATGTAAATGGGAAGGACCTAATTAGCATCACAAAGGATGAGATTAGGGAATTTTTTCACTAAATGACCCTTCTGTGGGGTTAGAGAAAATTGATTTCACAGAATTTATAGAAATATATGAAGCACAAAGGGATTATTTGAGAGTAGGGCCTCTAAGGGAATTTCTAAATGAGATTGGATCCATGTGTGTCATTAGTCCAAGCACGCCAGAGCCTTTTAGGCTGGATTTGTTCAGTAAGAGAGCATGAGAGGTTTATAAATCATTGACTTTAATTATAGGGCATGATGAAGCAACTCATATGCCAGTCCCATACTTTTTTATGATGGTACAATCTCTGCACCCCCAATTGGCACTAATTTTTGATTTTTCATCTCATCTAGCTAACTTGATCCATGAGGGATTGATGGGAATTAAGGACATGAAGGTTAGTAGGCATTTTGGGTGGTACTCAATGCTTATGCACATGTTCCTATACAAAGGTGAGTAGTTCTTTAGCTCAATAATAAATATTATGGAAGAGAGGAATGGAGAAACCCTTCTAGTACAACTATGGACTACAACCTTGTCATGGGACAAAATTGATACTAGTTACATTGCACTTGATAGGGATTTGGCCTCAAGGCTTAGAAATATTTTATTTTTTGACAATCCAAGGATCCCAAGAGAGTTGCTAAGATTAATCAGGCCAAAGGAATATTGTCAGGACATCACCATAGTCCATATTTTTGGGGATATCATTCTGTATCTTGTTTCTACAGTTTTTAGGGTTTATGGTTGCAAAGTGGCACCATACATTTTACCTTATCAGGTCCCATTAAAAATAGGGTATGCTGAGATATTAAGACAGATTGGAGACCTACATGAAACCACTCTCACTAGCAAGGGAAGGGGAACTTTCTTCCTGAACATTACTATAGCACATCAATATGTGATTACAAAGGGAGGATGAGTGTATTTGAACAAAGTTTTTTAGCCCTATAGAATGACTAGAGCAATGGCAAGGTGTGCAGATACATAGGGTTTCCTCTCAGGAATGTTTAAAGATAAAATAAGGTGTGCTCATATTGAGCATAAATTTAATTTTCCTAAAGATGTGATAAGGAATGAGTTTGACCTTCAAACTCAAGAGATTAAAAAAGAGAAATGGATCATCTACAAGAAATTTGTGGATTTTAGTCATAATTTTGACAAGGCTTATAACCCATTAAAAGGCTTTGAGCCATGGGCAAGGAAATTGGATGCCCTAATGGAGTATTTTGAAGGCATCATGCATGCAGTGAATGAAAAGAGGGTTGTTGTAAGCAAGACAGACCCTGAGAGGGCTAGGAAAATTTTGAGCCAACTAAAATATATGAAATTGACTCCAAGGGGAGTCTATACAATGCAGAGGAGAAGTGGATACACTGTTCTCTTACCACCACAATAGAGAAGTGAGGATATTCCCTCTACTTCTAAAGGGAAAAGGCCCATGGATGAATTAGCAATGCAGGGACCCTCTCCTAAGAGGCAAAGACAAGAAGAGGTAAGGCCAGGAGAGGAAGCTTATTCTCCTTCTCAATCCCCTATCCAATTAGATGAACATGGGGTAGTAGAGAAATTGGTACAATTGAGAAATGAGGGAAACATTTTTGTTTCCAATGATGACTTGCAAGAAGGGATGCCTGAGGCACCTAAAGAGGTAGCCATGGACCTTACTATTGATGAATTTGAGGGTAAACAATTGGACCCTATTTTAAAGCAAGCTAGTGACTCTTTTCTTGCTGATGAAAAATTTGTCAAGACTAGGGCATTCTCCCAGTTTTTATGGAGAATGAAGATAAATTAGTACAGATAGATCTGTGAGAAGAAGAGGGAAGAGTTCCCTCATAAAGACATAATAGAAATAGAAAGTGAGACCAATGCAGAGATGGTCAACCAGTTTGAAAAAATTACTCCCAAGGAAGGAAGGGCCATGGTTCATACTGGAGGAGTGTTAATTTTTCTAGAGTGGGACATTGCTGATGCAATTGTCTTTGACCAAGTCTGGAAGAGCAATGTGAAAACTCTTACTACTATAGAGCAGGCCAAACAAGCTACTAGGGGCATTGCTTTCTCAAATGATCATGCAGCCTTGGTCATGTGGTCCCTAAAGAGGGAGGAAGATAAAGGAAGAAAGGAGGCTCTCTCCATAGGATATGTAGGTAGTTTGTTAGTACAAAGAGTAGGTGAAACTTATGGTGTGGAAGAATCAAACTTAATTCTAGAGACTACCAAGTTTAGTGTTAAAGTGGTAGAAAAGGATGCCCAAGAAAAGGAGGAACTTAGGCTCAAATTTGAAATTGTCCTAAAGTCATATAATGATCTCAAGGTGGAGTTGATCTAGAAGGATAAATTGATTGCTCAGCTATTAGGGCCCCAGGACCATAGGTCTCCCCAATTGGTAATTTTTGACAAGCCTATAGTAGCTTCATCCTCAAGCCCAATTGTTGAGTTACCACCATCCCCCTACCCAAAGACAAGTATGGATGCGAGGGTTATTTGGGAGAAACAAAGATTAACAGAGGAGACTAATAAATTAAGGGAAATAAGAGTACAACTAGAGAAGGAAAAATATGAAAATGTGAAGGCCATAGCTTTGGCAAACCAGAAGTATGAAGAGAAAATGATAGATGTAATCATGCAGTTTGCATATGATTTGAAGCCCCCCATTTTCCATAGTCATGCCAGTAAATTATATTCTTTATTTGAAACTTTGAGTAAGGAGAACACTAAAATGTCACCAATTTTGAAGAAATGGATTGAGAGGTCTCCTCATGTGAAGCTATTTTGAATGTTATCAAAGGACCAAGAGGATCCTAATCCATTGATTAAGCCAGTACATCAAATTGTCAAGAAAATGGTACAGTATGGCATCATTTTGGATAATTTTATCAAAAGATTAAGTACGTTGAAAGCTAAATTAATGCTTTCAAACCATGACCTGGTGCCCACCATTTTCATAGATAAGGGAAAATTTAAAGAAGCATATCTATGGAGAGAAGAGATGGATGCAATTTTGTCAGAGAGGGTGATTGGTTTCCTAAATGACACTTTTTCTATTAGCAGTGTTATCAAGTTGTTAATAAATGCCAAATCAATGTTTGATAATATTCAGCATAAGGTTACTTAGATTGAAAATGAATGGGAATAGTTATCAAGTAAGAGGACTGAGTTTGCCAATTTTGAGTTCCCAAGTGAAGAGGTGTACAATAAATGGAGGTATCAGTACATACCTCATGTTGAAAAATTTAATAATCCACCAGCGCCCTAGAGAAAGTGAAGGCAGTTACTTTTTGAGTCATAAAAGGTTGTTGAGATGTAGGAGGACATTCATTGCAGGATGGAGAACAAGATGTTGCAAATCAGATTTGTTGAAGGAATCTAAGGATAGTATTGAAGACATAAAGCAAGGTCGCTCGACTAAAAATATCTCACCTGCTTGACTTGTGTATTTATTGTAAACTTTTTGAGGTTGTTGTAAAGGTTTTTAGATTAGAAATTTTGCAAACCCTAGAATGATCGGTAGCTTGTTGCATTTCCTTGTATATAAGGGATTTTCCATGATCATTCTAGGCATTGAGAGTTTAGGAGTTGAAAAGATAAAATTTTTGAAACCCTACCCCTTAGTTGGGGATTGTAATATATTGTATCATTTTTCATCAAGCAATAGAAAGAAGTACAGGTTGCTGCTACTGTTTTGCAAGCTTATCATTTAGAGTATGATGTATACAATGTTCAAAGGTTATACTTAATACAAAATTTCAAGTCTTTGTCTCTCCTTTGAGTTTATTCTGTAAATCTTTAAGTCTTCCTGAGATTTATATGTATGTATTTAGCTTTGAGTTCTAATCTAGGATTGGATTAAATAATGCTTAGAGTGGGATACATGTTTACTGAATTCATTTAAGGATTTTCTAAAAAGCGGGAAAGAGTTGGAATGTTCTATATTTATGTTTAAAGACCAGGTTCTTCTCCAAATATCTTTGTATTCATTTTGTCTTCTGATCTTTCACCCAATGGATAGGGCACTGGCCTGTATTTCCCTATTTTGCTTTATGTAGATTGATTAACATCTTGTGATCCTGAAATATAAATCAATACTAGTCTTTTACATTTTATTTACATTTATGTGTTGTTATACCCAGTGATGGAGAGTCAATGAGTAATAGGTTGTTACTTAGTACTTTCTCACTATCATCTATTGTAAGATCCAGTATTAGATAAAGAATAGAGTCATATCTCTTGGATCAGGTGTACCTGCCTTGGTTTTGTAGAGCCAGAAGTGAAGAGGGCAGTCTTGTCCCTATAGTTGGTCCAGTTGCTTATAGATTTCCTACATATGGAATTAACCTCTCCTTAACATTAGTCATAAGCATACTGGTATCTCTTGGAGTGTAAAATATTTTGAAGAACAACCAAAAGGAACAATTCAGGAGACTCTTCCTAGAAATTTTAGTTTAAAATCCTAGGTTATCATTTGAATTAGGCTCATTGATCATCAAGGGCTCTATATTACCCTCCTCTTCTTATTTTTCCAAGGCTTCTAAAATCTTGGTTTAATTCTTTCTCCTCTGATGAAACAACCTTTGAAATAGGGTTAAGCCCCAGAAAGTCCATTATGTCCTCTATTGATTCCATCTCTCTTGGATCTAGAAGATTTTTTAGTTTTAAATTACCCTAATCTATCTTATCTCCATTTACCGGACATGACATATCTGAATGTACTATATCTTGTTGGGTCTTAGATGCAATTTCTTCTACATTATTGTCTTTTTCCATTGATCTCCCTGATCTCACATCCATTGAATCTATATTCTTATAAAAGTCCTCCTTATCCATAACACCTTCCTCTATGTTTCTCAATTCCTGTTCTACAAATATTCTCATAGCCTCTGCTTGATCTTTCACTTTCACCAGAGTATTCTTATATTCTTCTATACTGATGTCTTCTAAATTTGAGTCCTCCAAATTAACCTAGGTAGAGGCTTCATCCAACTCCTTATTCTTAGATTTAGTCATGATCTTCCCTAGTCAGGGAGGGACTTTTATCATTGCTAACTGTCTATTCTTTTGAGACTCTGGAGAGGTTGAAGGATCATTTCTAAAATTATTAGTTTTTGTTATCCTTATAACCCCCAGGATTTATTTGGACTCAAAGGGAGGAGTCACTCTTCTTTTATTCGAATAATGACATCATTAGGGGAATCATTCCTTGGTTGAGTCAGATTTTTGTTCTCTAGAGTATGTTTGAAATCTTTAACTAGATCCGTAAGGAGAATAGGGCTGATATTGAACTGCAAAGAGCCAATTTTAATTATAATAGGGGGAAATTATTTTATTGAAATATCCATATTTATAATGATTATTATTTTTTATTGGGGGTATTTGGTATTAACAAATTTGACAAAGGATCCTAGCCTATTCCCAATTTTCCTAAGCATAATTTTATTAGAGCATTCTAAAGGAATATTAATAATCTTTATAGCTCTAGCAACTATGATTCCATCAAAATTATTTTGGTTAAATGATGGAAACTAGTCTAACATAGTAAAATTAAAACCTAACAGACTAGGGAATCCATTTTTCAAAAAGTTCTCCTTAATTTCTACATTGTAACAATATATAAAAATAAACTCATCCGGGAGTAGAGATATACTTACCTAATTAGAGAGATTCTTTTGGAGCCAATTTGCAATTTTAATCAATGGTAAGCCATAGTCATTCCATCTAAAAAATATATCTTTTAGTTTCATTAAATCCTAGGTGCATTCAATGACTCTGTCATCTACTTCTATCCTAAGGGGAGTCCAAGGCTTAGATCTATGGTGGGGGGGAGAAGAAGGGGTATTTTTTAAAGAGTGATTACCCAGCCTAGGGTTAGCTTCAGTTTTCAAATCTTTTGAGGATGATTCTAAAATATTAAGCCTATGGTATGGGGGGAGTATAGGGATGGCTTTGGAAGATTATTGACTGGTTTAGGGTTTTGGTCGGGTGAGTGCAAAGAAGAAAACTAGTTTTCTAATAGAAGAACAAAGGGATCTCTGATAATACACCTCAGGATTGAATTAAAATTTTTTGAAAATAAAGGAGGATTAACCTTATTTTGTTTTTTTGAAACTACTTTAGTCCATGGATTCTCCTTTGAATGAGATCACAAAGGAACACGTGGAGAGCCCACATAACCAGGTGGATCTGTTAGAATTCTAAAATTTATGGCATATTGTGTTGAGTAGAAAAACTTCCATTTCCTTTGGAGGTTTTCCATCATGAACATATTATGCATGGATCTCGCAGTTACAAAGCAGGAAGCCATTTCGCTAGATACATGTTATATAGAAGGAAAGTTGAATATTATTATAGAAGATCAAATTATATTTTTTTATGCCAAGTTTAATGAACACAAAGGTATGAAAACTCTTTTTCAACTTCATTTAGAGAAGGTTCAAGAGCTAGATGGATTTCTAGCTATTTTTTTTAAAAAAGGATGGCATATTTAGGAACAATAATAACAAAGGCATTGGAGGTAGCTAGGAGTGGGGGCATATTTTTGAGAAAAATAAACATCAAATTTATTCCTTTGATTCCTTAAAAAGAGAAGGCTCAAATGTTATAAAAATTGAGATCCATTTCATGTTATGTGATACAATAAATAAAATATTGGCCAAGCCTCTAGCTAATAGGATTAAGATCATTTTACCATGCATAATATCAAAATTTTAAAATAGGCTTTTTCTTGGGAAGGTCAATTTTTGACAGGGTTATAATAGCTTAGGAATACATTCATTTAGTTTTAAAACAAAAGAACCCAACATGATAATTAAATTAGATATCAAAAATAAATATGATAAGTTGATTGGAGATTTTTATGTAAGTGTATGTAAGCATTTGGGTTCAATAGAGCATGGATTAATTTAATCTTTTATTGTATATCTAGTCTTAAATACTCGATGCCTATAAATGGATCCCCACAAGTATTTTTTGATATTTTGAGAGGAATCCAGAAAGGAGGTCTCTTTCCCCTTTTTTATTCATCATTATGGTGGAGGCATTGGGTAGAACCTTATTTTTTATTAAGGGAAAAATAGGTTACAAAGGGACTTGAAACCCTATTACAATATATCAAAGTATTAAGAAACAAAGTCTTAAATTTAGAAATAAAAACACCACACACACAAGGCTGCCAAAAGTTACAACAATATTTTACCAGTAGAAAAGAGTCAGCAAAAGAACAAAATATAGAAAGGAAAAAAACTAGAATAGAGGAGGGCCTAGGATAAATTCTAGAGAGTTTCTTAATTCATATTCCCCATACTATCCACCCTGGTGTTCATTCTATCTCCAATGGACTTAATGACTTAATGACTAAAATTCATTATGGACTGAAGGCTCTCTTTTAGTTTTGTGAAATTCTTCTTGATCTCTTATATTTTACCCTCATAATCCTTCATTAAATTTTTGATAGTGTCAAACCTGAGTATTGTCCAAATCCATCTCGGTGCGATGGGATGAGAAAGACACAGAAGGGAGCCCATGAATGATAGTGGGAAATGGAGGAGACACACCAAGTTCTGGAGTGCTATGCAAAAAGGGGATATCACGACCTTCATTGCAAGGTTACTTGGAAGTAAGCATGCAGTCACTAAGATTTTTGTTAAAATCTAGAATGAAGGGTGTGTGAAGATAGATGGAAATAATTTCATAGTCACTGAGGAGGTCATCTTGAAATTCACCGGTATCCCCCACTACTAAATTTTAGCTTGAATTTCAATGACGATTAGTCAATATTTAGATGCAAATTGGTCGACCAAACAACCATAACTGTTGTCGAAGTTTTTTAATAGATTATTCGACACATAATATGGTCATAAAAAATGCAACCTCTATAGTTGTCTAATTATCGATGGATCCACCGTCGAAATAATCACTTCAATTGGAAGAATTATTCGGCATACCTTTCATCTATTTGACCAATGTTGATCAAAATTGTGAGAACTTATGGTCAGAATACTCGTAGAGTGAATAGCATTCTCATCAAAATAGCAAAATAATGTTGGTCAAAATTGTGATGATTTATGGTCAGAATAGTCATCAAGTGTATAGCATTCTCGTTGAAAGTATATTCTTTGACCATTGAAAAAGTGACAACAAATTCAATTTCTTTTTAAAAAATAAAATATATTATCAAATCTATTAATATATTATAGTAATTGGAATTGATTGGAATTCGAAATTGAATGGATGTCCTAGCCTAAATTATGCTTAGTAGACACCTACAACACCATTCTCCTCCTCTAACTAATATTATTATACTCATAAATTAATATATATAATAATAAACTAATATCATATATATATTATTATCCTCTCTCGGATCTATCAAATCGATAGTTTTAGTTTACTTTTGCTTGCATGATACTGCCTTTAGTCATCTAGGCATAATTAGATCAGATGGATAAATGTGATGAAGAGGTTTAGAAAATGTTTTAGCCCACCTTCCACATACCATAGTAAGGACAGAGCTTAATATTTGCACATGCTAGTCCATTTTTTATCAGTGCTAGACCTCCTGCCCCAATTGACAAAGATTTGATCAAGGTAAAAAAAGAGAAATTTGATTTTAAGAATTCCATTAGGATTGATCAAAATTTTGTCCCAGATGATTATGTGAAGTATGAAACAAATGTTGGCTTGTTTCAGAAGATAATAATGTGAAGAAGAATGGTAGGGGTGAGGCACCACAAGAGAAACTATTGATCACTGTCATAGACTTCTTCATAGTTTTTTGGTATTGGAACCGGTAAAGGTATACAACTATAATAATCAACCCAACTGATTCTTCTAGGTTCATTTATAGTTTATTATATCATGATATAGATTAGTTCTACATATTATATATTCCATTTGTAGGATTTGATAAAATTATGAATGAAAATAAACTTGGCAATACCAAAAGAACAATATATAGACTTGTTCAGCATGGCCACATTCTTGTTTTGAAGGTTTTGTGTTATGCTAGATACTCAGTATTTCAAAATAGCAATTTAGATGGAGAGGTAAATGGAAAATTGAATAGTGAGTGATGATTAAATTTTTGATTTCTTAAGATATATGAAACATTCCCTTCTTCTATGCCATTATACTTACCTGCTAAAAGAGTAACTGTATTCCTGTTGATGGCATTATGTATAGATGAATTTATGAGTTGAAGTTTCTTGGTTACATGCTTGCCTTTCTTGGATTTCAATGGAATGGATAACAAATATAGTATAGCACACTAGTTTGGTTTATTGCATTAACAAAGCATATTGACTCTTGTATCTTTGTGTTTCCAGTCAGGCATGGTAGTGAAAGAATGAGAGATAATAAGAAACGTTAATAGTAATTGCAGTCATAATCATTGATTGCTAACAAGTGCATAGACTACTAACCTAGAATTAACTTCTGCAATATGTTTTCCTACTTAAATGTCATTAAAAGATTTATTTTTCTAAGGATTAAACAATGGTATTCATCTCTATATCTCTTCTAGTAGTGTTACCATATTGTAGGATTTGATAAGTACATTGACATCAAAATACTTTCACATCACAACCTTAGCGATCCACTTAAAAGTATCACACATGTCCATTATTTTGGATGGTAGTTCACTCCATTCTCAACTAAGTGCCTAAAATCGGTACATATTTTCAAATAAAGAATCAAGAAACAATATGGGACACTAAAAACAAAGAAATCTACCAAGCTTGAACATATGGGTTTTCCCTATTACTTTTCACATCCAAATCAACCAGACATGTATCATAATGGCCACCTTCAAAAACTTTTTGTTACATTGCAAACATTCATATCCTCACAATATAGCAATTTGCTTGTCCATACATGATTAAAAACTTGAAGTGTGATTGCATATATATTGGGCCTCTCATTCTTACACTATATTCTCTCCACAATGATAAATCATATTCCTTGTTTAATATTATTTTAAGGCAATTTTGTGCCAACATATTTGTTATTGTAAAGCATCTAGTTATCTGATATATTCCATGTATTAGATCAAAATTCATGCTAATAGGGATTAGTGTAATAATTTTTTAGACCTACCATGAAGAATGTCATGCAATGATCCCATTGTAGCAAACTCATATGCAAGTGCATGAAGGCTTCCATAAACACAATATCCAACTAATTCCATTTCATTTTCATGTTTTAACCTCGAAACCATCGACACCTACAAACACAATCCAAAAATGACAACAAAGTCATTCTTCAAGAAAGAAGGAAAAAGATCTAGGATTAAGATTTACTTGTGAAAATAGAATGTCAAATCTACTTGGTAGTAAAAACACAACATCAGAAAAAAAAACTTGTGCAAGAAATTCTTGATCTGATTGCTTGCTGGTATCAAGCTTCTTAATGGCTGCAGGGTGGCCACTTTTTAAGGTTAAGTAGTACACCCGACCATATGAACCCTCTCTAATAAGTGATTTTGGACCAAAGTTGTCTATTGTTTCATTCAATTCCTCTACAGGTATCTCAGGTACTCCAATAGGTAGAGGTTGGAGGATTGATTCATCCTTGCTAGTTGGATCAGCAGTCTTACAAGCTCCATTATTACCTGCAAAAATGTCTAACATTAGAATCAAAACCAATGAAGGACAAGATGGGCTGCTCATGCAGGAGCATCCTGGGTGTAAGAGCAATCTTGCATCACCCAAAAATATTTCTATTTTTGTATTCAATAAGGGTTATCTTGTGTAGAGTTGCTATTTATGGAAACTTGCTATTTTTAGTAAGTTGGTCTTACAATCTCGGAATGCTCTAATTTTACATGTGGAGGTTCATCTTAGTCATATCAGCCTGCCAGCAAAGTTTCATGGCTAGATCAGGTCTAGTTTTGAAGATATTGATGATTTTCAGTATTGGTAGCAGGGTACAGAAACTTCGAACTCAGTTTTGAAGGCTTTAGAGGCCCCGGACGAGGTTGAAAATTTGGGTGACGGGTGCTTTGCGCCGATCAAGCTTGTAGAGCACTTCATGGTGTTTCCAGAATGGGGTATAATAGCCAATCGGGTCAACGGGTGATGACTTATGGTCTTTGGAAGTTGGGTCACCTGAAATGGTGGAAAATAATTTTTCTTTAAAATTTCTGTTTGGGTTTCAAAACTCATTTTGAGCCGACTTTGATGTAATAAATTGTAAAATAAAATAATTCTAAGTTTGGTCGGCCCTAAGGGCTAAATTTCTAGAACCTTCTCGGGCAGTGGAAATTGCCTATATAAAGAAGGCCCGTAGTGTTGTCTAGGGCAGTTCTAGGTAGTAGATCTGGGTATTGATTCGAGGCTTTGTCCTATAGAATATTGTAAGGGAATGCCCATGTGGCTTTGCATATTATAATTCTGAAAGTTTGTAATTCCACATTTGTGGAGATAATAAGAAGCCAATTTTCTGTTCTTGCATATTATTGTTGTTGTTTCTCTATTTCTGTTTGTTTGTGGTATTAAGGGGAGCACTCTTCATCAACTGCATATATATGTTGCCTCTTAGGACTTCCAATATTGAAAGGAGATTAAATTTGGCTTCCAATTTTTGTTTCCATATCTATAATGTCCTATTGACTTCAAAAATGTGAAACTTCTATCACTTTTGAACTGCCATAAAAATTAGAAACCATGTTTATTTGTATAAGCACAACTTCAAGAACATTATCATGAAAAGAAAAGAACATCAATAATTCAATTCCATTGGTATAAAGATTCTTTAACATAAGTAGTTTCAACAAGTATGTTAAAGGCCAAATTTTACACACCAAAGAGAGAAATTCCCCTTAAATAGTGGAAAATAAACTATCATGGCAAATAAGACCTACACATAATAGGAAAGAAGGCAACTAGATCTTGAAGATAATGGATGAAACTCTGCAAGTATGAGATAATATATCCAAATCATACAAAGAAAAAACTAAAATGAGAACAAGGAACCAAATGAAAAACAAGTTTTAATTGAAATTTGTGATCTCAAGTGTGAAAATAATCTTTGGTTTTGATTTCCATTTTCATTATGCAATAAGGAATTACTTCAGACATTCATATTTAACTTTTGAATTCTTTGGAGACTATTGGTTTGATTGTACATTCGTTACCAGTGATTGAGATTCATTAAAGGATACAAAATCCTTCATTTTGGGTTATTGTTTGTGGATTCAAATCTAGATTTGGCTTAGTTAATGTTTTGAAGAGACCAATAAAGTATTTAAAGGAAATATTACATGTTTGGAGAGGTTTAAGAGTCACTTTACATGATTGTACCCTCACACCCAGCGACATAGATTGGTTTATTCAATTTTCTTTCTTTATTTTAAAGTTTACTTATAAATAATAACCATTCCATGGAATCAAAGGCCTATAACCCATGGAATGAATCTTATTAACCATGTATAATATTGATCTAACCTTGAAGTTGTAGAAGTTTGAAAGAAAAGAGTGATCACTGGCTGTGACAGGGAGTGTTCCATTGAATTTCATGGGACAAGTATAGCAACAGGAATTTGGGTTGAATGGCATAGTGTTTTTATGATTGGAATAGTCTTATCTTGTTTAATTAATGGTGAATCAATCACCAATTGATCTAGGAAGTTCTTGGAATGATGAGATTGAAGAAATCCTTGAATCAAGGGTTTAGTGTAACTAATTTGGGGATTTTGATGTTCCCTATGGTTTGGGTCACATTCCTCTTGGATTTAGAGGTTTTATGTCATAAATAGACACTATCTATAGTTTTGAGGCTTGGGGTTACAAACAACTAGGTGTTTCTTTGTTAAATCACCTATTTTTAGGTGCACTAATAGGGGTACAGTCTGGTAACTATAATTTGGTCCAAAACAACTATATCCAAATATTTGATATGTTCATGTACGGCCAAAAGGGTGTCTAAATATGTCTTTATATATTCTAGTGTTTTGGGAAAGTGAGTAGTTTAAATACCAAAAAGGTCTCTGCAGGGCTACAAGGCAGAGCCATTAGGCCTCTATGACAGTCAGAAGGTATTTGGTCATTGGGAGTATGGGATAACTATTTAAGCCTTGAAATGACCTTGATATAAGCTCATATACCTCAAAGACATCAAATCCATCATTGGTTTGCATTGGGAGGAGTCTTGGTTGGGTTGAGTTACTGAAGAGTAATTGGACAATATGGGAACTAGTTCATTTGTGAACCAAACTTGTAAACCTTACCTTATTTATATTGAGATCTGTAAAATTTCAAACCTCTTTGCACTAAACATATTCATGGAAACTCAAATGAAATTGCAGCCAAATAAAATTCTATCAAGGGAATAATTTAAGTTCAAAAGTTACAATTTTTCTCTTTTTTTTACATTGATTTTGAAACTCAAAATTGGACAATGATATTGATTTTTTTTTCTTCTCATTTCAGATGCATAGTGGGAAAGAATTAGTGCTAAGATGGAAAATGTTCAAAGGATAACAATTTTTGTTTTGAGCCAACCATGCAAGACTTTAGGATAAAAGCACAATTGTTGTATGTTTGAGCATATACACTCAATTAGCACAAAAGGTTTCAAAGGTTGAATAATCTTGTTTGTGTTCATTACAACATTTGTTTCCATCACAAACAAATCTTAGTGACCAACTTATTTTCCATCAACATAGAGGGGGTTGATGCACAATTAAATTAGGTCAATGATGTTGACAATGTTTTCTTCAACTAAGAGGACCTTGCATGGGTTGATCAAGTGGATCTACAAGAGAAGGTAAAAGGAGGAGAGAGCCAAAGTAGAACCTTTGATATTGATGTTGATGCACAAATATTATCATGGTGACATGTACAACATCATCAAGGACCTATCTTAAACACCCACACAAGATTCTCCATACAACTATGGATGTTGGGATGAGTGGTGCAAGCTCCTTTGAGCCATGGACTAATACATTCATTTTTGAGATTTATTTTCATGCCATGGATTTCAAAATCCATAATTTTTTGATTGATTTAACAATTTTATATATCTAAAACTATTGTTTCCTTCAACTAAAATCCACTTTTGTGCTCATGTGATCAATGCATACTTATGTATGTGATTAAATTAGCTTCTAATTAGTTAGTTCATTCTGTCTTTTAAGTTTATCTATGGAAGAGTGCATGATACAAGTTTAAATCCTATAAAATATTTAATTTCATGGGCTTTTGTAATTTTGCTAAGTGTTGGCCAAGTTTGAGCATTGAGTCCAAGTCCAAGTAAAAAATCAGCTTGCTAAGTTTGAGCTAGTCCGAGTCTTGTAACACTGATATTATTATAAATCTTTCTTTTGTAGAATCTCAAGAGTCATCTTGGAGAGGAACTGGGTAGTCATTGTGGAGATGAACTAAATGATCATATTCTATTATTCAAAATGTACTGTTCAAACACATTTGGAGATGAATACAATGTATGTCTTTGAAATTCACTTCATTTATGTTTTCATTGTAGATTCAGTCCATTATTGGCCTGACAATGTGGAGAAGTATAATTGGATGGGTACAAGATAACCAACCCATTGCATCTCCTAGCATTATTGATCTCCAAGTATTATAGCCCAAAGATAATTTATTTGCTCAAGATGGTGCGAGTAATAATAAACATTTAGTGATGTGTACAAGGCTCCATTCACTAGAGTCTTCCTTGATCTAGACATAGAAGACATAGTTGCAGGAAAGTTTGTGAAATCTGTGGCTTCAATAGAGCACAACTTAGTGCTCTTCAAGACAATTACAAGAAGGACCTCAAAGAGCAAGAATCTTTTTACCTGCAACCTCTTCCCATAAAAAATTTATCACATGTATATATATTTTTAAATTTTTAACTCAAACTTTTCTTTGGTAACTATCATTTAAATTTTGTACTGACTTTGCCTCAAATTTCAATAGGTTATGAGCTTTTCTCCACCTGAGCATAACTAGAGTATATATTTTTTTATTCATTTAGTCAACACAACTAATTCACAAAAAAAATTAGAGTTGGTTATTCCAACATACAACTCTTCTCACACAAACAATTCATATACATTTGGATGTAGCACCAAAGCATCCTTAATTGGATGCTTCTATTTCATGCTTTCCCTAGTCTTGATTGGCTATTACACAATATGTATAGTTAACCAAGTGATAGTAATCGATAATGCTTGTGGTTCTAAGGAACCAACAAACAATGTTGATGGTTCCAATAAAAATTATTAGAATTTGTATTGATTTTCCATGTGCAGGTGCAGTAATATGATTTATCTTCAATATTTGATATTGAACTACAACTTATCAGCTCTTATGTATTTAATTCTTTTATTCTTGTACAAATCATGGCTGTGTGTGTTTGTGTGTGTGTGTATGTGTGTGTGTGTGTGTGTGTGTGTGTGTGTGTGTGTGTGTGTGTGTGTGTGTGTGTGTGTGTATATGCTATACGAAACCAAAGTTTAAATATATTGGTTTTTAGAGGGCTACACAAAAATAATATATTCTATTTAATATCTTATTCTGTTCAATACATTACATAGATATATAGAAGTTTAAATTCCTACATCATATGAGTTATTCTAACAACTCATTTAGCTTAAATCTCTCATACAACTAATAATATTATGATATCCTACATATATGCTTCTAATACTAACAAACCTATAAAAAATAACAATGTTAACATTAACTCCTAACATCCCCCCCTCTGTGACTATGGAGAGACAATACATCACATGAACTGAAAATAGAATCATATGCCTACACATACTTTTAGGTCTACATATTTCTATTTGGATCTTGCTACACATAATCACCTACATACGAGAATTTATTCTGATTTTTCTTCCAATGAACTCATCACCCTCAAACCATTATTCCCAGAAGTCTGTCAATTAGAGGATCAATATAGTCAATTGCTCTCCTACACAACTATTTACAATTGCAGAATCTATAAGTCCGTGGAAACTACTATTATTCAGAGGGACTTTACATGAAGATTAGGTCCTAGATGATATGTACCATTACAAAAATAAAACAAATAAAGTGACAGTCATGATAACTTAGTCAAAAGGATGTTCAATAGAGTATGAGGTATTGTGAATATGATAGTGGTAAGAAAGAGATACAAAAGGAAAAAAAGAGATACTCCAAATTTTCCAGATACACAAGGAAACTAAAAATTCATATGCTAGGACATAAGATTAAAAATGAAATTCCCCACCAAAGCATACAAAAGGCAAGATTTACAAGGTGACTTGTTAGCTATGTTGGTAAACAGATTGTTATTTTCAATTTAACTCTCAAATGCCCAAATTTGTGAGAAATAATTTGATATGAATAGTTGGATAATCTATCACTAGATTGATAGATTTCCTCTTAATTGAAAGGTAAATCTCTCTTATGAATGATATTCAATGAATTTTTTTTATTCCTAAACTAACCAGGTACATTCTTAACCTAAGAACGGAAGAGGAAAACCAAGCCAGCCCTAGACAGAACTAACTCAGGCAGTAAATTGAGTTCTAAACCTAGCCAACTCCAAGAATTCACATTTCCTATGACTCCTCGACATTGGTAATGTAATATGAATGCTATTTATGCAAATGCAGTAAAATTGAAATGAAAATGAAGGTTAAGTAATCCCAATTTTTGTAATAGAAATGTCTATAAATACTACGATTGAGAGCCCATCCAGTTCTTAACACAAGATGCAAGATAATGCCCAAAAAATGAATACAACAATACTACGATTGATTATAAACAGAAAAGTAATAACCAAATGCTCTGATTTAGAATAAAACCCCTCTTTGTATTGAACACAACAAATAAGAATAATATGATTTTATTTGTTCATAATCTCTACTAAGTCTATTACAAAAAAAAATAGAACTCTCAACTCCAAATGCAAATGCAAACGAAATGTAGAAAAATAAATGCCCTCCCCTCTACTCCAACAATTCCTACTCTTGCAGAAAAGAAGAACAATTCTCTTTGAAAGTCATAATTATTTGATGAGTGTCATTATCACCATGACTATGTGTCAAATTATCTAAATCTTCATATACTCCAATGATACTAATGAATTTTTGCATATTTTAACTATCTTTCTTTAGACACAATACCGGTTCCTTCAAAACATAATTCAATCTAACATTCTTACTATTCTGGATAGGCTCTTGCATAGAGATGAATAAATTTTGAATCAGATAAAAAATCTTAGATCACTCTAGTAAGGATGGCTGCAATTAGTCTAACACCAACATACTTGAATCTTAGCAAGATCCAACTATTAGTTTAGAAGATAGAGCCCCCACACTAAGACCAGTTTTTCAGCAATCTGTACTGGGAAAAGCATAGCAGAAAATGAATTTTCCGCTATGCATTTCTTACCATCTCACTTCTCCATTGCGAAAAATTGGAAAAGAGCTTCTCTCAGTGGAAAATGACCATCTCACTTCTCCATTGCAAAAAATTGGAAAAGAGCTTCTCCCAGCCAAAAATGACCATCTCACTGTGAAAAGCGTAGCAAAAGATAAACTTTCCGCTTCTTTAAAACTTGGTCAATTTTTCACCATTTGTCTTCCATATCTACACATTTTTAACTTTGAAACAATTCAAGCTTCATAGAAATATTGTTAGTGAAATCTGGGAACACATCAGGGGAATTTATTTTCATGGGAGGTGACTTTTAAAGTTTAAAAATGGTGTACTAAAAGTGCACCTATAGCTGGCTCTGAATGGGGATTGTGTTTTGCAAGGTGCACAAAGAATCCAACATCTCTTGGTTAAAAGACAAGTGCCTTATCCATTGGGCTACAGAGTCTAAGAATTAGGAGGACAACAAAGAACTACTTGCTGGGAGGGCAGAGGGGAGCAAGGCCCAAAACCAAAATTGAAAACAACTGGAAACACAAAACGGGGAAAAGCTAGGCTAAGCACGCCAAAACTGTAGAAGCAAACTTATTTACAAATAGGTGAGGGAACCTCACCAAAGGAAAAGAGAGTAGGATGAGACTCACACATGACCATTAACCGGAAGGGAGAAAAATGAACCTTTTTCGGAAAAGAAAATTATGCTCCAACAAGCTGCACCAAAACCGTTTCCCTTTGATGACGTCTTCAATGCTGAAAATAAATCCAGAGGCATGCTGAAAATATATGATCCAAAAACCTTTTCCAAACAATCAAGCGTCATCATAAATTTTTTATTCTTCCACACTTTTCTGTACACTACTTTTCACATACTCAACCATTCTTTGCTGAAGAGAATAATAATCACAAACTCTTGGAAAAGATGTTGCGACATACTCACATTCGCAACTTTCAACTTGATCATTTATAGAAATTTTAGAATCTAAATCATGATTGAAATAACATGAGTCTTCTCCACAAATAGGGTCAATCTGAAATGAAACAAATTTATCATCCTTTGTAGCTATCAAGTCTGAAAAATCTTTATCTAAATTCAAAGCTTCAATACCTAGATCAGCTATAGAAGAAGACTCACACTCAATAGGCATGAATGTTTGATTTACCTTCATTTCACAATAGAGAAAAATATAATCTAGCTCTTTATCCTCTTCATGATGTTGCAACACTTTATCAACCAAAGAAAAGCCCTACTCAAACTTTTCTCTTGCAACCACCTCCTCAACTACATTTTCAGACTTAGCATGATTATCATCAAAACATGATTCAACTTTGTTTTTACTACCAATTTCTTCAAGAAGACCCAACTTTGTATTCTTTTCAAAAGAAAATGATTCTAACACAAGATCCTCATAAACTTGTGCATATTGAAAATCATCCTTACAAATATCTTCTTCAAACTTAAAAGCTTCATATTCCACTTGCATACTAATCAAAGGATGATTTTCAAAAGGAACTTCATGTAAAGGATCGCTACTATTTTCATCAAATCTAAAACCTTCAACAATAGGAGGAAAAGAAAGCATAGACATATTTTATTTTTCAACTTCACTTACCATTTCTTTGCCACTGTCAAGAATGCTCTTTGTTAGCAACTTGAAAAAATTTCATGGCTCTAGCCCTTTTCTTCTGGTCTCTGTAGTTGTTTTTAGGTCTTTGGCATAAACCCTTAGTTCAAATTTTGAAAATGTAGCCATTGGTAAGAAAGCCTAGGCCCTGTTCTAATTTCAAGTTACCTTTTTGGGTCACTTAAAGGTCCTAATTTGCATGTGCTTTATATTTTTGGTCGAATCACGGTGGTGTTAGTCCATTTTCTAGTCATAGCAAAATCCTATGAAAATGGCCTCTTCCCTGCAAACATTTTTGTAAAAGTGACCTGCCCTGTGTTCTTCATGTTGTCACCTTGCTCTAGTCCAAAACACACGTGCTGAATCGCAAAACCTGGGGAGTTATTAAAGTTCTAAGGTCTATAGGAAAAGAAATTTCAAAATTTGCCATAGTGTCAAAAACCCATAGTGTTTTTGAAAATCCATGATGTTTTCAACCTTTTTGGCCTGCATGAAAACCCTCAATGCTTTCACATCCTTGTTTACCTTTGTGTCAATGTTGAAAGCTCTGTGTGTTTTCGATCCTTCACCAAAAATGCTGGATGTTTTTGACCTCATATTTATCCCTTTGTCAGCACTCCTTGTTTGTTGGTCCTTACTGTGCAAGTGTGATCTAAAGGTGGGCCCGGGTCTTCAATGGGCTTTGAAATGATTGGTTATTGCATGATCGCATGTCAGAGTTTTTTGACATGCGACCATGTGAACAGTTACCTTTTTGAACTGAGGCCCATCGGTGATGCAGTTTGGTGGTCCTGCTGGTGGTCATGTGGGAGCCTGGGGTTGGCTATCGCATGATCACATGTCAGAGTTTTTTGACATGCAATCATGCGACTGGTTGACACATGTCCCTAGGGCCCAGTGGTAGGTGGTGATGGGGCATCTTCTGAATGCTGAGGTGGTAGTGTACTATTAGATGTAGCGTAGAGATGTGGCAGTCTTATGGCCTTGTCACATGATCGCAAGGGCCATTTCCTTAGCTTGTGATCATGCGACAAACCCCTTGGTGTTAACTTTATGTGGCATGGTGATGATGGAGGTAAAGGTTTATGGGTTGTCGCATGTTCACATAGCCCATTTCTTGGCTATGCGATCATGCGACCGGTTGACACGTGTCCCTGGTAGTGAGGTGGCATTTCATTGGTGGGCCTGGGAGATCTGGAGAGAAGGGTGACTTGGTGGATTACCAGTGGGGGCGAGGGTTGCAATGTTTGAAGGGAGGGCCTAGTTGTTCGATCTCCATGACATGGTAGTTCTTGATTGGTTGGTGGGCAGGCAACGGTGGTGATTACTGGTGGTTAGTTGCATGTTCACATAGCCCATTTCCTAGCTATGTGATCATGCGACTAATTTTTTGTGGCAGGCAGCGGCGGCGGTTATGCGGCAAGGTAAAGGTCTGCGGGTTGTCACATGTTCACATAGCCCATTTCCTAGCTATGCGATCATGTGACAACTGTTTGATGTCACTGTTGTGGAGTTAAGTGGGTCCATGGTACCAGTGGTGCTAACATGCTGGATTCTAATTGGCTGTTGACTGGCTAGCCATTGGCACCCAAATTCAAATGTGATTGTAGGGTTTCTTGCCAGTGTTTTCACAATGAGCTATTTGCGACATGTGTGGTAGCTCAGAATTGATTTTTGCATGACAATAGTAGTTGCAATGATGATGTTGAAGATCTATGCGGCCATCCTGATTTGATCTTGCTTCTTGGGTTGCTGTGATGAGTTAAATGCAGTGATCTGTTTCTCTCTGCAGGTAGCAAAGGTTTTGTTTGATGCTAGAGATATCCATGTTTTGTACATGCAAAGTCTTCAAGCTTGCTCTGGCATCAATGTTTGTTCTTCCTGCAACAAGAAATCACTTCTATTTGCATCGCAGTTAGCCTGTGGTTATGAAACCAATGCATTGTACATCATATTTGATCTTATTTTCCTAGGTTTCTAGGCTTCTCTGTAATCTTTCATTTCTTGTTGTACTAGGTGGTTGCAGACTTAATTTTTGTTCTAAATGATCTGTAGCTTGTTGCATCCTTGTTCTTATAAAAGGATTTTCATGATCATTAGCAAGGGTTCTGAATTTCATCAGTTCTAGTGGTTCCAATTTCCTTGACGGTTTTGGCTCCATGCTGAAGGATCCTTTTCCTGTAGATTTTTCTCTTCTTCTTTTCATATAGAGTGTTCTTCTTTCTCTTGTTGGTTCTAAGAACACAATACATATTGTAAGTGACTTGTCTTATGTATGAGAAGTTAATATACTCTTACTATTGTCAAGCTATCTCCATTTGAATTCTGAACTCATTAGTCATGCATCAAGGATGTCTGGTTTTTCTACCTTGCATTGCCTAAGAGCTTGTGGGTGGAGTTGTCTTTGTAGATATAACTGGTTTAGGGTTAGTATTCATGTATGTATGAGTTGAAATATCAAGGATAGGTCACGCTTGTCTTCCAATGGATGTTGGTTAATGTATTGTCTATTCATAGGTCTCTTCTAAGGGGAGGGTCAAAATCCTTTGATGGGTAATAACATATTTGAATGCATAGGTGGGAACTAAGTTGAGGTTTGGTCATGGTGTGTGATTGATGTCAGGCATTGACACATTGAATATATGTTGTTTCTTATTTCATATCTATCATCTGCAATAGGGTATTTGACTATGTGGCCCATTGGATAAGGCACTGGTCTATGAAAGACTTAGGGTATCTCAGGGGTCCCTTCAAACTCATTTTAAAATCATTTCCCTTTAGCTCCACCCTTTCCCTTTCTTATTGTTAGGATAGGTCTCTAGCTTTCAATCTCATTCCATGTAAGTAGGGCTATTGTATGAGATTTTCTATCATTAGGGTACAAGATACCTATAGGAGATTGATTGCTATTCCACATTAATCTGTCTGCAGGCCTTTGGTTTGTCATGAGGTGTCATGAGTGTGCAGATAAGGCAATACCCACCTGAGTGATTGTGGAGCTCAAAGAAGAAGGAGGATGTTCTCTATTCTCATCAATTGGACTATTTCCTTGTCAAACTTGAGTGTCTAACCAAGATCTAAGCCCAACTATTTGATTCAAGTTTGGTCCTACAAGGAAAAGATCCAACAGGTGGTTTTCCTTTTATTTCTCCTAAGTTTCTATACCCCCGACATCCTTTAATATTTCCTAATTCTAAGTGACCGGTGAATTAAATTTTTCCCTAAGTCCTCATCACTTAATATTTCCTTGGGCCTGGCTCTCTGACACCATCTTAATCCTACGGTTGTTGTAAGTTCACAAGGGTTTTGTCAGAGGCTTACAATCTTATGATGATCGTTGATTCTCTTTCATGATGTAACACTTCAGACAGGTGGGTCCACTGCTACATGTACACAAATGGTGGCCTTTGACTGGTCCACATAATAGTGAGCTAGATGTGTTTTCAGGTGGGCCCAATATCTCAATTAGAAGATTCAGGATCGATGACTGGCATATAAGCACATGGAATCTTCCAGGCCCTTGAGATCATGCATCATCCGTTCGATCTTCCAGGTGGTATAATGTTCTCAGTGGGTCCTATTTGCCATGTAAGCATAGTTGGTCATCCCTTATTGGTCCACAAGGTAATGACTTGGTGCTTTTTAGTGGGACCTAAGTTTTTGGCTTGTTAGAGGGTCCTGACACCTGCAGAGAATCGATGACAGGCGTAAGTTCTTAAGGAGTGTGTCAGATGCATGAGATCTTCAGACAACCGTCGATTTTACTTTTCCTCAGGTGACTAACGTAGGTGGGTCCTCTGACATTTGGAGCTGACGTGAATGATTTTCATTGGAGGAAAGGATGATGATGCAGTGGGACCATTTTCTTGGTGGTGCAGAGTTGTTCAAATTCTATTGGTCGACGTGAGAAATCAGTAAGGTGGGGTCATTGTCAAAAGGGTTAGTGATGAGGACAAGATCCATGGTCGGCATAAGTTCTCATGGGTGGTGTCAGTGCCATGAGATCTTGCGCTCACCATTTGATTTGAAGGCTTACTGATTGTGGGTCCTGTGTCAGTGGTGACTGAGCAATGACAATGAATGATGTAGTGACATCTGGCATAAAGTGGGCCCAGGTGGAGGTTAAATGTTTGGTAGTTCGGATAAAAGTGTTTAAGTGGCCCGAAATTTTTTAAAATAATTCATGTAATTGCTAAATGAATTGGTGGAGGTAAAAGGTGTTCTGTGAACTAGAAAAAACCTTTGTCGCCAGTTCACCTAACCGGGGTAAGTTTTTTTTCCTTTGTTCGCTAGTTTGCGGGGTTAAGCGGTGAGTTAGTTTTTCATTTCATGAATAAAGAAATGCTTTGTCGCGTGTTTGCTAGAGGCAAACCTGAGGGTAGCAGTTGAGTTAAGACATAAAGACCATGAAAAGGAAGGATCAGACGGTCATGACTTAAAGTTGATCAAGATTTAAATATAGACCCCTGATTCCCTACTGGCGCTATGAAACTAACCATTGAAATTCAAATTCAAATTTGCAGAGGGTTTCCAGCGACATGAAGTACCAAAATTTATGGCTTTTGGAGCTGATTTCGATTGGTTTGGTGGTGCTAGTTGTTGCCGACTAATCTGAGGGTCTCTGTGGTCAGTGGCATGATGTTTTTGTACTAGGAGAATTATGGTTTTGTGCTCGAGGTATGTTTGCAGGTGGCTGAACAGGTTGACATTTTGGCATTTTCATGATTCTCAGTACCTTCTCAGTGAATTGTCATGATTGAGGATCACTCTAGGATTTGTTTTCTCCTAGTTGCCTAGGTTTCTTCCCCTGCATTTAAATTCTTGACTATTTCAGTTGGTTTAGTAGGTGAAACCCTAACCCTAGTCATCCAAAGCTTGTTGCATTCTATTTTGGGGATTCCAAGATGACTAGTGGTGGTATATATTGAAGAAGGTAGTATTTTGTAAGGGTTGTTGGTGATGGTATTATACTGAACAAGGAGAGCTTGGATTTTTTGTTTTGTTCCTAGCATTTGTCATTTTGGTCATGTATTGATTTTGAAGTTAATAAGAATACACCTGAATTCCTATCTCAAATTGATGATTGTCTTCTTGTTTTGATTGTGAACTCATATATGTTAATGTCATAAGGTGGATTAGCATATGGTAAACAAAGAGTATTGTGAGATCAGCTTGGAGTTCCTAAAAAAGTTGGGATTAAAGCCTTTAGGGTGATTTCAGTGGGTTCATTGTTGGATTGGAATTTGATGATCAGGTTTGGGAGTGAGGGGAGTACTAGGCAAAGCACTTACTCTGAGTTCATGTGTGTTTGAGTTAAGGTCTTAGTTGATATATGTTATCAAGTGACTCTTTGCCCTAGGTTAAGGCACTGATCTATTCTTTGGAAGTAGTCCATCATCATCAATCATACACACTCATATAAATGATAATATCTTTCAGTCAGTAAGTAAAAGACATAGTTGAATATTGTTTTGAGACTCCTTTGGAGAAGTGAGTCAAGGTTACACCTGGCTAAGCATTAAGGCTCAAAGTGTAGGAGGATCTCATTGTTGATCCTTGTTAATTGGCCCTCTTCCTTGTAGACTTTGGAGTGGTGATAGAGTCAAAAGTTATATTAAAATTATCCATCAAAGTATAAATCTACAAGTTGAAGATCAAAGGGAACTCCCAACACTCTCGTTCATTGAAAATTTTTCTTACAAAAATTGGGGTACCTCTTGCTTTCCAAGAACCAAATAATTGACTGATATTGGCTCCTCATTTACTGGTTTTTCTTTAGGCATATTTTCTTAAACAAGTTTCATTCTTCTTTTGTCTTGGATATTAAAATATCTTTGGTGCACACACCTTAACAATGGAGCAGATTGATGATCTTTGGAAGAACTTAATGCCTTTCCTTCGACTTTAGAAATACTTCCTAAATGCCGTCAAAAGGAATTGTAAGTTGGGATCACTCTCAGCATTTATTTCTTCAAATGTGTGTTTCCTTTTGATTTGTTTTCTTGGCCAAACTTCTTGTTCACTCAAGACTGAAAACAACACCCTTTTCTCGCAATGCTACAATAACTTCATTTTCAGTTCTAGCTCTTTCATCTTGTGATACCTAGCACAAACACTTCTCCATAACAGAACTGGTACATGGTCTTCTTCGATGCTCAAATTCATTTTTCTTCCCTAAGTGATGCTTTCTCTAAAAGCATCAAACAAATCACGCAATACTGGATCGCGAGTCTGATGAAGTTCTATAAAGGAAGGATCTGACCTCTTCCCTTTCACAACTTTAATAGGCATGGTCTTTTAAGTCAGAGTCACCAATCTCCTGCAAGTAGAGATAATAATAGATCTGAAAATGAAAGCACTAGACTCTTCAACCAAAAACTATGAGAATCAAAACAGAGTCGTCAATCTCTTGCAGTAGAGATAATAAAAAAATTGATGAAACAAATTATGCACTAATCTTATTTTTCACTTCCCCAATAGAGTCACCAAAAATTTGTTGGTAAACAGATTGTTCTTTTCAATTTAACTCTCAAATGCCCAAATCTTTGAGAAATAATTTGATACCAATAGTTGGATAATCTATCACTAGATTGATAGATTTCCTTTGAATTGAAAGGTATGGCTCCCTTATGAATGGTATTCAATGAATTTGTTTTATTCCTAAACTAATTGGGTACGTTCTTAACCTGAGAACAGAAGAGGAAAACCAAGCCAACCCTAGACAGAACCAACTCAGGAAGTAAATTCAATTCTAAACCTAGCCAACTCGAAGAATTCACATTTACTATGACTCCCCATCATTGGTAATGCAATATGAATGCTATTTATGCAAATGCAATAAAATTGAGATGAAAATGAAGGTTAAGTAATCCCAATTTCCATAATAGGAAAGTCTGCAAATACTATGATCTACAGCCCATCCAGTACTTAACACAAGATGCAAGATAATGCCCAAAACTGAATACAACAATACTACAATTGTTTATAAATAAAAAATTAATAACCAAATGGTCCGATTCAGAATAAAACCCCATTGTATTGAACACAACAAATACGAATAATTTGATTTTATTTGTTCATAATCTCTGCTAAGTCTATTAGAAAAAAATAGAACTCTCAACTCCAAATGCAAATGAAAATAAAATGTAGACAAATAAATGCCCTCCCCTCTACTCCAGAAATTCCTACTCTTGTAGAAAAGAATAACCCTTCTCTTTGGAAAAGGTTTTACAATAAATAATATTCTCTAGCAATTGTTCAGCTTCCCCCGGTGACTTTTTAGTTTTCACAACTCGTGATAATTTTTAATGAATGGGCATAATTATTTGATGAGTGTCATTATCCACATGACTATGTGTCAAATTATCTGAATCTTCATATACTCCAATGATACTAATGAATTTTTGCATCTTTTAACTGTCTTTCTTTAAAAATGATACCAGTTCCTTCAAAACATAATTCAATCTGACATTCTTACTATTCTCGATAGGATCTTACATAGAGATGAATAAATTTTGAATCGAATACAAACTCATCGATCACTTCGGTGAGGATGGCCGCAATTAGTCTACCACCAACATACTTGAATCTTAGCGAGATCTAATGGTTAGTTTGGAATATAGAGCCCCCGCACTAAGACTGAGTTTTTTAGCAATCTCTACTTTGAAGAACGTAGCAGAAAAATGGATTTTCCGCTACGCATTTGTTACCATATCACTTCTCCATTGCAGAAAATTGGAAAAGAGCTTCTCCCAGTGTAAAATGACCATCTGACTTCTCCATTGTGGAAAATTGGAAAATAGCTTCTCCCAACGGAAAATGACCATCTCACTTCTCCATTGTGGAAAATTGGAAAAGAGCTTCTCCTGGCCAAAAATGACCATCTCACTATGAAAAGCATAGCAAAAGATAAACTTTCCACTTCTTTAAAACTTGGTCAAATTTTCATCATTCTTCTTCCATATTTGCATGTTTTTAACTTTTAAACAATTCAACCTTGATAGAAATATTGTTAGTGAAATCTGGGAACACATTAGGGGAATTTTTTTTCATGGGAGGTGCCTTTTAAAGTTTAAAAATGGTGTACTGAAAGTGCACCTACAACCTAAACACTTTAATGGTAACAAATTAAAACTTTGAATCATTCATAATCAATTAAAAAACTAATAAGAAGGCAACTACCTAAGACAAGGTAGTAGGGAACTAAAAGGGGTAGGAAGAAACATGAGAATGAGTTATTCAGAGGAATCTAATAATTTTTCATCGAGAATTTTAGGCTTAAAGGTAAGTTCTTTATAAAAATTCCCCATTCACTCACTTATCTATAAATCTGATTTGATGAACATGGTGATGAAGATTGGTTGATGAACATGTTTAAGAAGTAAAATATTTCTTAAAGTGAATGAGAAATAATATGGAATAAGAAGTAGGTGTTTTTGACCATTGAATCTAGGGCATTGGTTTAGTTTGAGCTTCACTCAGTTTCAAGAATAGTTTAATATTCTCTACTTAACCAGGCCAACCACATGAAGGTGGAATCTCATTTGGCCCCTCCCCCCCCTAACATCACTCTAAATTCCCCATTAACATCTAATAACATTCAATCATTCATTCATCCATTTTTGAAATATAACAATCAATCATTATAATCACATGATAGCATTCATTAACACATAAAATTCATTAACACACAATATTCATGAATAGTTCATTAACACATCATTCATCAACATTTACTAGTACAAAATTACATCCATTAAGACAACATTCTTTCATTAGCAAAAAATGTTAATTACAATCATTTATTTTTTGGTTTCTTGCTCATTTTTCTAAGGTAATGGCTAAGTGGAGCATCAATATCCTCTTCATTCCCCTTCCCTACTAATTCTAATTCCAACACATGTCTCATCCTCATTTGTTCAGGAATAGGAGGCTGCTGTGCCAAAGGGGGTTTTGCTGTAATAACAACTACGTCATGGGTTAAATTCACACCATTTTATATTAGTGTTACAAGTATTTAATTAATTAAAAGAACTATAAATCAAAAAATAAATTTAAAAGACCAAAATATAATTTTTCTTTACTTGAATGTGCCACATGATCTACATGGTGAGCACTCTAAACATCCTCCACTCATTCAACATGACATTTTGTATGCTCTAAAAAATACACAAAAAAGGTTACACCAATTTTAATTTAAGATGTTAAATTGTATTAATAATTACATAATTAATTTTAAATAGAAAATGAACACCTCTATCGACACTACAATGCACATTGGGGCCTTCATCATGCGGCATAGGTTCTATGTTACGATTAGGAGGCTGAATTGCAATGTCATGCGTATTATTATCGAATAGATTATTGCTCAAGTATTCAATTTCAAATATTTTTTTTTTGACATATTTACCTATTAACATGATGTAGGAGACTCTTGGGTTGGACCAATGGAAGCTTGGCATAGGCATTCAGCCATGACTTGATATCCTTCCTTGAAGGAAATTTTTTTGTGTTCTACTGTGGCCTCTAAATTAAATTCTAACGGGCTGCATTTTTTGATTAAATAAAATTATTTGCTGTTTATAAATAATTTTACTCTAGAATTAATTTACTACTACTTACAATTCATGCTTTAATTTTTTAATATCCACCAGAGCCAAGTTTGTGCTGCCCAATCTTTTGCAGTCTGGCCTTTGATGCCTTTGATGTGTCCTACAACCGACGAATTGATTGGTGTGGTGACAGTGACTGGTCACTTGAGTAATCCAAGGATTTATGTAAGGGTAAAGGACCTATAGGTATATCTAATTTTGTTATATGGCCATTGATGCCATTATTATTATTATTATTTTATTGTTTTGAACAAGCTCTGCCTAGGGGGCAGTACCCTTTATATTGCCAAAAAACAAGATTACATCTAAGTTAAGATATGTCTCTCCCATTACAAAAATCACAATCTGAATACTATATGTTCCTAATCTCAATGAAAAAGATAACCAATACCCTAGCCTATCAATATCAGTCTTGCTACTATCTCTTCTAGGAAAAGCTTGTCATCAGCTTGAAAAAATTCCACAAACTTACTCATGTCATATTCTTTTGCTACGCAAGACTTATACAACAACCATGCCTTTTTCATCTTCTTTTTCTTATCTTTGTCATTAGGGAAAAATAGGGCCCTTAAAAAACCTCGCGAAAGACTGGGGTCCATCAAATCCAGGGCGTTAGTTACCTGAAAATAATGTTCCTCTGCAATCATCCTTCTAATCATTCCATTAATGGGCACCACATGGCCTATTACTTGGAGAATGGGCTAGAAGAGATCGAAGATAATCTTCCCATTATAGATATGTGTTCCTGTCCAATAATCGGCCCCCAATAAACCAAGCATAGTCACCTTATCCCTGTCATTTGCTTGGTTGAAAATATGCTTGATTTTCTCTTCTGGCATTTCCCTTAACTCTGCATCTTGAAGACATATGCATCCAATGCCCATCATATTGTCCATTAGACACTATAGGATTGAAGAAAATAGTTCCTTCCCATGAACTGAGGATCTCTATCCCAAGGAGGGAATAAATAGAATGAGGGCTCTGACAAAGGAAGCCTCACCTGAGAATATATGAATGCAATAGTTCATAGGACTCCATCAAGCCACCATTGCAAATTTGGGAAGGAATTTGCAATGATCATGGGCATCTATAGAAATATTCCATCCTTTCTGCCCACATCGACAAATCTGACTCTAGCCTAATCCTATCCTGTCAAGGGAATCGATATCTAAAATTATTAGATTTTGCAGATCCTCTGGGATTGGGCCATCCTTGTCAAATTCCTAGTCTAATCCTCTATCTATACCCATGTTGGCTAGTTTGTTTGCCACTTTTTTACCTTCTTTGTACACATGTTGTACTTTAAAATCTTCAAGTTTTAGAAAATGTTCTTTCAGTCTAGGAAGCCAACTAGCCAAATGCCAACTGGAGAATTTTGATTTTGAAACTCTATTGATGATGATCTGGGAATCTCCTTCAATGATGATTTTTCCAATATCATTAATGGAAGAGCACCAAGCTAATTGATCTTCCAAGGCTGAGATTTATGCCACATTATTTGTGGTGAAACCCACTTTTCTCACAATGCCTTTCAAAATTTCCCCCTTATCATTCTGATGATTGCGCCAATGCCACTATCTCCTGGATTGTCTCTGCTAGCTCCATCGAAGTTTAGCTTTTCCAATTCTTTTGGAGGAGCCTGCCAACGTGTAAAATTTTTGTTCACCTTTTTGTCTTTTAGCCTGTGATCAGCCCTATGATTAAAACTCCACGTCTTCTCCATATCCAAATCCCATTTTGATATGAATTTATAATTTAACCCCAATATTCTTCTATTAACTACTTCTATAGCAATTTCGATTTTAGTCTTAAGTTGACCAATTTGTAAGACTTTCTCTTTGAATATCCCCCGGTTCCACTCCTTCCAAATATGCCAGACCAACATTGAGGGACTTACTAACCAGAAGAGACCCCATTTGGATTGAGTTCTATCTTGGGGCCATGAGGATAAAAATTCTTTTAGCATGCCATTTCTTACACTCTACCATTGTTGCCTTCCCACAAGCCAATCCCAACAATCTTGAGAAAAAGGGCACCACAAAAGAAGGTGGTCCACCGAGTCTTCCTCCTAGTGGCACATGATGCACCAATTAGGGCCAGAAATGTCAATTGATTTTAGCCTACTATCTGTTAAAATTCTACCATGTAATTCCACCCATAGGAAGGCTCCAGCCTTAGGAAATGGCCATTTTCCCTAGCACGATTTAGTCAGCCAATAATCATTACTCTGCCTATGCCTAAGAAGATCATATCCAAGCTTTACCTTATACAAACCTAATTTAGATGCACTCCATATTAAAGAGTCTTCCTCATTTCAGTGGATGACTATTTTGTTGAGAAGTGGCTCCTGCAAACGTGTACTATTGACCGATGTGGGATCACTAATGCTTCTCCATCTAGCCTTAGAGGAAGAGGAGGATTGGAAGACCATATAGTCTACCACCCTACAACCTACTATTGATTCCATGCTATTCACCCAATCTTTGTCTGAGAAGAAACTGTCCAGGGGCTTATCCCCTAACCAAGAATCTCTCCAGAACAATGCTCTACAACCATTGCCAATTTTCCATGTGAGATGTTTTGTGATGAATTTTATGCTGCCCCAAATATGCCTCCAAAAAAGGGAGCCAGATTGTGCATTTTCTATGGTCAAAATTCTAGCCAGATTCCATGAGTCGAGATACTTAGCATTCATTATTTGACATCATGGCTTATGCAGAGTCTTATACATCTTCCAACCCAATTTGACACCCAAGGATGTGTTTTGAAAGTCCATACTTCTGAGGCCTACTCCTCCTTCATCCTTGGCTAGACATAACATATCCCAATTAATGAGATATATCCTTTTATCTTATTTTGAGCCTTCCCACAAAAGTTTTTAAAATCAAGTATCAATAGCAAAGGTGGCTCTCTTAGAAAGTCTATACACCGACATGTGATAAATGGGAATGGTTGAAAGAACCAATTTAATCATGAGAATCCTTCCTACTTGAGAGAGCCATCTATTCTTCCATGAAGAAGCTTTTGATCAGATTTTATCAATGACTCCATCCCAAAATTTATTATCCATGTGCCTTGTAAACAAGGAAACTCCAAGGTACAAAATGGGAAAATTACCTTCCTCGAATCCCAAGATATTGATGATGGAACCTCTTAGTTTCTTATTGGTATGGAGAAAGTAAACCCTTGATTTAGAGGTGTTCATGACTTGACCTAATTCCCTTTTGTATTCTGATAGCACCGCCTTGATTATCCTTGCTTCCATAACCGATGCCTCTCTAAAAAGGATAGCATCATCTGCAAATTGGGAGTGAGATATGGGATCCATATTGTTTTGAATTGAGATTCCACACCATTTATGAAGCTTGGTATTCTTCTTGATGAGATGACCCAAAGCTTCTACCATCAATATAAATAGAAAGGGAGATAGGGGATCACCTTGCCTTAACCCATTAGTCACTTGGAAAAAACCAAAAATTGACCCATTTACAAAAATGGAGAAATGCATACATGAAATACAAAAAAGAATGCATTTAATCCATTCAAAATAGAAGCCAAACCGAGAAAGGAGTTCAAGTAGAAAGGGCCACCGGACTCTGTCATAATCTTTGCTAGCATCAAGTTTAATGATCATATCTAGTTTCTTACTAAAATGCATGCTATTGATGGTTTCCCCTGCCAAAATAATATTGTTTGTAATTTCCCGACCAGGTACAAACCCATGCTATTCTACCAAGATGATTCTGCTGAGGATTGGTTTCTACCTCTTTACCATTGCCTTTGATAAAATTTTATATAGTGAGTTGCAGAGCGCTATCGGCTTGAAGTCATCCATTGAAGAACTTTCCTATTTTTTAGGAATTAGTGCGATGACCGTATTATTTAATTCTCTCACAAATTGGCCTTTTACTCAGAATGACTCCATAATGTTGAGAATGTCCTCACTAATAAATTTCCAACACTTCTGAAAGAATTCTGAAGGGAATCCATCTAGGCCTGACGCCTTATTGGTTGGGTTGTCAAATGTGGCTTTTTTAATTTCTTGAAGAGAACAGTTTCATCAACTAGGAATTATCCTCCTCTAAGATTAATTTTTGAATGACATCAAAGAACGCTGAGGCTGATGAGGATAAAGTGTCATTATAAGAGCCCAAAAATGGATTGAAAGTGTGAGATTTCTATCTCCTCAATGATTTCATTCTTCTCCTGCCAATTTCCAAGATCATCTAGTATGCGGTTAATACTATTCTAAGATCTCTTTGCCTTAACCAAGGCATGAAAAAATCTTGAGTTTCAATCTCCATAATTGATCCATTGCTCTCATGACTTGTCTCTCTAGTAGATTTCTTCTCTGTGAAGAAGTTCTGCTAATTCACTTTTAAGTTTCTTTTCTTTTTCAAACTCCACATTAGACATACTTGAGGTAATCACCGCATTATTCAAGTCTTCCAGTTCTTTCTCTATCTTTAACTTTTCTGAGAAGATGTTTTTAAAGGAAATTATGTTCCATTCCTTAATTCAATTCTTGAATTCCTTTAATCTTTTGACCATAACAAAACTCGAGGTGCCCTGAAAGTGATTACTTTCTCTCCACCAGTTTTCCAAATTCGGCATAAAATCCTTGTCTCTCCACCACATGTTTTGAAACTTGAAACTTCCATTGACCTTCTGGGTGGAAGAGAAAAGACTTAATTGAATAGGGAAGTGATCCAATAATGTCATGGGATTAATGTTGGATTCCACATTGAAAGCTGAATCTAGCCAAAACAAGTCCACCAAGAACCTATCCAATCTTTCATAAATCCTAGTGAAGTTTTCCCTTCTATTGGACCAAGTAAATCTCCCATTGGATGTGACCACATCAATCAAATTATTATTCTATACAAAGTCTTTGAAATCATCCATGACCCTATTTCTTTTACTAATGCCTCCCAATTTTCCTCTAGATCAAGTATAGCATTAAAATTGCTTGCCAAAATAACCTTATTCGAACCCACACAAGAAATTTTGGAAGAAAGCTCATTCCACAACAAACATTTATCTTCATTTTTTGTTAGGCCCATAAATATTAAATATAGGGAAAGAGATGTATTCATTGATAACTTCCACCATGCCAGACAACTAGTAATCATGTTTTTCTAAAAGAGACATCTTAATAAAAGACGAGTTCCATAAGAAGCCTATCCCACTTGAAGCACCTTTTGCTTCTTGGAAAAAACCTTCCCACTGTTTGCAAGAGAACATGAAATTGAGGGCTTTGTCAAAATAGAGTTTTGTCTCTTGGATTAAAACTAATTCACTTTCAAGTCTCCTTAGTGCTCATTTGAACAAGTGCTTCTTGTTAGAGGTTGCTAGACCCCTAACATTCCAGGATGAGATCTTCATTTTCCACCAAGGGAGATTCATCCACCCTTGGCTCTCTTCATAAAGTTGAAGACACTAACAATGCCTTTCTCTTTAGGCCTATCTTCCCTCATCCATCTGTTAGAAAGCCTACCTCTACTACCTTTTACTTTCCCCAAAAGAATGTTCACCAATTGACTAATACATCTAGGTTCAATATTATCCAATTCATCAACCAATAGACCATCTGAAGAATCCCTATCATAGTCAACCTTCAAGTTCAAGCGATAATGAGTATGAGGAATAATGGCCTTGGAGATATCCTTCTCTTTGGATTTATCCTGAGGAGCAGATGAACATTCCCCTTCCTCCTTAGCCACACTCAAATTTTTCATAAGTGATTCCTTCAGCAACTTCTCCTGGGACTGCGAAACGATTGTAGTAACCATTTTTTGGATGCTGGCTTTCTTCCTCCAAATTTTTGCAAGTTTGATGAAAACCCTGCATTCCAAGGTTGTGTGATTCTTTAGCCAACATTTCAAGCATTCCAAAGTCTAGTTTTCTACTTCAATAAGTTGTTTCCAAACTAGATCTCCCGCTTTCAGATTAATGAAATCTGGAACTTCTTGCACCACTGCAATTTTGATTCTTGCATAAAGATAAGAGTCATTGTTTATTATAGATTCATCCACCTCTAGTAGAGTACCCAACGATTGACCTATGCAATCCAAACTGGAATCTCCCCAAGATTTAAGAGGTAAGTTATACAGCTGAATCTAGATCAGATTCTGATATAACCCAAGAGGTAAAGGGTTGAAATTAGATTGCCATGACTGAAGATAGAGTGGGGATAGCCCAAAAATATATTTTTGTTGGGACAAAATTGCATTTCTATCCTCCTCATTTTGGAAAATAACTTTGAAAAAATTCTTTGGAATGAATTTGATGATAGCTTCCTTGCTCCAATTCTTAGAAACCCAGTTTCTCGTTTGATCTCTGGAAATCCCGTCTCCAATGAAATGCCCTATAACTACAATTTTTTCCCACAAGATGGCATCCTCTTCAACCTCCTTCGGCAATGAAATTTCCACCACCTTCTCTTGCTTCCCTTGTTTAGACCAAAAAATGACATCATCACCCTATCAAGAGCCACCTGCATAGGAAAAAGCCTTATGACTCCCATGAATCAGACCAAATTTCTAAGAAAACGTGCCATCCTTATTTCTCCTCTTCCATCTCTGCTGCATCTCTCTCTCCTAATAACTTGATCAAAAAAAATCCAGACTCTTATATTATTGATACTCTAATACCTTGATATTTTTTTGATTCACTAATGTTATCCATTGATGCCATTATTATGATGAACTACAATTGATTGAATACCTGAATGACTTGAAGATCAGTGATTAAAGATCGTTGAGTTACTGAATTGATATGTAAGATGATTAAATCAGTAATATGTTGTCATTGATGTCACCTAGTTTTGATAGTACTTATCATGTAAGTTACAAACATATAAACATCTGTATAAGGGAGAAAAGATGAAGAACTAAGATATCTACATGGAGGAAGATGGATATGACAGATGAGGAGAAGGAATACTTTGGGTAACTTATTGATGAGTCTATGACCTTATATTATTGACTTGATCATGTTGCATTAATCTATGATGAAGTAGGAAGCAAAATTGCACAAGGCAATGTGGTCGGTAAATGAAGACTTTAGTATACACCGAGCCAGTGTAGTGTATACCAAGTGACAGTATTAACTGAGCTTTTATTCATTGATGCATTTCTTTGTTAACTGAGTATGGATGAAAGTATTAAATGCTTAGTTTAGCCGACATAAATTGATGAGCTGGAAATTGTTATGATTTCAAGGCAAAGGATAAAGTTTGTTATGAGATCCATAGCTAACAAAATTTGGAGAAGATCTAGGGGATGGAATTGAAATGTGTTACTGACACAACTGCCGAGGAAGTTTTAAGAGGCAAAATCAATGAAGAAGATTAAGCAGAAAAATCTGATAGATGAGATGATAATGGTTTATCTATCTATATAAGAGATATGAGTTTCACTATTAAAACTATGCTGGAAGAAAGAAGACTGTAGAGATTTCACATGAATATAGTTTCATGCATGTCTGATCAGATTGGTTGAAGGAGAATCAAATTACAGAATAATACCGAGTGTCAGAGAGCTATTACCAAATAAAAGTAAGTTGAGGAACTAAATTGAAATATTGATCAGAGGATTTGTATGGGCTTAGAATAGATCTAAAAATCTACAAAATAAGTTGTATTGTAATCAAATCAACTACTATTTTAGTTTACCATTGATACATAAAATCTCCTAAGCGAGTGGACTTAACCGTCTTATATTATGCCCTATGGCATTCAATGAATGTACATTGTTATCCTATCAACCCCATAGTGAATGATGGTTGAATGATAACTATTAGTCTTAAATCCTCTAACAAGGTCCCACATAATAGTGTGTTTTGTAACCTTTAATAGGGTTGGCTCTTCACCGAGCTTACTTCAGAAGACTGAAAATTATTTTGGGTTACCGGTCCTAGGTGGTTTTTCCCTTAGCAGGGTTTCCACGTTAAATCATTATGTTATGTGTTTCTATGATGATTGTTTCATTTTCATACTTTACATACTTCATATTTGATTTGGTCAGTAATCACAGTGAGTTAATTTACTGGTAATTGGTAAAGGCACATACATTTTAATAGTTTATGTTACCAAGTGAAAGAATTTCTTGAAATTTTTTTATAAGTTACATCTTTGCAATTGGGATTGTAAGATAACTAATCTAACTGATTCACCCCCCTCTTAGTTATTCTAATAATTAGTATCAGGGCATTGGTTTCTTGGAACAAAATTTTAAGGACTTCAGGAGAAAGATTACAAGATGTATAAGAGGGAAGTATCAAAGCTAAACAAGGACAACTTTACAATATGGAAAAGTCATATGAAACTTCACATATCCAGAATCAGAGATTCTTCCTTACATCTACTTGAAAATGGATACTTACAACCACCGATTGGACCCTTAACTCTTGATCAACTAAAAGATGAACATGAACACAACATGACTATGATAGAGATTTCTGGCACTCTATCTGATGTTGAATTTGAGGATGTCAAGAATTGCATTACTTCAAAGGAAATGTGGGATAAAATTTGTCAAGTCTATGGTGGTGATGCAAATGTGAAAAGAGCCAGAGCTGAAAGCTTAAGAGGTAGATTTGCTGATATGAAAATGAAGGAAGGAGAAAACATTACTCAATATACAAATTGAATCAAAGAGGTAGTCAATGCTATCTGAGGATCTAGTGGTGTCATTAATGAAGATACAATGATAAGTAAATTTCTAAGAACCTTGTTTCCTACCTATGCAATCAGAATATCTACAATACATGAAATGAGGTCTGCACTTGGTAGCACTCTTAATCTTGATAGTTTGATTGGTAAGCTAACAACATTTGAGTTGAACTATTTTGATAATAGTGTTGTATTGTTTGTTGAGTCTTCTTTGAAGATTGATAAATCTAGCAGTAGGCATGATATAAGGAATAATAGTGATAGTAATACTGATGAGAGCTTGATGAACTTGAAGCTCTTATGGCCTGAAGATTATGTAAAGGTAAAGGTAGATATAAGGGAAAGTTACTTGTAGCATGCTTTAATTGTAAAGAAGTTGGCCATATTGCTGCTAGATGTCCCAACTAGAAAGAGGAAGATAAAGATCAAGACCAATTTGGTGAAGGAAGCTATGGAAGAAGAAACTGTTGGAGTTGATGAAAAACAACCCAAAGCTCCCAAGAACACCTGTACGCAAACACTTGTCACAAAAAGAGAGAGAAGCAAACAACTATGGAGGCCTGAACGTATGGATCCATGAGAGAGGAGAAATCCTTGATGTGCAAAAACAAAAGTTGCAATCAATAATGAAATGTCAGTAAAAAAAGTGTTATGAGATCAATCCTTATAAAAGGAGATCAGAAAACCTAAAAAGGTAAAACCCTAGGTTGCATAATAATAATTAATAAAATAATTATTTATTATATGCCTAAAGTTTAGCTTAAGTAGAAAGAGGTAATAAGTGACTGAATAATTAAATCAATATGATTCAATTAATCAGTAAACAATTTATTACTCTAATATCCCCCCTTAAGATAAACTTGGGGAGAAGCTAAAAACCTAGAAAGAACTACTGAAAGCAAATGGGTCCCGGCAACAAAAGGCCTGATCAGGTACCCAAGTACAAAAGAGAGTCTCTACAAAGTGGAGAAATAGAGAAAACCACTTGGGAAAAACTCTACTCCAAAAAGAGACAAAGACTAGTCTGAAGGACTGAAGAAGCCTCCAAAACTAGGAATGTTCCAGAAAATAGGAACAGAGATGAACATGTACAACATTACTGAAGCATGAAACTACAAACTCTGTCAAGAAGAAACTAATGATCTGAAGATCCTCCATAGAAATATGACCAGGTAGAGAAGACTGTAATCTGTATGTGTACCCTCAAATAACACTACTTGAATCAGGAGGCAAACAAAGGAAAACACTTGAACTCGAAGATACATATGACATAAACATCAAAATCCTAAAGAGTTGATCAATCAAAGATGGAAGAGTGCATCCAAAATTGGGAAAGAAAAGAGTGTCCATATGGTAAATGATCCATCTCATCGGAATGCATAGGTACCTAGCCACTGCAACCACCTAGTACATAGGATCAAATACTGAATACATAGCTCACACTATCAAACCAAAGAAGTAGTAGAACCAATAGTAGAAATCCCCCCATACTGCTGACAAGGGAGTAATGACAGGTACATTGAAAAGATCATCCAATATGAACTGCATGGTGAAGAAGAAACATCAAATGTGTAGAGAGAGTACAAGCACAAATAAAGATACTTGAGGCTAATGTCGGTGGAGGAATATGCACATGAAAAAAGGAGATGGAAAAAAAAGGCAAACATCAAACCACCCCCCTGACACTTTATAATGGGGTGCGAGTACATAAAGCATGAACATGCGCAAGATCCCATACATGCAATAGAATGGCACTTTATCTTAGTGTGTGTGCAGCAAAGAATGCTAAAAAAGTGAATTATACACTAAAAGAAGATCAAAGGCTTTTGAAACAAGAGAACAACCTAAGAAGAGCCATCCCTCAAAGGGAAGAGATCCCAGGACTTGAAACAACCAAGATATCCACTAGATTGCAAAAAAGAAAGAATCTGAATAAAATGAACCTAATTAGATTCTAGAAAAATGACTCACATCATTGAAAATCTCTCTGAACAAGATTTTCAATGATATATCATTTTCCGAAAATGGAGTCCGGATGTGCAAGATAAAGCTCCCAGAGTGTAGAACTAAAGATCTAGCTTTAATAGATAAAACCACCATTAGAAAAAAAAACTAGAAAAAATAACTTATAAATCTGGAAAGAGCTCGGAATCAGCTTTCTGATGATATCTTGTTTGCCAAATTTTGACACTGTATGCTCAAGATATGAGTAAAAAACCAACAACTGCATAGGAGGGCCCAAAGAAGGTGTTTGGAAGGATTTGAAGATGGATGACATCAGAAAAAGGACATAATCACACATAAAACCATTAGATCTGATAAACTCTTAGAAATAGCTTTTTGAAAATATGTCATTTCCCTAAAACAGAGCCCAGATGCAAGAGAAATGGATCTCAGAATGTAGGAGGTCTGAAACACCAAGATCACAGAGAACATCTGACTTTGACAGCAAAAAATGGCATCAAAATGGAAATATCACAAAATCATACCAAAAAATTTGGATTGGGCTCAGAACCATATTTCTGACAATATATCGCACACACGATTATGATTCTAGATGCCCAATATATTTGCAAAAATGCACAGGTAGCTCCAAAAGGCCAAAAAATGTACAAAGATCTACTGACATCATCAAACTCTGATCCTAAAGTTGACGGCCAAATAGCCGTCATGGCTCAAATCCATCTGGGGTGCTGAAAAAATAGGTCCATATGACCTTGGGCTCTACAGAAGGTGCTCGACAGCTGGGCGCTGGCACTTAAGCCCTGGCAGTTTACCCATGTGACCTTGCTGCGCTATTTGGGCGTTGCGGTTGCAGAAACCACTAGTGGTTCCATCAGTGGTTCCATTGGTGGTTCCACTGGCTGTGGGTGGCCACCCCCCAAAAAATTTATTATTTCTTTTAAAAAAAAATTTGTGCGCCTGCTGCCTCAGACTGCATGCCAGGGTCGTACAACCCTGGTATGCATAAAAAAATGGTGTCAGAGGCCAACTTGTCAAAAATTGACAAGTCTTATATGAATTTTGACTATCTCGGGCCTTTAAAATGTAATTGTGATGTCTGTTTGGGCTAGAAGTACTCCAAAAAATAGTGATCACCTCGGGATCTATGTCGGGGCCGATTGTAAAAAAATTCTCATAGATTCTAACTTTGTCCAAATTCAACAAATTTTATATGGATCTTGGGGTTCTTGGATGCTTTGAACACAATCGTGAGGTTCGTTTGAAGCCAAGATGACTAGAAAAATAGGTCCCCCCAGATTTGACAGGAAACCTTCTCTGAAAATGTAGATCTGACGAACATGGTTGAATCTCTTTGGGAGAGGACAGGGGCAAGTAGATCTGAAGCTTTGATACCATGTTGGAGTTGATGAAAAATAACCCACAACTCCCAAGAACACCTACATGAAAACACCTATCATAGAAAGAGAGAGAAGCAAACAACTATGGAGGCCTGAACGTATGGATCCACGAGAGAGGAGAAATCCTTGATGTGCAAAAACAAAAGTTGCAATCAATAATGAAATGTCAGGAAAAAAAAAAGTGTTATGAGATCAATCCTTATAAAAGATCAGAAAACCTAAAAAAGGTAAAACCCTAGGTTGCATAATAATAATTAATAAAATAATTAATTATTATATGCCTAAAGTTTAGCTTAAGTAGAAAGAGGTAATAAGTGACTGAATAATTAAATAAATATGATTCAATTAATTAAAGAGGAAGATAAAGATCAAGACCAATCTGGTGAAGGAAGCTATGGAAGAAGAAACAATAGAGGTTACCAACACTACAATAGAAATACCTGAGATCACAAAGATAAGGGAAAAAAGGCATTTTATTTAGTTGAAGATGAGGAAATCGACACTGACTTAGATGATGATGTTGAGGTTGTATTCATTGCAATGAAACATGACTCAGAAGAAGAGGAAAGGTATGTAGAGACAACACTCATTTCTAAAGTTAGTAAAAATGATACTTGGATCATTGATAGTGGATGTACACATCACATGATTGGTGATAAGTCATGTGATAAAGATAATTTTGATAATCTTGAGCATTATAATGGAGGATCTGTAAAAATGGGTAATGATACACCTTGCATGGTTAAAGAAAAAGGATCTTTATTAATAAATGATAAAATCATATGTGATAATGCTTATTGGGTAAAAGGACTAAATTACAATTTGATGAGTGTAGCACAACTTAAAAACTCAGGTCACTGAGTGGCATTTGAAAGCAAGAAGGTGAAGATCTATAATGAAAATGGAAATCTTGTTGGAACATGAGGACAAACAAAAGTTAACTTATTTTATCTTGACAATGCTGAGACCTCTTGTTTACCGGTTAAAAATGAAGATGCATGGTTGTGGAATAAAAGGTTATGTCATGTAAATTTTGATAACATGATTAAGATCAGTAGAAAGATAAAAGTTGGAGGACTGCCTAGCCTAACTAAACCAGATCATGTTATGTGTCATCAATGTCATAAAGGGAAGATGACAAAATCTAGTTTTAAAAGTAAAGACTATTCAACAAAAAGAATCTTGGAGTTAGTTCACACCAACCTATGTGGTCCCATGAAAACTCAAAGATACTATGGAGATAGATACTTTATTTAGTTTGTTGATGATTATACTATATTGATGACTATTATGTTTTTAAAGGAGAAATCTGAGGCATTTAAGATGTTTAAATGATATAAAGCTAAAGAAGAAAAAGAAACTGAAAAAGAACTAAAATGCTTAAGGTCTGATAGAGGCGGTGAGTTTATTTATGATGAATTCACTAACTATTGTAATGAGCATGGCATCAAAGGATAGGTTTCTGCACCTAGAACACCGCAACAGAATGGGATTTTTGAAAGGAGAAATAGATCTATTGTTGATTGTGCAAGAACACTGATGATAGAGAAAAATGTTGCATAGATGTACTGGAGAGAAGTAGTTAGCACAACTATATATTTATTGAATCGAGTAAAACTAAAGAAAGACACCAAAAAAATACCCTATGAGTTATGGTTTGGACACACACCGAATGTAAATTACTTTAGAATTTTTGGTAGAAAATGTTTTATTTTGAAAGATGATAGGAATGGGAAATTTGACTCTAAAGGAGATGAGGGAATATTTCTTGGATATTTTTCTAAAAGAAAAGCTTACAAGTGTCTGAATAAGGTTATTAATAAGATGATTGAAAGTGCTAATGTTAGAGTTGATGAATTTTCTGATAAAAATGATGAAGAAAGAAATAAGGAGTCAGAAGACTATGGTAGATTCACTTATGTTGAGCATCTAGAGTACCTACTGAAGCCACAGGATGAGTCGACTAAGCATCAAGAATATAACACTGAGGATCAGGAAGAAGCTACCGAGTAAGGAAATGAGCCTGAACAGGATGAAGAACAAAGGAGAGATCAAGTACTAGCAAGATTTGTCAGAAGACATCATCTTGAGAACCAAATCATTGGAGATAGGCAAGTTGGCATACATACAAGAAATAAGTTAAGACAAAATGCATGTTTAGTTTGTGAGTTTGAACTAAAGAATGTTAAGGTTGCACTTGAGAATGATGAAAGGATCAATGCTATGAATGAAGAGGTAGAACTAATTGAGAAGAACAAGACATGGACTTTAGTACCTAGACCGAAAGATAAAAATGTTATTGGTACTAAATGGATTTTCAGAAACAAGCTGAATGAGAATGGGGAAGTTACTAGGAACAAAGCTAGACTTGTTTGCAAGGGATATGCACAAGAAGAAGTATTGATTATGGTCATACATTTGCACCTATTTCTAGACTAGAAGGAGTGTGCATGTTACTTACATATGTTGCACATAAGAACTTTAAGGTATATCAAATGGATGTTAAGTCAGCTTTTCCGAATGCAATACTAGAAGAGGAGGTCTACATAGAACAACCAAAAGGATTTGTTGATCTAAATAAGAAAGACATGGTATGCAGACTGCATAAAGCCTTATATGGATTAAAGCGAGCACTAGGAGCATGGTATGAAAGGTTACATAATTATCTTTTAAGTATTGGTTTTGTAAGAACTAGTGAAAACAACAATTTGTACATGAAAGGAGGATCTATTGATACTATTTTAATTGTTGAAATATTTGTGGATGATATAATATGTGGAGGACAAGATCATGTTTGTAAATCTTTTGCTGATGAGATAAGAAAATAATTTGAAATGTCAATGTTTGGAGAGATTAAATTATTTCTAAGCTTGCAGGTTATTCAGTAAAAAGATGGAATTTTCATCACACAATCAAAGTACATTAAGGAAGTATTGAGAAAATTTAGCATGACAGATGCTAAACCAGTAGGAAAACTGATGGTCACAGGCTTCAAAATGACAAAAGATGATGAATCTATAGAGGTAAATCAAACACTTTACCAATCTATTATTGGTAAATTGATGTATGTTGTACATAGTAGGCCTGATATTGCACATGCAGTTGGGATTGTGGCTAGATTTTCTGCCAATCTGAAGGATTCACGTATGGTTGCAATGAAAAGAATCTTGAGATACCTAAAGAAAACAAAGGATTATGGTTTATGGTATCCTAAGGAAGGCAAAATTGAACTCAGAGGTTACACCAATGTAGATTGGGCTAGAAATATAGATGATAGAAAGAGCACAATCAGAGGAGCATTTTTCTTTGGTGAAAGACTTGTAACTTGGACAAGTAAGAAACAACCTTCTATTTCTTAGTCTACTACCAAAGAAAAATATGTTGTTGCAATTACAAACTGTTCAAACATTACTTATATCAAACAAGTGTTGGAGGGGATGAATGAGGTAATCACTGAGCTAGTGATTATATATTGTGACAACACTAGTGCAATAAATATTTCTAAGAATCTTGTAATGTATTCAAAGAAAAAACATATATCAATTAAGTATCACTACTTAAGAGAACAAGTAGAGGAGAAGAAAGTCAAACTAGAATATTTTACATCAAAGGAGCAACTTTCTGATATTTTTACCAAGCCTCTACCGAAGGACACTTTTGAATACTTGAGGACTAGACTTGGGGTCTGTCCCCTATCTACCAATCACTAATGTGATCTGGAGGTTGCATCAGCCTAATCTTATCAGAAGATCATTCATGTTGATGTAACGTACCTCACACTTTGGATTCTATCTAAGGTTGTGAAATATTTAAGGAGCTAGAACAGAGAATTTTCATATCAGTATACATAGATACATTGTCTGCACCGAACAACAGAGAGTTACTTGGCTATTCACAGAGCTGTATGTTTTTATGTTTTTCTTTGGCATTGTTGTCAAAGGGAGATATAAACAATATGAGAAGTATATAGAGAACTCAATGGAATATATATCTAAGGGAGAGATAATCAAAGAAAGTCAAGGAGAGATAATTTGAGAGTTGCAAAGATAAAATTTGCAAAAGAAAGTCTACACATGTAATGTTGTTATCTAATATAGTGATTAAACATATTAAAAGAAATCAAGCTAGGGAGATCTTACTGAGCTACAACATTTACTTGCATAGTTGTGGAATACATGTTTGGTATGTGTATGGCATATTTCATATTGCTTGTGTTGCCATCAATTCCAAAGGGAGAGATTGATGAACTACAACTGATTGAATACATGAATGACTTGAAGATTAGTGATTAAAGATCACTGAGTTACTGAATTGATATGTAAGATGATTAAATCAGTCATATGTTGTCATTGATATCAACTAGTTTTGACAGTACTTATCATGTAAGTTACAAACATCTAAACATCTGTAGAAGGGAGAAAAGATGAAGAACTGAGATATATACATGGAGGAATATGGATATGATAGATGAGGAGAAGGAATACTTTGGATAACTTATTGATGAGTCTATGACCTTATATTATTTACTTGATCATGTTGCATTAATCTATGATGAAGTAGGAAGCAAAATTGCACAAGGCAATGTGGTCGGTAAATGAAGACTTCAGTATACACCGAGCTAGTGTAGTGTATACCGAGTGATAGTATTAATTGAGATTTTATTCATCGACGCATTTCTATGTTAATCAAGTATGGATGAAAGTATTAAATGCTTAGTTTAGCTGACATAAATTGATGAGATGGAAATTATTATGATTTCGAGGTTAAGGATAAAGTTGGTTATGAGATCCATGATTAAAAAAATTTAGATAAGATCTTTAGAGGATGGAATTGAAACGTGTTACTAACACAACTTCTGAGGAATGTTTAAGAGGCAAAATCAACAAAGAAGATTAAGCGGCAAAATTTGATGAATGATATGAAAATGGTTTATCTATCTATATAAGAGATATGAGTTTCATTGTTGAAACTATGCTAGAAGAAAGAAGACTACATATATTTCATGTGAATACAGTTTCATGCATGCCTGATCAGACTGGTTGAAGGAGAACCAAACTGCAAAACAATACCAAGCATCAGAGGGTTATTACCAAGTAAAAGTAAGTTGAGGAACTAAATTGAAATATTGATCAAAGGATTTGTATGGGCTTAGAATAGATCTAAACATCTACAAAATAAGTTGTATTGTAATCATATCAACTACTATTTCAGTTTAACCATTGATACAAAAAATCTCCTAACTGAGTGGACTTAACTGTCTTATATTATGCCCTATGTCATTCAATGAAAGTACATTGTTATCCTATCAACCCCATAGTGAATGTTGGTTGAATGATAACTATTAGTCTTAAATCCTCTAACAAGGTCACACCTAATAGTGTGTTTTGTAACCTTTAACAGGGTTGGCTCTTCACCGAGCTCACTTTAGAAGAGTGAAAATTATTCTGGGCTACCAGTCCTAGGTGGTTTTTCCCTTAGCAGGGTTTCCATGTTAAATCATTGTGTTATGTGTTTCTATGATGATTGTTTTATTTTCATACTTTACATACTACATATTTGATTTGGTCGGTAATCAGAGTGAGTTAATTAACTGGTAATTGGTAAAGGCACAGATAGTTTAATAGTTTATGTTACCGAGCGACAAAATTTGTTGAAATTTTTTTTTAAGTTACATCTTTGCAATTGGGACTATAGGATAATTGATCTAACTGATTCACCCCCCTCTCAGTTATTCTAACATATTATCATGTAATTTCACTTAAAAGTGCAAATATGCCAAAAAGATGTAAAATTGCATTTTTATGCAATTATGGCCTGAAGGGATAAATGAGGGTTTAGTAGAGGTTTAGGGAGTTTAGGGGATTAGCATAGGAACCTAAAACCTTTTGAAAGGTTAAAGATGATGCAAGAAAGATTAAAGTGGTCGAAGGTGACAACTAGTTATCAACTAGACAACAATGCAAACGAATACCTAACTGTAACAGTCATATAACTGATTGTGCAAGTTAAGAAGAAGTTGAAAATTAGTTTGTAAGGGGATTTTGGTTGGTTTTGTATGTGATTTTTATGGGAGAGGAGTCTTAAAAGTTATGGGGAGGTGTGTATGGTTGAATAAGACAATGTATTGAACTACCAAGTAATAAAATTTTAATTCTTTACAAACAATCACTTCTCTGCTCGTGAAGACACAGTTTGGTGTTTATATTATTAAAATCTCTATTCAATGAAACATTGATAGGAAAAGCATTCATTTATTGGTATTATAATTTTTGATCATTCCATGTACTTATTATATTATTTTGAAGTCTTAAAATCAAAGAATTCTAGTCCTTTTATTGACTGTTCTTGTACAGTGCTTGGTGTGCAAACAATCTTTGTCTTGAGGAACCAATGATTTCCTAGGCTCTCCCACTTTCTATGTTTAATGTGACTTGTGGGAGAATCCTTTCCTTGCATTACTTGGGCCTATAAGTGTTTATGCAGGGAAGGTGAAAGGAGGTAAGGAACAATGGTTGTCTTGCAACTTTTAAATTACATTTCTATTGCACTACTAATGTTGAATATGAAACTTTCATTCCAAGTTTGTAATTTGGTGTTAACAAGGGAAAATAGTAACTACAACATCACGACCAAGATATTACAACAAACTTGCAATTTTTTTCAAGTATAGCTTACAAACCTTAGAAGTCTTTTGAAGAGTCTTGGTGAGTTTAAGTGCCCTTTTGAAGAAATTTAGAAATATTGAATACATCATTTCTTTGTCAAATAGTTGGAAAGAAATGATGTATTCAATATTTATAAAGTTCTTCAAAAGGCTTAAACTCACCAAGACTCTTCACAAGACTTCTAAGTGATATATTTGGTGTTATTGACTTACATTTTCTTGGATTCAAGGACTTTAGAATATACTCCAAAAGTGATTATGTAACGAAGGAAGTGAGAGGGTAGGATCTTGATTTAGGTCAATGGATATTTCAACATGATTTTGGACAAGATCTTGACATGAGTGGATGGGTGTGGATGGTGGGATGGGGGGTGTATTGTTGTAGGGCACCTAGGCCATTTAGTTTTTCTTTGGGACTTGAGTTCAATGTTTTGTTTTGCTTTGTAGTAAATGATGTATTCTAAATTCATAGACCAAGCTATGGTTTGGTTTTAGTCCTTCTTATGTGAATGAGGATCCTTTGGTATGTCTCTAAACCAAGGTTCTCCTAATTCTTTGGGTTGTCCTTAGTTTTGGTGTTTAGGTTGCATAAGTGTTTTAGGGTCATTTTGACCATTTTATGCTTTTTGTAGTTGTTTTATGGAATTTTCCCACATTGGTGGGATGCTTGAATGTTTAGTATTGTTAGTTTTTCCAAAGGTTGTCATATTTTGATAATGTTGTTGACAACAACTTTTCTATCTTTGTGCAACACAATGTTGTCGACAATAGCTTTTCAAATGTTACTCCTTTTGTTGCAATCTGCTCCCAAATAGTTACAACCACCTTACAGTTAGTTGAATTGGTTGGGGGAAGGTCTTTTTTAGATGTGAAGAACTTTGTTCAATCAGTTAGATTGATCAAGAGTTACAGTTTGAGGAAAATCTAAATGAAAATAAACCATTTTTCTGAGTATTCGGTGTGTTACATGTACTTGTACAAATTTCAACTATTGAACCAATGATTGTATAATCTTGGTTGATGAGTTAGCTTTTATTTACATTTTATTTGAGGTGATTTGGTTTCCATTCACTCAAGTTAGAGGAATTTTTGTTCCTGCAGGTTAGAGGACCACAAGAATAGAAGCCGGGTTGGAAGATGTGGCCCTAACTTGCATTTTCACTGTTGGGATTCAATGCGACTATGTGAAAGGTGAGTTAAGGAAATTCTTTATAATATTTCAAAAGTTTAGAGTTGGGAAGGTTAGTTTTCTTCTTCAACAATGATGCCCTATGTTGAACATTTCGTATGTATTCAACCAGACAAGATGAAACTCGACTGCAGCAACAGACAAAAACCATGTGGGATCAAGTTGTTGGATGAATTGGGCCCTTAGAATTCATGGGATTGCCATATATTAACAAAAAATTAAAACTGTTATAGCCAAATAAACACAAGAATTAACACAAGGTGTACAGATTTTCAAAGAAAAGTAGAGTTCATTAAAAAATGGTTTGAAATGGAACAAGTAAAACTTGCTAACTCATTAACACACCAAACCAAGCAATAGAAGACTCTAAAGCTAAATGAAATAGCAAAAAATAAAGATTTTATTTCTCATTGATCCGCACTTCCATGATATTGAACCACTAGTTTGAAACTTAATTGCATATACGCGTGTGTTGTTGACGTAGTGCAGCTTCCCACCTTATACCACCTCCTTTAGCACTCCTTTCCTCGTAGACTATGTAAAAATAAAATCAAATGAAATGTTCCAGTAGGTGGGATATATGTATAAAATTTTACTTTTTTTAACTTCTATTCCCGTGTTGGTTAGAATTACGACCACTCTTTAGGGCCGTAATTCTGACGAACATGGGAATAGATTTTAAAAAGATCAAATTTTTCTTCTATAAACCAACCATAGAAAATAATTTTATAGCTTGGTCGGAAATGTTGGTCTAAAAAGTGGGTCAAATGTACTAGTGCCCATAGTGGGCGAGAAATTCTATAGGGACGACAAAATATATGACACAACTGTCAATGATTTTGTGAGAGATGACCTGATGAGAAGAAAGCTATTGTTAAAATGGCTATGTACTACCAGTCTGAAGGCATCAAAATGTTGTGGAAATTTGTTCTCAAAGCCCTCAACTCTTATGTTACAATGGACATAAGGTTTGAAAGGATCAAGACCTACCACTTCGTGTTGTTGAATCATCTCAGACATAGTATGAAGTTTTCCATCCCATTCTAATTGTATTCTTCTATAAATGATAACATAAATGGCTTTAGGGAGAAGAATATAGCTAACCCTTCTTTACATGAGGGATTGCTACTCTTAATTTATGAATATTTCAAAGCCCAAACCCTAGGGAAGGAGATTGTAGACAACAAGGAAAGAGAATATTTATCTAGTTTGGACTATGTCCCCTCAGACTTAGATGATAGTGTGGGAATGCATTTAGAGGACAATGAGGAAGAAGAGGTCAAAAAGAAGAAATTGGGCTCTTCCTCAAAGAAGAGAACTGTGAGCTCGGTCAAAAAAGAAAAACCCTTCAAAAAGTAGGAAAGAATGGAGATCTCCTCATATGAGGAGTATAATGATAATGTGGAAGATATGAACACTGATGAAGAGATGGATAATTCCAGAGGTGAGGCCAAGAAGAATACGGAACATGCCTTGGGGAAGAAAACTAATTTAAAGGGGGAATGCTCTGGCTGACTATCTGTTGATCTGGCTATCAGTGAAGATAACACTCCCCCTCCCCCTTTTGGAGCCCATGAAAAGACTTGGGACCCTAAAAATAAGGTGCTTGATGATGACCAAGATGATCCCTCAACCCAGTCCCCAAACCCACATGACTATTCAGAAGATACGAACCAGTCCAGAGGGGAGTATCATAGTGATGACTTTGGCAAGGGGAAATTTTTTTGGTGTAACTTCAACATGAAAACAGTGCAGATGGGGATTATTAGGGAAGCTTTGAATTGCAAAATTCTTGAGGATATACATGGTAGAATCTAGAAAGAGGATCTGATTGACCCTACCCTGGTTGTCCTCAGCGAAAAGGCAAGAAAAATAGTGCTAAATCTTCTCAATAACACTAACAATAGTTTGTTGGATCAGTTTAGGTCATTTAAATGGCATTTTCATGAACTGGGAGAACTCAAGGAAAAAATCCAAGGTATTGAAAGAAACAAGGATCACAATGCCACTGAGGATTTTTGACACCTGGACTCAAGGGTTAACCAGATGGAGGATAATATGAAGAGCCTCAAGAAAACCCTCAAAGGTATTGCTGAGCACAACTTCAACATCTTGAACACCTCAAACAAGCACATCAAATTGCTCATAGACAAAATTGAAGAAAAGATGGATGGTAAGGAAGTGTTGATAATTAAAGAGGAGAAAAAAGAGAAGCCCAATGAAGGTCTATGTAAGAGAACAAGGGCTATGTCCAGGAAGAATAAATATGAAAAAGACTCCAACATCTAGAAGATCAAGGAGGTGACAGAGAAGACGAAGCTTCTTGAAACCAATGCTATCATGATGCTCAATCAGGAACCTCTCCTAACCTTTCCTCCTAGTTCTTTTTTCCTATCTCTATTTTGCCTTGTTTTGACTATTCTATCTCTATGGTAATTTATCTCTTGGCCTATCATTGGCCTATTTCTTCTTTTGTTTATGCTTTCTTAAGACTTGTTCTCTTTAATACTTTATTTTAAGACATTTTGGGTTTTAGGAACCCTGTAAAACTTGTTTTATGTAATCAAATTTTTTTTGATAGTGTCCACCATCTTTTGTCCAAAATTGTTTTACTTCCTTTGTCCAAGAAACCTAGGTTGTGTTTTCTTACAGAGCCATCTTCTCAACACTACTAGTCTCCAAATCCTTTATATTATTAGTATCCCTCTTTTTTTGCTTAATATTTTCATTAACAACCAAATTGACTATTTTGTAGAACTCATCAACCCCATCAGAAGAAACATTGATGATGTCATCTAGGCACTCTTGAAAAGGCTTAAAGATGTGGAGGGCTCACATAAATCATTTGGGTGTAAAGGGATATTAGCTTTGTTAGAACGAGGGATTGACAATGAGGTATCTTCCATCCCAAGGGAAATGTGTCCATCCTCTATCTCACCAAGCCGCAACTACTCCTTCTCAATTGATTTCTCTTTAATCATAGATGATTTACTAACTTTATCCCTTTTCTTACCCTTCCATATAATAGGGGAGACAAAGACCTCTATCTCTTAAGGGTTCTTGTGAACTGGAAATGGTTTCACATTGTGTTTGGGACCTTTCTTAGTTTACTCTGAATCAGTCTTAGAGACCTCCATGTCCATTTTCCATTCCACATCCTCCCTTTTTTTATTATAAAAAGTTTGAAGAAGAGTGTGTGGATTTTTTTTGGGAGAAACCCATAATGAATATGTGTTTCAAATGGATTTTTTTATTTTAAAATTTCCTTTGCAAGGAGGTGAAAACTATAATCTATGAAGAACTTGCTAGAGATTTATTGAAAATCTTAAAATTTACAAAGTTCCACTACTATAATAATAGATCCAAGTATTCCTCAATGTTTTACAAATACATCAAATGTTCCCTTCAAGTGAGTTAAGCACTAAGTTAGGGAAAAAGTAAAACTACTTTTGGTATACTTCACTAGATACAAATTTGTATTTTTTTTAATTAAGGAGAAGTTGTATTTTATGTCATTTTATGATCATTGAAAGATCTTAACATTTTTTGTTCTAAGTCAAGTATTGCTGATCTTGATTTAAAAGATATGCAATAGACCTAGTTCAAAATGCTTGAATGTATGTACCCCGACATAGTTCCTAGTGTGATCATGGTATGCAATCAGCCCCAATCATGTGATTTGAAAAATGACTTTAGAACTAAAAGATATAGACCCATATATTTAAGTCACATACATGGTTACCCAAATGTTTTACTAGCTGGAATAAAAAGTGAGATGTCAAAGTTTAATGACACACAAAATGAATTAGTTGAGAAACATTTGCAGAGATTTAGTGATCTCATAGATGATTATGAAATTAATCATTAGGACATGGTCATGAGACCATTTTTGTAATCTTTGAGGAATGAGGCACGAGAATGGTTTTCTTTCTTGTGTCCAAGTTCTATCATCTTTTGGAAAGAGCTTAAATTGACATTTAATGAATAGTTTTCTAAGTGGGTAAGTTAATCTACATTGCTCCTTGATTTCTTTCACATCCATGTTAGGGAAGAGGAGTTTGTTTCATCCTTTAATCTCATATTTGTGAAGATGTTGAAGAATATTCCTAAAGGTCCTAGACCTACTAATGCTCAAGCTCTATGAATTTACTTAGGGACATTTAATCTTGATATAAGATACACATTGAGAACTCAAGAACAAATAATTTTACACTAGGCATTAGAAGTATTAATGAACACTGAAAAGGTTGCAAAGTTTGAGATGATTATAAGTTTCAATAGTAAGGTTCTAAGTTACCATAGAATAGCATATGAAACTGAAGATAGTAACCTAGAAGTGAATAACAATATCCCAAAAAATTATCAACTTGTTTTCATAGTTTCTACACCACTATACTCTAGATATTAGAATGATTCCCAAAAAAATTATCAGTAATATGAGATTATTGTTACCTCTATTGCACACATAAAAGCATTGATTGACATGGAAACAAAGAAGCTTGTAAGAGATGATGATATTATAATAGTACAGAGAATCAAGAGAGGCTTCTTATTGGAATTAGTACAAGTGTTATGTCCAAGGATGTTGATGTTGGTGATGAAATGGATATATTAGATCATGGACAACATTTGGATTATAATGATGTTAAATATGTCATTGATAATATTATTTATTGTAACACTCTTGACTTTCCTTTTATACCATTGCTTGATAGTTTGTCTCCTGATGTTTGTTGTCCCAATATATACAAGAACATATGTGAATCAAATTTGGAGTTATTTGTGACATATGCATGTCATGGTGATATTGAAATCCCTTCTTGTGTTGACGATGATTAGAGGGAAGAGATGAATGTGCTAAAAGAATAGACATTGTATGATACAAAGGAAGACATTCTTTGTGGTCAGCATATAGAAGTGGTGTATCTAGGTGAGACTTATTTTCAATAATTTTTAAATCCACTCCATGAAGAGATAATAGAAGAGGATTAGTTTACTTTTTTCCACATTGAATCTGAAGATGATTTTCATATTTTTTAAATCCTTAAAATGAGGAATTGGATGGTGATTAGGTAATTTTTTTCCATGGATAATTTGAAGAAAATTCTTATTATTTTGTAAATCCACTATACACAAGGATGATGCATTTCTAGTAAGTGAGAGTACTATGTTGTCTTTTGAAGAAGATTAGATGGTTGAGGAAATTTATATATCAAATCTACAATCTTTAGTGACCTTGCATGCAGCCATGATGATGAATCTAAGAATGACCAACAAAGTGTATGTAAACTTGAGAATACTTGTTACAATAATGAAGGGTACCTTGATGTTGTTCATGTTGATGTATCTATGCACATGAAATAATGCTTGATTAATGTGTAAAATTTTTAGCAACACAAATTATTATTTGACATGCAAGAATATGCTAATATAAATCACATGGTTATTCCAACCCTAAAGTTGAGCTTTAATATTTTGAATTCCTAGTGCATCTAGATGAGTTTTTTGCTAAGCATGATAGTGGGATTGAAGATGAAGGTTGGCATATTGAGGGTGAATATATATCAAGATATAACTATGAATTTTGCATCCCATATTGTGGCACATTTTAGAATAAGAATGGTTTCATGAGGCCCATGAATGTTGATTATGTTGGAAATATAAAGTATGCAAAGTATGTGAATGATGTCGACAACAATGTGTAGGATCAAATGTTATTTAGTGATGTTTTCAAATTTCTCACACTTTGGTATGATGAGAATTAGATGTTGAAAAAGGAAAATTTTGGTCCTACATGTCTGGTGGCGCAGGGCCACGAATTGAAGGGTATGTCTAATTTTAGTAAGGAACCAAATGGAGTTAACAAATGTTCTTATTTTACCATAGATCGATACTCATTTCCATGCTCATAAGGGGCATTCATACTTGACTGGAGCCATTGTTGGAACCTTCCAATTCTAAATGAATTCTAAGTGGCCATGTTGAAAATTTTACTAATGCATAAAAGTGCACTCCTAAATACTATATGGATAAGTCCACTTTGATAGTGAATAAGTTGATACCATTGATTATCATGAGAAACCACTTGGGAAGTATGTTTAAATTCTATAAGACAATACAAGTACCATTTTTCATCCCTCTACAATTAGATTTGCCAATTTTTTAATGCACCTAGTTTGAGGGGTTTACATAGAGCTACATTCTGCACATATTCAAATTTAATAGATTTGCCTACTTTGGAGGCTAATATCTCATGTCGAGTTTGTCATCATGACAAAATAATGATTTCCCTATGTTTTAAATATGAAATACATCCCTCATTTCCATTTTCAGGCTGTAGAAAATTCATTTGACCTATTTTTAAAGCCAAATCCAACCCGATTTATTCATCTTTTATGTGTGCACAGTGTACATCTGCCAAATAGGGTTGATCTCACAATAGTGTGTCCCACTTTTAGGCACAAAGGAAATAGGGTGTGAAAACAAATTCCATGTTTGACCCCTTCGCATGAAGAGGGGTCTTTGGAGGAAGAGGGTTAAGGCCTTCACACAAACACACTAATGTGTGGGTGTTCACATGAAGACCCCCCTTCAACCAAAATACCCTCCACAGGGCTCTTCTCGTGAAGGAGGTCTTCACACAAACACCCCTTTGGCTAGATTTCCAATAAATTTTCAGTAGTAATAGTCATTTTAACAAAAAAAAATTATTATGCTCATGGACCCCAGTATTAGAGTGAACCCTATGATGATCTAGATTGACATCAACATTTTGTGAGCTCTTTCGACCTTTCAAAAAACTATTGATACTAGGTGCACATAATTATTCTTTTTTTTGTTTCTTTTTTATTGTAAATTATATGTTTTTCAATTATCTTAGTTTTTCATTTTCAGTAGCTTTTAATTGAAAAAAAAAAATTGTTGGATAATGTTAGAAAACCATAGTTATAAAATTCTAGTTAGAAAATATTAGAAAACCATTGTTAAAAAACTGTAGACAATGTTAGAAAATGGTTTTTTTGTTAAATTATTTTTATTTAGTTATATCACTAGTTTTCATTTCAATAATTTATTATTTTTTTTATTAGAAAATTATTAGAAAATTTTAAAACATTAGGAAAATTTAGAAAATTTTTAAATGTTAGGAGAATGTAGAAAATTATAAGAAAATATTAGAAAAATTCAAAAAAAGGCATATAGAAAACTTTAGGAAAAAACTTAAACTTTGTTTAATTGGATACATGAATGGTTCATTTTTGTAGTTTTAATTATTGTATTATGTGAACTTTAGAAAATATTTAAAAATACTCTCTCTCTCTCTCTCTCTCTCTCTCTCTCTCTCTCTTTCTCTCTCTCTCAGATCCCTTAGTACATCCTAGGACCACTTAAGACATTATAGGATGCTTTAATACATCCTAGGACATATTTTGACCTTGTAAGAAGCCAAGAACCCTTAATACATCTACTACATCCTTGGAACCATTTTGAACCCCATGATCCATATATTTAAATGTTATGTACATATGTATAGCTAGATGTTTAAATGTTTAAATTTCTTTTTGATATGTTTAAATGTCATGTATATGTTCTAGATGTTTCCAATGTTATGTATAGATGTTATAAATGTATAGTTAGATGTTAAAATATTATTATAGGACCCCATAGTACATCCTAGGACATTTTAAGACATAGGACCTGTTAAGACACCTAGGACACCTTAGTAGGACCTTTTCTTACATAAAATTCATTAACAACCCCTCTTATGACATAAAACCCCTTAAGAACCCTTAGCAAGACCTATTATGACATAATTGAAACTATTATGTCATAATAAGAAGAGGTGTTACTATAGTGCACCTCCACATACTCAATTTATACTAATTTATTATCAAATAATATAATATAAATTTATTAAAACATATAAATAATAAAAATTACTGTCTGATTTGTTAAATAGATTTATATAAGAGGAATTATTATATAAAATTTGATAAAATTATGAGATAGAATTTAATAAAGTTATATATATATATATATATATATATATATATATATATATATATATATGTATGTATGTATGTATGTATGTATGTATGTATGTCTATATATATATATATATAGATACACACACACACACATACACACACACACACACATATATATATATATACACATATATATATGTATGTCTATATATATACATACATATATATATGTATGTATATATACACACACACACACACACACACACATATATATATATATATCTATGTATATATATATATATGTATATATATGTATATATATATATATGTATATATATGTATATATATATATATATATATATATATATATATATATATATATATATATATATATATATATATATTTATGTATGTATATATATATATATATATTTATGTATGTATATACATATACATATATATGTATGTATATACATATACATATATGTATGCATATACATGAATATGATGGAATCAGGTCCACCCTAAAATGTATGGGGGAAATATGAGATCTACTTCTAATCCCAAATTCTCAAAGGAAAGATCCAAATTTATCAACCAAAAGGTTAATACACAAAAGAATCAATCTATGGAGAATTTGAAGAAGGAAGAAAAACCTTATATTTCCCTATAAAGAAATATGTGCTTGAAATATGAAATAATTGAAAGGCAAATACTAACCTCAAAATAGGGTAGATATGGAAAATGCTAATTTTTGATGTTTGTGTGTAGTTTCGAGCAATTCTGCAGCCTGTTTCGGACTGGAAATGTCGAGATGAAGAAAACCCAAAAAAATTTCATCTTTCTGATAGCAGGTAGTCTTTGACCCTGATAAAAGGTCAAATACTACTTTGAGATTTTTAGGGTCATCCTTGACTTTATTCGCAGATCTCAGAAGTTCGTAGAAAAGGGTATCCAAATCCAAATTCATATCCGTAGTTCCACACCTGTACCTACAAGAAAGAGAGGGTTTTTTTTGTTTGGATGGGGGGTTTGCCTTTGTCAAACCCCAATTTAGGAATTAACCTTGAAATTGAATTGAAATGGTAATGTGCATAAACAAAGTAAATGAAACAATTCACCTTTCTTATGTTGAAGTCCTTGTAGAGGATTTGAATCCTCAAATCCACAAGTAGGGATGCTCCAATAGATGTAGAATGAATGTAGGATGTCTCAAATCAATGGCATTTGATCTTCAAAACCAATCTTGAATGGATCTTTTCATATGAGAAGGCTTGGATGAATATGGATGGAGAAATCTTCAAGGGGGGTTCAAAGAGATTGAATCCTTCCATGGCTTACAATGGATCTCCTTGATGGATGCGTAGGCTTGAAGATGTATAAATGCTTGCTTTCTTTCCTTCTCCTTCTTGCTTGCTTGATTGCACTTGAGAGCTTGAGAGATTGAGATATGTAAACTTGATTGAGAAAATGAGA